>CM017563.1:13678324-13950878 GCA_007844125.1 Sinonovacula constricta
TGACTGATATGTGTCAGTTATATACAACAGAAACAATATCCGCGATCTCGTAAATTATACAGTGTCCCATATGGATTCCGACTAACAAACGATCGAAGCAAATGTCAGTTCGATGGTGGTGTTTTTGTCGGATTGTGGTGCTATGTCGAACAACATGTGTGATTATTTGGGATTTTTTTTGATATTTTTGTGATTTCGGAGTATTTTCTGTATGTTATTTTCTGGATACGTGAAATAATATTGCAAACATAGGAACAAGTGTATTATCGTTGTATTTCAGACATAGGAATATTGCTCATATAATGTATACGAATGGTGGGTATACATATGTTAAACGCTACATTGCTAAAAGGAAGTGATAATTAATTTTGGTCAATATGTGTGTTTGTATGGGCTTTTAAAGGGTGGTATCCGACAATTTGGACCAGATTTTTTTCTCAAATTACCAAATAAGTCGTTGTTACATGAAAATGTCCTGCAAAATGCATGTTGTTCATGGGTGGCCCAGATCTGTGTAAACAGTAAGCCATAAATCCCCACTCGTCACTGCAAACAGGTATTTCCTATCCGAGCCACACTGCAGAAATAGCTATTTTTAAACTAAGAAACTACCTGACGTCTTTTTTGAGATCACGTTATACTGTTATCCGGGTAGTCAGCTCTGGCGTCGATATCTATTTTTAGCAAAGACCGCTAGTTTGCTAATTTATAAACTTTATATACATGTGTGTGTTTTTGTCGCATTTTGTACTGTATAACAATATAGGTAGTGTTCAAAGTCGTATTTACTAAGACTCAAGTTTGAGTTCATGAAAAACGTATTCCCTTAATTTGCCAAAGCAGTAAGATATTGTTTATTGTATTTAATATAGCTAAACTGTCGGATACCTCCTTTAACTTATGATTGACACTATATAAATACTGACGGTTTTTTACAAGTTTATCTTTTTCGTGCATCGGGTTGTTGCATTTTGCCTCAGGAAAGTAATTTCTGTCTGTTGACTGCTTAAGTTGAAATTAGGGTACCTTACTGTGTATGTCTAGTATTTACTGGGATAAATCTCCCCCTCCCGTCACCCCCACTGCCAAAGTTTTCTGGATCCGCCCCTGTTTTGCCTCAATTCTCGAGGAATTTTATTTGATTGACGGTGTTTAATGTAGCATCCGGCAGTTTTCTTCAATCAAATATTAAAAAATACCCCTGCTTGGAGGATTTTGTGCATACTTGCGAGTTAGTATTAATAAAGAAGATTTGTAATACTTCCTCAATTGCTCAACAGTAAAAATAGTAAAAAGTCGCTCATAATGTTTGTTCTTACCAGTTAAGGCAAGAGGAATTTCTGCGAAATATAGACACAGACGTCAGTGCGAATAACCCTTCTGATGATATTCCATGATTTCAAAAGTTAGTAGTCACGTTGTTGTTTTTTCAGTTTAAAAATCTTTCTAAACAGCGTGGTTCAGATATAAAACGAATGCTTGTGAAAACGATTTTGGTGTCATGATTCAGTTTTCACGTAGATGTTGAACACCAATAAACAGCATTTCGCTGGTTCTTTTCAAGCAGCAATAAGTTATGTGTTGGTTTCTTCAATCCGGTTCAAACTGTCGGACTCCATCTTTAAGCTGGTTTTGTCTGTCATTTTAAAAACTTCAATCAATGCATGATTTGAAATACTGCTACATGTAAGTGGTTCAGCTACTGCCACAGTTTTGCCATTTTCGTATGTGGGCCCATCGTCGGACACCCACGACCGATTCATTCTGATACTCTCCATTCATCGCCAGTTCACGTTTCGCCGTTTCTTGTAATGATATGTCATTGGTCGCTTCATAATCCGTTGAAGATTTCAGTCCAATCGGATGGCACGTACTATGTAGCTTTCGGCTTTGATTCCAAAATGACGCCCTCAATGCAAAGAGAATTCAAGTTTACAGATACTGAGCTACCGCCACATGTAAGCGTTGTTTTGATTGGCTGATTCTTTCAAATTTAACTCTCAATACGGCGATATCGTAGATATAAATCCCACGGTGGATGAACGGAGTGAAACGTTTTCAGTAGCCGTGGTTTCGAACGATGGGGTGTTCCTTGTTCAAGCGATCAAGATAGTCTTGTTTGTATACTTTTGGTTATGTATTTTGACAGTTCGTTTGCGGGGTCGTAACATATAGCTTCATGACTGTATTTTAATTATTTATTGACATGTTTATTGATGAGTACCAACTTCCGAAACCATGTGATACCACAACTTAAGAACCTTTGCCCATATGTCAGGTCCTTCCTCTTAAGGCTAAGAACCAAGGTCAAGCTGACCTGCCGGTAATTGATTATTAATTACTGACTTGCTCACGCGAAGCGCCGGGCCTAATCAGTCACCACTAATCCAGTCTCCAATATTCGGACATGAAATTTAATTATCGGCCAGTCCGGAAATGGGAAGATCCGAGACTCGTCGTTAACACGCCGTAATTCGAGCACTTTGTTTCCCAAGGGATACTTTCACTGTCCGGAAATGTACGCGGGATCAATAAGGCGTACTGCATTAATGATTTGTATACAGCAAATTTCGCATGAACCTATTGGGCTGGCATTTAGTTAGGATGTGTATTGAAGCCAATATTTTTGAGGTTCGAACAAATATCAAAGCAATTTGTCAAATTACATCTGTCTGATAATATCTTTTTAGTCACATACCCCTTGTCACCATAGAATGATTGGTTAACATATGGTTGCAAAAAGGGGGTAAGGGTGGGGGATGTACACTCCCCCACTCCCCACTCCAACCACCACCAACAATGTATAAGAGTAGAGTTGTGAAAACGCAAACATGTAAGCTTCAAAATACAAAGCTTTTAAAGTAACTTTTGTCTGTTGACTGCTTAGGTCGAAGTTAGGGTCCCTAACTATGTATATATCTCTAGTATTTACTCCGATGAAGTTCAATGGATTTTGATTCACCCCACCTCCCCCAACCATCGAAATTTTCTGTCTCCGCCCTTGGTGTTAATGTATGTTCTTTTTCATTTATTTAATTCAAATGTACGCGCGATCAATAAGGCGTCCTGTATTAATGAGTTATATACAGCAAATTCCGCATGACTTTATGGAGGACGGTTTGGCATTTGGGATGCAACTAATGTGTATTGAATGCAATATCTTTAGAGATTTGATAGATCGTGTTACCAATATAAAAGCAATTTCTCAAATTATTTCTGATAATAATTTAAACACATACCACTTGTTATCATGAACTGATTGGGCAAATGTATGTTTGTAAAAATGGATTTTCAGTGTACTATGTATTTCATTTATTTCATTAAGTTACGATCAGGGGTGGATCCAGGGGTGCGTGGGCTGGGGGGGGGGGGGGGGGGGGGTAGAGCTTTGAAAATACATACATGTAAGCTTTAAAAATTCTAAGCTTCAAAAGTTTATTTTGTCTGTTGACTGCTTTTACTGCGATAAAGTTGAATACCCCCCCCCCCCCCCGCAATATGGATCCGCCCTTGGTTACGATGTTTGTCAAGGTGTTATAGTGTAGTTCCGATTACATGACTAAACTTTGAACTAGACAACATTAACTCGCGTCTTAACAATGATCCAATAATCATCCTCTTACTTAGTTATCTCTGTTTGATCTCACATACCCTGTTTTCACGTCGGCGACTAGATTAAAAAGATTTAATTTAAAAACAACAACATTAGAATGTTTATTAACTTTGATCTCAAATTTCTCTTTGTTTAATCGCAATTACATTGTTTTCATTCAAACGACTAGATTATGCTATTTTCAGCTTAAGTTATTCTTCTTTCGGACAAATAAACCCTTTTTTATGTCTGCAAATGCACATACATTCCTATTTGTTTCCATTATATACCTATTATATACCGACTGAGATACGTTTGAACCTCGTAAAGCTGACACATCGTCTAACTTGTGTGTCTGCTGTGCTTGCATCACAACAAGCAAAGAAAAGATTTTGGAATACAATAAACACTGAAGCTATTAAAATGTAAGATTAAAACCAAAAAATCTTAGAGCATTAAAAATGATGCGCAATAATAGATTTGAAAAGAAAAGACCAAAAGTTTATATAATCAGACTGTAAAGCATTTCAGAAACGCTCAGCATAGATCTACGCCATGCTTTCTACTCACTGGCCAACACCTCAATTAAAGTTAAGTTTTTATAACCAACTTTCAATAAATTTATAATTTTCTACTGCTGCATTATGGTTATTATATTTACATTATATTATATAATATACTAACAGGACTGTAAGCAAGCTCCATGAAGATCTGATCATGGCTCCCATGTAACCTCACCTACCAGGGGCGGATCCAGACAATGTTGGTGGGAAGGGGGTGGTATGAATCAAGATCCATTCAACTTTATCGCAGTAAATACTAGATATACATGTATATACACACTTAGGGGCCCTAACATTTAACTAAGCGGTCAACAGACAAAATTAACTTTATTATTTCTTAAGCTCACATGTATGTGTTTGCACAACTCTACCCTTTTACTTGGTTGGTTGGTTTGTTTGTTTGTGTGTGTGTGTGTGGGGGGGGGGGGGGAGGTGTGTGTGTGTTTGGGGGGAGGTGTGTGGGGGTGTGGGTGGGGAGGTGTGTGTGTGTGTGGGGGGGGGGGAGAAAGATGCATCTCCGCTCCCTGTCTATCCCTGTAACCTGTATAAGGGCTGTGCTGCAAGTTGAAAAGGTATATTCAATGTTTTCTCTGTTGTGGCAAAGTGGACAGTCAGAGCTGACAGCCAAGTTCCTCAGACAAAGGTTGGCTGGACGGCTAAAGGGCAAACAGTGACTGAAGCAAGCGCTCCATCAGAGAGAGAGAGAGAGAGAAAGAGAGAGAGAGAGAGAGAGAGAGAGAGACAGAGAGACAGAGAGAGAGAGAGAGAGAGAGAGAGAGAGAGAGACAGACAGACAGACAGACAGACAGACAGAAAGAGAAAGAGAGACAGACAGAAAGAGAAAGAGAGACAGACAGAAAGAGGGAGAGAGAGAGAGACAGACAGACAGAAAGAGTGAGAGAGAGACAGACAGAAAGAGGAAGAGGGAGAGAGAGAAAGAGAGAGAAAGAGAGAGAGAGACAGACAGACAGAGAAAGAGAGACAGGCAGAGACAGACAGAAAGAGGTAGAGAGAGAGAGAGGTAGAGAGAGAGAGAGAGAGAGAGAGAGAGAGAGAGAGAGAGAGAGAGAGAGAGAGAGAGAGAGAGAGTATATGTGTTCAGAACACAGAAGCCTCGATTGATCCTTATTTTGACCTTGGGTGATAACCTTCGTTCGGTAAACGTGTTTCTTAATGTCAATGCATCTTTGAAATCGGAAAGAATCCGATTACTATTGTGTTTCATTTTACAATGTTTTAAAATATCATTTAGCAGTCATCTTGATTCTCGTATGTTGAAGGTTATACCTCGGTATTTGTAACCCGAACCTCGAGAGCGTACCTCGTCTGTTAGTTACCGATAAATATTCGGTTACATTCGGACTTAAATGCTGACAGTAGGTGCTGAAGTGGCGATTATACAGCTATGATATTCATGTATATACAAACTTCTGTATACGGATGTTCATTGCTTGGGTTTAAGTGTAATCTCTCAGCTTTGTGGTAGTAGAAATTTAGCCTAATTATGAATGCATTTAATAAAAAATGGTAAAAACTATTGGTTATGAGCAGAATGTTATTGTAAAAATCAAAATGAATTCCATTATATAATATACAAGTACAACTAATTGTAACCCATTCTTTAATTTTGTGTTTAAAATTATATATCTGCGTATAATTAGTTTGCATAAACAACGCAAATTGGGTCAATACAAAACAAAGCTATGCTAATACGAAAAGAAATGACCAATACGGAAATAAAGCGATTTGATTGGCTTGTTCAACAGGGCCAATAAGAAAACAACGTGGCAAATACAAAACTGAATCGTTTAAATTGGCTGACGTTAAATAAATGCGTGATCAATTTGACCATTCATAACACTTGTATACTTGTGTGTGTAAGTTTTAAAGTTAAGGTATAATAATCATGCAGTTAATTGTTATTTATTTTTGGATTAATTAGTGGTGACCCAGTTACTATGCTAAGGATTTTCATATTGATTCTCGCCATATTCGCAATAACATTATGTTATTATGTTATTGGTTTGCTGTTTTATGAATACGAAAATGTAACAAGTTCCTGGAAGTGTTGCAACATATATCATAATATCAAAAAAGAAACAATCAAAGGTAGTCACATGCCAGTTACACGTTATTATTATGAAAAAAAACAACAAGAACAAACAAACAAAACACGATGCATTGTACATTTTATAAAAAAGAAAACCAAACAACCACTGCATTGGTACGGTCAATCGGCAACTAGCCGAAAAGGTGCTTTAACCAGTTTTGAGTTTTATTACATTTTCCTGTCACACCTACTCTTGCCCTTGCCATGTCTGTTGAATGTTCGACGCATACTCTTGCTCCTGCCATGTCTGTTGAATATTCGACGCCTACCTTTACCCCTGACATGTCTGTTGAATATTCGACGCCTACTCTTGCCCTTGCAATGTCTGTTGAATATTCTACGCCTACTCTTGCCCTTGCCATGTCTGTTGAATATTCGACGCCTACTCTTGCCCTTGCCATGTCTGTTGAATATTCGACGCCTACTCTTGCCCTTGCCATGTCTGTTGAATATTCGACGCCTACCTTTACCCCTGACATGTCTGTTGAATATTCGACGCCTACTCTTGCCCTTGCAATGTCTGTTGAATATTCGACGCCTACTCTTGCCCCTGCAATGTCTGTTGAATATTCTACGCTTACTCTTGCCCTTGCCATGTCTGTTGAATATTCGACGCCTACTCTTGCCCCTGCCATGTCTGTTGAATATTCGACGCCTACTCTTGCCCTTGCCATGTCTGTTGAATATTCGACGCTTACTCTTGCCCTTGCCATGTCTGTTGAATATTCGAAGCTTACTCTTGCCCTTGCCATGTCTGTTGAATATTCGACACTTACACTTGCCCTTGCCATGTCTGTTGAATATTTGAAGCTTACTCTTGCCCTTGCCATGTCTGTTGAATATTCGACGCCTACTCTTACCCTTGCAATGTCTGTTGAATATTCGACGCCTACTCTTGCCCTTGCAATGTCTGTTGAATATTCTACGCCTACACTTGCCCTTGCCATGTCTGTTGAATATTCGAAGCTTACTCTTGCCCTTGCCATGTCTGTTGAATATTCGACACTTACACTTGCCCTTGCCATGTCTGTTGAATATTCTACGCCTACACTTGCCTTTTCCATGTCTGTTGAATATTCTACGCCTACACTTGCCCTTGCCATGTCTGTTGAATATTCGAAGCTTACTCTTGCCCCTGCAATGTCTGTTGAATATTTTACGCCTACACTTGCCCTTGCCATGTCTGTTGAATATTTTACGCCTACTCTAGCCCCTGCCATGTCTGTTGAATATTCTACGCCTACTCTTGCCCTTGCCATGTCTGTTGAATATTCGACGCCTACTCTTGCCCTTGCCATGTCTGTTGAATATTCGACGCCTACTCTTGCCCTTGCCATGTCTGTTGAATATTCTACGCTTACTCTTGCCCCTGCCATATCTGTTGAATATTCGACGCATACTCTTGCCCTTGCAATGTCTGTTGAATATTCGACGCCTACTCTTGCCCTTGCCATGTCTGTTGAATATTCGACGCCTACTCTTGCCCTTACCATGTCTGTTGAATATTCGACGCCTACTCTTGCCCTTACCATGTCTCTTGAATATTTTAAGCTTACTCTTGCTGTTTCCGTGTCGGTTGAAAATTGAGTATCTGCCTTTGGACGAGAATAATATTTATTGGTAAGTGATATGATGTGATTTTTTTACTGCTTTGGCTTCTTTCTACATCTGTTATTCATAAACAAGTAACCGCTATTTTATATTTATGAAAGGTGTCCTTGCAAGGAATTGTGGTATCTGACAGTCAAACATCTGTTTTTTGTATCATTGAAAGAATCTCGGCCCATTCAAGCATTGGCGAATTAACCTTAGTTTCCTGTTCTCTTATCAGCAGGAAATTTTCCCCGTACCTTTCTCAGCTAACACAGGGTATATTTAAAGGTGGTATCCGAAAGTCTGGTCCATTTTTTGTTCTCAAATAACCAAATAAGTCATTGGTGCCTGAAAAGGTCTTGCAAAATTCAATTCATTGTTGCCAAAGATCTGTGTGAACAGTCAATGCTAAATCACCATTCGTCATGCACACAGGTGTTTCCAATCCGGGCCACGCTGCAGAGATAGCTATTTTTAAACTTAGAAAACCGAGTGACCACTTACTTTTGTATTGTCACCCGGGTAATCTGCTCTGAAATCGATATCTATTTTGAGCAGAGACCATCATCGCGCTTATGGCGTTGGAAAGACTGAACATTTAGAGTATTTTTCTCATGATTTATCAATACAGCCTAACAATATAGTGTTCAAAATCATTTTTATAACGACTGTTATGGGTTTATGCAAAAAAATATGACCAAAATCCCAAAAGCGGTGGTTAGATATCGGCATGTTTTTCAATATAGGGAAACTGCCGGATAAAATCTTTAAGACATTTTCAGTCGGGTACATTTGTTTAGGGTGTATCAACGAAACTTGATCATCGCTTCCTTGTAGATTTAGTTTCTCTTTACATGAGTGTCTATAAAACTACAAAAGGGTTTTTAGACTCAAAAACATTTCTGTTATCAATGACAGATCCACGACACAAGTACAAATGGTGTGCCGTCTGTAAGGACATATATGTGCATAATTACCAATCGTTGGTCAAAGGTGGTATCCAACAGTTTGCCTGTAGTAAATACTGTTAACAAATAAGATTATATATCTAAGTCCTATGAGCATTGCAACATATACCAAAATTTGACAAAGCACAGAACAAAGGTATTCACATGCAAGACACATGTGACAGTAGGAACAAATCTGTGATGAGTCAATTTACAAAAAAGAGCAATCCCGACAGTTACCTTACCCCCATTTGGGGTACTTTGCGCATAATTTTTGCAAAAACTCATGCTTTAGTCTAAATAAAGACGATTTTGATTTCTACCCCAAGTTTTAAACAATTCAAACAGTAAAAAAAAAAAACGCTCATAATTTTTACTAGTTTCAAATCTAAAAATAAGCATGATGGGGATTTCTTCTAAATATATATACCTACGTCAGAGCTGATTACCCGGATGATAGTACCAAGTTATCTAAAAAGTAAGTGGACAAGTAAGTTTAAAAATAGCTATCTGTGCAGCGTGGCTCAGATAGGAAATACATGATTGTAATGACAAATGTGGTGTTATGCGTCACTTTTCACGTAGATGTAGGACATCAATAAACAACATGTCGCGGTATCAGGTAAGAATAATATAATATATATGAGGGAAAAATCTGGTCTAAACTGTCGGATATCACCTTTAAGCTTAAGCTTTGTCATGCTAAATTGATAAATAACTAATAATAATGAGAGACATAGTCTTCCCTGAATAATCCCCAAATGCAAGTAGGTCCTTACATTTGTTTAGCTTGGTTTTATGCTTGTGCTCTATAGAGTGAATGTTGACTTATTTGCCTTTGTTGTGATATTCAGGTTAACCATTTTTAACAAACACTTCCATTTTCTTTTTCAAATAACACATCTTTGTAAGTATGTAAATGGATTTGAATCATATATTTGTGCAAAAGTTAGAAATTTCGCTGTTTAAATTGCAATTTGTACAAAGGAACTGGCGATTAAGTCAAAATATTTCACCAAATAGGGGTGGTTACACTAAATTCCGACCGGAAGTAGAATGTGTGACATTGACTTTTTCTCTTTAGTAATAGTCTGTTGCTTTGTTTTGGCATTAAATTTCCTATTTTAAAGATAATCTTAATCTTTTGGTGTCAAATGGAAGCTGAAACCACGTAGAATTAAAAGAAAGCAAAGGTCTGGAACACCTATGCACAATAATGGACTGATCCACTTTTACAGGAAGTACATATTTCATTGAAATTTGGGGATTACCGACTGGCAATTTGGCGGTATGCGCATTCTATGAAGCAAAACCTTCTTACAAGATGCAAAAAGTTGGCTTATTTCTGGGTCTTTCTGATAGACAATAAATATCTCGTTTCACCTACATTTGGTTTATATGGATCCATCCTAACTTCGTCCTGGTCAATTTGTTTCCAACTCCTCGCGATTCACTATAGAATCTAGAACAAACGTACTTAGTGGCGTCTAACCTAATAGGACCTACTTACTGTTTGGAATACCCCGGATATTATCTAACAAGGGAGACAATTTCCATTTCACCAACGAAACGTAATCGTATATAGCAAGATGGTTTGTAAAACAAAGCATAAAATAATGTAATCTTCATTAGACTGCTGGTGGGGAGATGGCGGATCCGGATCAGCAATGTTTGTCAAAGTCTTTAAGAGTTCGCGTTTAGCCATTTAAATGTGCAACTTCGTAGTTGACTTTAGCTTTATTTCATTGACTAAAAGGATTTATTCTAAAACTATTGCTTGTCAAGTGCAACATACATTTGGCATTTAATGAAAATATTTTGGTCCAAACTGTCGGATACCATCTTTAAGCACCTCTAAAATAAAATAAAAACATGTTGAACATTTTCCGGCAGTATACAAACCCGGCCTTACTCCATAGGGAGACCGAGGATTTGTGCGGATAACATGGCCTTAAAATCTATTATATAAACCAGTAAATAATAAATGAACCCTTATGTTGGGTGGAAATAAACATATCAACGGGATGACGTGAAATAAAGTCTGTCTGACCTTGGATGATTGCCGAAGAAATGATTATTTGATGGTTCACGTAGATTATTTTCATAGACTATTTATAGAATATTTAAAGCTTTTTATCGCTTAAGATGAATGTCCAGTAGCTGCAGACAGATTAGAAAATCCATTTATAATTGAGTAAAACCGATAAAACTCGCTTATTTTAAATTGCTTGACAATCCTTTTCACTATTTTAGCATAAAACTATACTGAATTATATATTAATTGCAACTGTATACATTAACCTAACTAAATTACATTTCAGATAATATATAAGTTACTGGAAAGTTGATTGTGTTTATTCTCCTTAGATCTCCTTAGATCTCCTTAGATCACACGTTTAATATGTACACCAATTAGTGCACAACACAGAGGTCTTAATTACTTATATAACAGCCTTCTAATATTGATTCAATTTCGTAAAATGAGGAGTTCTGTTGACGTTTTTGCTTTGCGTTGAAAGCAAATTAATGGAGGATTGCCTTACAATAATGCTAGAGATACATACATGGAGTTCACCCCAAACCCCCATCGCAACAACGATTTGTCTGGACAACAGCGAGTAATGTCTGGCTTATTTATACTTTCACATTAAACTCTCATAAACTGTATATTGGTTTCCGTAATATTTCAGGCAAAAATGCAATTGTATTAGAAAGCACATTTTTATATACACCAAAAACGTTTTAACACAAATCTATTAAAAAAGTTTATATCGATTGCTTAGGAACTTTTGCTATCTGAAGAATAAAACACGTCGGTTATCTGGCCACCGGAAGTGTTAAGACCAGCTGCAAAAGAATGCATCCCGCTGGACTTATCTGTTTGAATATAAACTAGACGACCGATAGTTTACCTGCATAGAACCATTCAATGTGAATGTTTTTTTCCCACGTAATCATTGATGAAGATAAAACAACCCCGCTTCATTCTTTCGAGTCTGCCAAAATCTCCGTGTTTGTTGAGTTTGCATTATCAGAAGGTGATATCACAGGAAGCATTAAACCAACGAAATCAGGCCAACGTATATGCATTCCTAGTTTTTCTGCATTTTTCCTGCAGAGAAATAAGTAAATCATATATTCTTTTTTTTTTTTTTTTTTTTTAGTTTTTTGCTTAAGATACGCGAAATGCATATTCAGTGTTTTAGAAGCGTTTAAGAACTGTGTATTTGTCAAATCGTGCCGCATCAATGATGTTAATATTGACGAGGCCCAGCTAATTATTGGATGAGAAAGACCCCATTGACGCACCACAAGTTAGCTGGAAGACCATTTCCATTGAAAGTCCTCGACCCTACCGGGATTCGAACCAATGCGTCAAATGGCTGAAGAGTTTTCAGTCGGCCACTCCCAAGCATGTTATAGCATGTGAAATGATATATTTTGCCTTAGTATTCGAGATATACATGTAAGTAAACTGTGAAATGATATATTTTGCTTTAGTATTCGAGATATACATGTAAGTAAACTGTGAAATGATATATTTTGTCTAAGTATTCGAGATATACATGTAAGTAAACTGTAAGATAACAAAAGAGACGAGGACATTTATTAATGTATGAAATATGTTCTACCTTTTGTACTTGTCAAGACATTTACTTGAACAAAAATATCCGGACAAAGCCAAATATTTATGCTGCAGTAAAAGACAATCTTCTCCAAAAGTATAAACCTAACTCACCACAAAATAGCTGTGATTTGTTAAAGACATGTCTTAAATCTAAAATATATAATTACTTATAAGATGTTGTTTTAAATACCAATACATCGACTGTCTTTCTCAATCTCATCAATACCGGACCTTGTAGCGCAATCGGTAGAACGTCGGCTCGAGGTACGGGAGGCCCCGGGTTCGAACCCGCGATATACCAAAGTCGTTAAAAATCGTAGTGGTATAGCTCGCCTGCTACGCTCAAGCAGATATAAGGGTAGTTCTACGACTGGTTGGCCCAGTGTCAGGATAATGTGACTGGGTGTGGTATCATGCCAGTTGTTCACGGCATGATATACACAGTGAAGGCGGCACTAAATCTACTTCAAGTGAACACCGCTCCAGATAACTAAAATACTGTTGGTGGGTGATAAACCCAATAAACAAATATTCTTTGAAGAAAAACTCGTACAATCTTTTGATTAAGAACCATGTCTTAGCTCTCGAATCTGGATACTATTTGCTTTAACGGTTTTTGAACTGAAATACTGTTGGTGGGACGACAAACCCAACAAACAAGCACATCTTATCAACAATTTACTTGTATCATAAACAAGATACTCACCCAACGTATGCACGCTTCGTTAAATACAAAAACTTTAAAACATGTCATTGGCTTTTGTCAAGTACCCAAATTCATAAACATGGCCCAAACTAGGGCAAGTTTGCGACATAACCAATTGCGGCTGAAACCAGTTCATTTCACTCACAACTCGTCATTCATCAATTAACGATGGTTGTCAATCAAACAATTAGGCTCCAGTATCAATGGTCATATTATCTCAGTGTAAAACTTAAAGATTTTGAAAAGTTTGATAAATCGTTCTCATGTGATGTAAAACGTTTTCGGGTGTCTATTTGAAAAGTAAATGAACATCGAGGTACATTGTAGTTTCCTTATCATAGTTCGTGATTCAAGAATTAAAACTATTGGAAAATTACCGTCACCAAACGCGCAAATAATTATGTGCAGATTTGATCTTAATAAACATGCGTGGAAAAAATCTATAATTGCTTCAAGTAGGTGAGATGGAACAAAGGTATACTCACATTGCATAGACGTATTTCGGAGACAAGAAAAAGCCAGAGTACAGGATCGCCGCTGCCCTTAAAACGCTGTTCGAAGGCGATTGTTAAAAAGATAATGTTTTATATTTTTACTACACTTATCAGGTGATGAACGAAAAGTGCGTTCTAATCTTTGCTAAGACAGGAAGTAACAAGGTCGCTTAACCAGGGACGGGTCCAGAATATTTTGGTGGCGGTGGGGGTATGAATCATGATCTAATCAACTTTATCGCAGTATATACTAAATATATATACACAGTTCGGGACCCTTACTTCGACCTAAGCTATCACCAGACAAAAAATAACTTTAAAAGCTTAGTATTATTTAAGTTTACATGTATGTGTTTTCATAAGTTTACTCATTTACCTGGCTGGCGGGGGTGGGGGAGATGCATCGCCTACCCTGGATCAATCCCTGCTCTTAACTTGACTACTCATTCCTCTTTAGGGGCTGGGTTTGAATCAAGATCCATGAGGGATGAATCGTTATTGCTTTGGCCAGTCTTCTTTGCCATTTACTTCTGGTTTTGAATTACTTTTCTTTCCAATAACATTTTTTCCGTAGATATTATAGGTTTTCCGATATTGCTTAAATTTTCTATTGACATCAATGCGCGAGTCGTCACAAGGCCACAGTAGTTTGTCCTATTCTGGTCAATTTCACCAAATGATGCGGCTCACATACCAAGGCAGGGGTCCATGTGAAAGCACTGAGTGTAAAAACATATTTCATACGTAAATTTTCTCGTCTCTTTTGTTAAAGGTGGTATTGTTTTGTTGCTCATACAACCATATAAAGTATTTTTAACGTAAAAAGATCCTGCGAAATGTTCTTTATTGATGCCCTACATTCAAGTGAAAAGTGAAGCATGACATCCACACTCGTCATTACAAACATGTATTTCCATCTAAGCCACGCTGCACAGTTAGCTATTTTTAAACGGAGAAAACCACGTGACCACTTGCTTTTGGTATCACATTATATCACCATTCGGTTTATAAGCTCTGACGTCGATGTCTATTTTAAGCAGAAATCCCCATCGTGCTTATTTATAGACTTGGAAAGAATGAACACTTAAAGCGATTTATTTAACAATTTGTGCTGTCTATCAATTTACATTGTAGCTAGTGTTCAGATTGTTTTTACATAGACTAACATACGAGTTTTTAAAGAAATTGTGTCCATATTTCCAATAACAGTCGCAATATATTGTTACATATATTTGCTATAAAAGCAAATTGTCGGTACCATCTTTAATTCCCACTTTACCTACATCAGCCTGTGTTGTTCGGTAATTTATCCAATTAGGAACGTATGTGACATTGAAGCGGGGAAAAGGAAGCAACCTGAAAAGAAAGACGAGTTTGACGAGTAAAACGAGCAAAATATACGAGTGTAAAGTACACACATAAGAATAACCTAGTGGGGTCTCATTGAGTGCGGATTGAATAAGGTAAAAATAGACGAAGTATTTATTCGGGAGAGGTCTGTTTGCACCGAGACATTTAACCGTCCCAATAGAAGGGTATGGGATATTCAAGGTATAGGGGAAATTAAAGTTTTTTTCTACCCCGGCGACGGAGAAGATGTAACGTGTCTGTCATTGACGATTAGCACGACAAATTGACAGGGGTTTCGTGTTTCAGAGCATTTCAAACATTTTGTGTATGTGAAAAGGAGATATGTTTGCTCTCGTGTTGAAATAGTGATAAAGTGATGCAGTTTTATATTTGATGGAGATGTGTGTATATACGGAATGTTTATACAAACTAAATAGGTACAAAATATAGTTATCTTTATTTAATTGCTGCCCTTGACGTAAGGAATGATCATGTATTTGAAATTTACATTATTAGGCTTTCAATATGCGGACAAGGAATGTGAAAATTTGTTTGTAAAGGTTTCTTTCTGTGTAAATATTAACATATGTTGACGAGGCATAATCTATTCAAATAGAACAGTTACGCCTTTCGCACCTTCAATGTAGGTCTAACAGAGGGAGGGGTGGGGTGGGGTCTGTAGGTATGGGGGATTTTAGAAAATCGTACAATCGCTTTTTGACTCGAGAGTTTATTTCTGTGTTGGTATTTTTTTTTTTCTTGAGCTGCAATTTACTGTTGCTTCTACTTGTTTGGAATGTAAGCATTTCGGAGACGTGGGAAGAAAACATGTAAACAATACGTAAACTACATAGTTATCACGGCTGGCGTTGGCCAGGCTATAAGAAATAAAATGTATGTTCAAGGAATGAATAATGGGTATTAACTACTATCGTTCGTTGAGATGGTCCCTTTTAATTCTTTTATTTCCTGAAAAGTGTTCTGTTTTGTTTTTGTCTGAAAAAACATCGCAGCGACTAATTTTAATAATTATAGCAACGTCCAGTTATTTTGGTAGAGAAATATCCCCAGACACATGTCTGGCACCACCGGCGCACCGAAAGTCAGTTCGAAGACCGTGCGACATTAAGTCCTTCGCCACGAGCGGGAATCGAACCCACGCTTTGAGAGGCTAAGCAGTCTGAGAAGTTACCAATCGGCGACTCTACCACTACGCCACGGGCAACACTTTCTTGAGAAGTGTGTGTGGTGTGTGTGCATGTGTGCGCTCGCGCGCGTGTGTGTATTGATAAAATGGTTTGTGTATGTTGAAGGTTCTTGTCGTGTCTCTAAACTGTAAAGAGTCCTGCTTTAATAGGCATGGTCATTCTGTTGTTGTTTAAATTCCATAAAATTGAATTTAAATAAGACTTAATGATGAAAGAATTGTCAAATGCTTTTGTAAACTCTATCATAGAAAAAAGTTTTAAAATTGAACTTTGTTAACTGACGCAGTTATTAAAGCATAACAAAGATCGATCTCTCCGATTTCTAAATTACAAAGTTATTCTAGTTTTTATATGTAGAAGATGAAAAATTCTTGTGAAGAAATTGAAAAAAAAAAAAAAGAATTAAATCAAAGCATCGGTCGGGCTCTCCTGCTTTTTTATGATAAGCTCCATTAATCAAATATTAATAGATTCATTTTAGTTGATATTTCGCGTTTACACGGAGAAAAACGAGAAACACCGCAAATTCGCTCAAAAAATATGCCACCTACTCTAGTATTTTCTACATAAAATATTTCCCTGTCGATAATTTGAGTAAACAGTGAGACACAGAACAAAACAGTGGCCAAACATTAAAACTACTGAGCAATTAAACAAAGCCATACTTTCCATAGAGGATTTATTTCTTTGTCGATAATTTGAGTAAACACGCTGTAAAGAGAACAGACATGGGTATTGCTCTCAAATATCTGGATGAAGAAGTTGCCAAATGTTCTACTTGTATCTAACGAAGCTATAGATTGGCTTGTCATGATAAAGTCTTCCAGGAATTGTTCTTTGTGAGGCCTCATCGGATATTGACGCCTTCTTAAATAAAAGTATGCAGTTAATCTGGCATCATATTCAAAAAGAGTCTTTTTTATATTGTTACATTAACTATGAGAGTTATAAAATGGTTTCCATGTATATAAAAATAATTCTTAAGTTTTATTAATACAACCATTTAATCTAATAAAATTCTTTTCCCCCCACCCCGAATTTTTAAGAAATTTCGTAGATTTAAGGCGGTGTCCGACAATAGTTTAGTAAAATTAAATAAGGAAATATGACAAAGTCATATGCAGGGATGCACCCCACCCCCACCAACCAGGTAAAAGGGTAGAGTTGTGGAAACACATACATGTACGTAAGCTTAAAACAATATTAAGCTTTAAAAGTCAATTTTGTCTGTTGACTGCTTAGGTCGAAGTTAGTGTCCCTTACTGTGTATATATATCTAGTACTTACTGCGATTAAGTTGAATGGATCTTGATATATACCCCTATCCGAAATTTTCTGCATCCGCCCCTGGATTTGTCATAATAAATATAATTTTATATTCTTTTTTACAACAACTAAATAAGTGCTGACGAAGGGAGTGTTATACTACGGAAAATTACACTAAGTTAAAAAAACGCATTAGATTCATGGAATTATTACAGATAAATGTTTTATTATCTTTATTGTACCCGCAGCAGCTGCTGTAACTCAGAAGAAAATGTAAAATGGTAAATGAAGTGTCCTTGGAAATCTGTAAGATACGTGACAGAAATGGGACTAACCAAATGATATTCCAAAAGCTTCCCGGATATGTCAAGCCGGTAGCCTAGCTGACTTCTGAAATAAAATGCAAACAAGAACTGTGATTTGTTTGGAATACGAAATATAATATACTGATATAAAATGTTAATTAAATCTTCTATAAATTTTGGAAATTATTACAATTTCATTTAGGTCTTCAATTTTCTTACTTGTGGTGTGGTTCATCTTCTGGAAATAAAGTAATTAACAATTTATTTTACTTCCTTTTTTCGAAATGCCGTGCATTTACAAAAGGAACTGTAATTTGAAACCTTCGAAATTGAACCCTATTGCAATTTCATAAGATATATTTGGATAAGTAAATTTATTATTGGTTTGATTTTGTAACAAAGAGAAATTCATATTTTATTGCATCTTAGGAAATGATGTTCATTCAAACAA
The DNA here is from genome assembly GCA_007844125.1 of Sinonovacula constricta. Classification (NCBI taxonomy): domain Eukaryota; kingdom Metazoa; phylum Mollusca; class Bivalvia; order Cardiida; family Solecurtidae; genus Sinonovacula; species Sinonovacula constricta. The sequence goes on from CM017563.1 coordinate 13,696,538, forward strand.
CGGGTCGTAATTGTAAACATTCAAAACAGACGGTAAATCTATAAGTCGGTGTTTGTTATAGGTTGATCTATATTCTGTAAACGGAGCAATTCGCATTTAATTTATTTAGAGGAAGGAATCTACATGTGTGAAGGGAATTTTGACTTTAAACCAATCAATTCAGCTAGATCAGCCGCGTTCGTGCATGGCAAGTGCAATTTTTAGTAATACTGAATGATATAGTTGCTATGGTAACACATGATTACAAGAAAACGGTTAACCCTTTAAATGCTTAATTTATTAATAAGCAATATAATAAGTTTTTTTGGCAAACTTTATAATAAAGTTGTTTTTTTTTCAAACTTTCTAATGCAAAAGCAACAGAACATACTTGTTGGGATTATGTCTCAAACAGCGGAGATCCTGATCAGACCGGCCCAGGCGGTAGTTATTTGCTCAAGCCATATCAATTCATGACAAGCGGACAAAGAGTAAAGTTGTATACTGTAATTCGATACAAGGCCCCTAATTGATTCGTGAACTGTTTGTGGAAATAGATGATGTTTGATGGAAAGACGGCCAGCAGCCGCTAAAATACAGACATATCTGACCCTGTGAGCACACACCGTAGCTTGTCGTGTTTCTGGATATATTTCCAGTCAGAAATTTGGAAGTCCCATTAGGTGCATTAGGTTAGACGATGTTGAAAAAATAAGCATTGAACACTCCAGTGTCTGTGGCACTTTGATTTTACAATGCTCTTTTCCTTGCTTGTATTTAATTTCATAGAACTTAAAATGATGGTAATTGTGACATTAAATATTCATGACATTATAAAGTTGGTATTCTACGTTTGTTATTACAGAGGAATCGACGTTTGTTAATTAAGTAGATTGTGTGTACATTTGTACAGTTCCAATACATGTATCTATGGTTTTGATGAGAAATTTGAATTTGAGTCTCTCTTCTGGCCAGTGCGCTGTGTTTTGTCCCAATGCAGTTGCATTTTGTTGCATACCGCAATTTGTTATATTGTTTAAGGTATGTAAGTATTCTGGTTTATTTTGTTGAATTATTTATGTTTTACTTCTCACTGACACAGTTGTGGTTATATTGGCGATGTCATGGCTGATTATTAGTGTAGGAAGACGTCAGCCATCGGCGCACCACATGTCAGCTTGAAGACCACCACCTGCCAATCGTTATATGAAAGTTCATGTCCTGATCGGGACTCGAACCCACGCGGTGAAGGGCTGAGAAGTTACAAGCCGGCAACTCTAATGGCTCGACAACTTGGCGTCAGTTTTCTGGAATTCATTGTAACTCCGTGACATCGTTAATCAAGCTTTGTATTGGTCCAGTTAACATGTTATATCTTCTCGGATATTTTCCTACTTGCTTTTTACTTCTGACAATACCGGACCTGGTAGCGCAATCGGTAGAGCGTCGGCACCAGGTACGGGAGGTCCCGGGTTCGATCCCGGGCCGCGACATACCAAAGTCGTTAGAAATGGTAGTGGTATAGCTCCCTTGCTAATGCTCAAGCAAATATAAGGGTAGTTCCATGACTGGTTGTCCCGGTGTCAGGATAATGTGACTGGGTGTGGTATCATGCCAGGTGTTCACGGCATGCTATACACAGTGAAGGCAGCACTATATCTGCTTCAAGTGGACACCGTCTCCAGATAACTGAAATACTGTTGGTGGGACGATAAACTCAATAAACAAACTTCTGACAATAGCAAATGTCTGATCAGCTTGTTTTGACACAATGCTGATTTTTGTCAATTTTCTCCTTGCTGGACGGATGCTTACCTAACCACTCGAGGCCACACATCACAATAATGCATGGCGGCTTGATCAACAGTGTTGAACCATCACGTTAAAGGTGGTATCCGAAAGTTTGGACCAAAATCTTTTCATTAAACAACCAAATTAATTATTGTAACCCGAACAGATCTCGCGAAAAGTTGTTTGCTGATGTCCTACACCCGTGTGAAAAGTGAAGCCTTACGACCTTACCGTCATTACAAACATTGATTTCCTATCTGAGCCACGCTGCACAGTTATTATTTTTAAACTAAGAAAACCAGGTGACCACTGTGTACATCTACTAGCTCATTCACGTTATCCATTGTGACGTCGAATTCTAATTTTGGCAGGAATCCTAACCGTTCTTGTTTGTAGCTCTAAAAAGAATGAACATTTTAAGTGTTGATTAACTAATTTTACTGTCTAAAATTGAGATACTGTTGAAAATCGTCTAAACTTAGACTTAAGTATGATCTTTCGGCAGATACTTTGCTCAAATACCCCAACCTTTGGTCAAATATTGTTTCATATATTTGAAAAAGGCAAACTGTCGGATACCACCTTTAAAACATCTAACATCTATATTGGTCTTAATTTGTGTAACGGAATCAGTATATTGCAATATGCTTAGTGCAATTAAAGATATGTTACTGATATAAACATATTTTAACAATCACTTTATTTTTAAACAGATGCTAACTGCAGAAAATATGATTGACTTCAGTCACATTACCATCCTTGTATTTGCATGTTTACTTTTTTATGTCATTCTCGACAAATCTGGCGATGCTTTTGCAATATTTATGCAATTGACAGCTTAATCGACCCCTTTGGTAATTTCATGATGGATATCCGGGAAAAGTAGAGAAGTTACAAATGATGACAGTTGTTTTATCAGGTTCACCGATATTGCACCTGTCACAGCACTCCAAGAACATGTACACGTGCATATAGGAAGACTCGTGCAGCGTTCTTCGTGCATCATGCATATCTCTGTTGTATGATATACTTGTACCTGTACATAACTTTGCTCAGGTACTCGGTATATATTAATGAACAGACACTAGACAGTCAAGTGGGATACAGTGAGGGGCTTGCTTTTGACTCACGGGTTTGTCGGAGCCGTTTCATCACCTGGTAATGAGTGTGAAGTCTAGTGTTGTGGAGTGTGGAGTGTTGACAAGGAATCCGAATGTGCGGCTGTTTGTCTGGAAATAGTGTATGGCGGTGCTTTAGTGTTAGATTGTATTATTTTGAAAATTAATTATTTGGGTGTCTATGTAGATTTTATTGTCAGTATTTCGGAATATTTATGAGACCTAGTTTTTCATATTTTTTAATTATATAATAATGTATTATATAATTAATTATAAGGTGTCTATCTCGATGTTATTGTCAACGTCGGAATACCAATATTGATTTTATTGGCGGTGTCTCTTTTTTGAAAACAACAACAACAACAACAACAACAACAAAAAACAACAACATGTGACAACTAAACTGTTCTGTGTGGTCATTCGGATATGCGTGTGCTGTTTACAGGGATAGTGTACTACTAAAATGGATTTATTACAAAAATTCACCATGCCTATCAATAAATATGCCTTATGGGATTATTTGTGTTAGATTACAGGACTTAACACATAATTTAATAAGTTTGTTTTACTGCATCATGACCGTCATCATAACGACAACATAGTAAGAGTAAACACGTGTTGTTCGGGGACTTAAGCGTCCAACTTACACTGGTTCAGGTCATTTGGGAGACTTTCATTATAATTCATTACATCATTATATTATATATAGAAACATACTATCAAGTTATAAAGTAATAATCTAGATTTCTTACCTTCACCAACGGTCCTGCAGTGGGTTTGTTTTTTTCCTGTTTTATAATCGTCTGCAACTGCGAAGTAATATAACGGACTCAGTGATAATCTAGATGTATTATATACATCACTGGACATGCACTGAGTTGGATATTTCCCTTTTTAGTTATTCTCTGCAAACTGCGAAGTTTTCTAATAGTGTTTTTTTCTAAATTCAGCGTTGACTCAGATACATATTCATATACATGTAGTTGTCTTCCTTACTCCAAAATAAAACTTGAAACTCCTAGCTGAAAGTAAAAAACAAAAAACAACAACAATAACAACAAACGCTAAAACAAACCAACAACAACTAACAACAAACATATCGCAATATATGCAGTTTAGATGATGTGTACATCCAGCTGCGCGCCAGTGCTATCTTATGTTACGTGAATGAATATTCAAGATACAAAGGTGAATAACTTTTAAGATATAAATTTTGATATTTATTTTCCCAGGATATATCGTGATAGGTCGGTTATGCCATTGTTATCGACACATTTTGACATCGTGAACAGTACTTTAGATACCACAACGACGTGTAAGTGCGGTAAATTTCTCGGGATATGCGCTGATCGAGAGGTAAACCTTTTGAATGGAAAAATCTGAAGTAATTAGAGTTAACCTCACCTTTGTCTTATTTGATGAAGGCTTAGCGTGGATTAAGCAGGGAGAGAAAATTGATAGATCTGCTCAGTGTGTGATTATCGTTCGATCGTCACAACCCGTGCGGGAATTCTGGTGATTCAATTATTGGTGTATTCTGGAATGTCAACTACTGAATATGGGCAAGAAAAAAATGTCGACATTTCACGCAAATCGAAATTGAAGTTTACTGTGCATCGGATCCTTGGCATTTGCTGGCATTTAGTGCTGATTTTTTGTTGTGCATAAAAAGATGCTTATCTTGGCGAATTTTATTGGATAAGTTCATGAATGCCTGGTTAGTGGTGATCAATCGCTAATTGTACGATATACACGTTTGTTCATGTCGTCACCAAATTCGCAAATAATTATCGATATTAACCGAGTATTGGATCTGAATTTGTTATTTGGGACTGAAATATGCAAGCTTGGTGAATTTTTATCGGATGGAGTAACATTTTAATTGGAAATAGGGAACATGTGTCTGTCTTTTCGTGATATAGGACCTGAATATGTTAACAGTGCTGGCAAGAGTGTGTAGCTCAAGTCAATTGGAAAGCTTAAAACATGAAGGTTTAACAAAACGTTTTATTTTACTTATTAAAACGGTTAATAACAGAATAAAAAGTCAAAACAATTAAAAATCCACTCTTCGCTGATGAGGAATAAACTTTTTCATATAAAAAACAACAAAAAACACGTTAATTCTTTTTTTTTATGATAAAATGTATAGTGATAAATTATGGTGTTTGCAAATACATATTTTTTTTTATAAATCGAATGCAATTCGTTTACCTTTGAGCCTGCAAGCGCAATATGGTTTGTTTATGGTATCACGAAGCGCGCAAATAAATATTGACGCAAATTGACGTTACGGTAATTGGAGTTTGACGTTACGTCCGCGGACATTTCTGCGACATGACTGTTACATCAGTTAGAGTCGTGTAAACTGTCGGTGTAGCAATTTTGTAGTACGCACGTGCTGCACGAGAAGTGCGTGGAATGTATGCTTACTGTCGTGATGGTGGGTTGGCTGGGTAGTAGTTCGTGGGGTACTTAAGGGGAGATGTGATAACAGAGACTGATAAGCCTAAATCTAACTCCTTCAGGAATGTGTGGATGATACAGAATCTAGAACTAGATCAAGAACTGTCGGGGTTCATTGTCTGAACAAGCGGAGTACTAACTGATATACATTACGTACGTTATAAAGGATTAGACGGATTACGGCATATCAGTTTTGCTGCAGTTGCTCGCAGAGGGATAGCGTTAGTTACATGATATGGGTAATATGCTTCATGTAAAGAAAATGTATCTTATCTCGTAACATTTTGATGTTTTCGCATTTATGGGTTAATTTTCTGTATTTTAATGCATGTTAGGTGTGTTTAGTGAAGTTTGCGTAATAACTTTTAATAATCGTTGTGAGCTTTGGAAGAAACGTTGCTACATTGAAAATGTTTATGAAACCTCTAATTTTCTGCCCCAGCTCAATATTTATTTCAATGGACTGTTTTCTTGTGTAGATTGCATACAGCGTTCAAAGTGTGGTATATTCTACACACAAATCTGCGTATTTAGTAGTTTACATGTTTTCATTATTTTTATTTATCTTTTTACTACGTCACTGGCGCTCCCTGGAACTTAATTTACAATATACATTTATTAACTAAGTTCCAGGGAGCGCCCGTGACATAGTGGCAGAGTCGCCGATTTGTAACTCCTCTGACTGCTTTGCCTCCCACCGCGTGGGTTCGAGTCCCGTTCGGTGCGATGGACATCCATCTGACCTGCGGTGGGTCGGTGGTTTCTACCCAGACAGAATTCTGGGGGCTTTCCTCCACCAAATAGCTGGACGTCGCTATAATGATCACAACTGGTCGCTGCGATGTATCTAAACAAAACAAAACAAAACAATAAAGTTTCTTTTCGAAATTACATTTGTTTAAAATTAAATATCAACTTGTATCATTATATCAAAGGACTTACTTTCTCTTGGATAAAACACAACAACACACGCTGTCGAATTGTCAACCGTTTGTCAAAGACTGAAAAAGAAATCTTTCACAAAGTTGACCCTACCTGCGAGACGCTGAGTAAACAGCAGCCCTAGTATGTGAGGTCAAATACCTATTTGAATACAGGTAAATAAATTCAAAACCAGGGGTTGTTCAAGCATATATTTCAATGAAACACTTCAAATGTGGCATCCGACAGTTTGCCTTTATCAAATACATGTAACAATATCTGACGGCATAATTTCACCATGAACTCAAACTTTCGTCTAAGTACTATGCTAGCACTATTTCAGTTGATAGAAAAAAATCATGAAATAAATCGCTCTAAATGTTGTTGTTTTTTCCAAATCTATAAATATGCACGATGGGATTTCTGCTAAAAATAGAGCGATTTAACCGAATCATGGTAAAATGTAAACTCAAATGTAAGTGGCCACGTGGATTTCTTTGTTTAAAAATAGATAACTGTGTAGCGTGGCTTAGATAGGAACTACATATTTGTGATGACTAGTGGTGCGTTCTACTTCACTTTTCACATAGATATAGGACACCCATAAACAGCATTTCGCGGGACCTTTTCGGGTGACAGCAATGTATTTGGTTGTTTGAGAAACTGAGTTTGGTCTAAACTGTTGGATATCACCTTAGGTCCTTATCATATCCCTTTTATAAATTACCATCTAAATATTTTGCTAACAAATATATGTAAGAATTACTCAAATTATTGTTCGAGAGGCTGCACATATAGTTTTGTGAGTTTGCTGATCCGGATCAACAGTTTTCCTATTTAATACATGTAACGATATTAAATACTTGTACTGGTTTTGGTGTATAATTCCTGTGTATAATTCCTGCATATAATTGCACTTTTAGTGCCCTTGTGTGGTCAATTTGTTCTTAGCGGGATAAGATTTAGAAAGAAGTTGACTGGGTTTTGTTTTATTTTGTTCTTAAATCTATCTTTTTTTAAATGCAACAACAACAACGATAAACACACAAAACAACAACAACAACAAAAACAACAAAAACAACAACAAGCTACAACAACATCGCAGCGACCACTTATGATAATGAAATTGACATCCAGCAATTTTTGTGGAGGAAGATCCCAGACAAAACTCTGGGTAGACCCACTAGTACATCGCAGGTCAGCTGTGAGACCTTCTGACATAAAGTCCTGCTCCCCGAACGGGACTCGAACCCACGCGATGAGATGCTAAGCAGACAGGGAAGTTTTAAGTCGGCGAATCTGTCACAGCTCGACTGGCGTCTTCTGAATGTGGGGTCTATTTCAAGTTCAAGATGTTGTATATTCACTTCAGTACACAGTAACTATTGGTCTACCAAATTTTTATCATAAATCGTTTCTCTAGTATACTCCAACAAAGTCGTGACAGCATCATTATACCTGGACCGAGGACAGATAATACAGAACTTGTGAAACATCATTTACCACACCGTGCTGTAATGTGTTCATCCAGCTGAATGTGTTATATGGACACGAAGTTTTGTGAGGTCAACCAACAGTGTACGGTTAGTGTGCTGTTGAGAAATGCAGTTTATTTTAAGGTTAATGGAATATAATTATGTGTGGACTTGAGGGTATGTGGAAAATAATTATTAAAATTTATAAAACGTGCAATGTTTGACATTGTTGCATTAAGAATAAATAAGTAAGGTTAATATATAGTTTTGTTATGTCAAACATCAGGGATAGTTCATATGGTGTTGACATAATGGAGTTTATTGTAACGTTAAATTATGGACACGGGAGAATGTCTTAAACAGTAGAAACAGTGGGTCTAACAAATGTATGTCCTTTTTAATGAGTGGAAGGTTGACACCGTGTGTCATACAGGTACAAACAGGTGTTTTTCAGCGCAACATTTTCGTACATGGGAATCTGTATTTTTGTGAACATGGAAAGTAAATACTTTAATCGGTTAATCAAGTCTTAATGTTGGTTACAACTCGTGGCGTATATTAACGGACACGTGCTTATATTAAAACCGCAATTTGAATTTCATTTCAAAACACGTGTTTCATGGAAATTGTAATGAAAACAAAATCAATGTTTTTTTATTCTTAGTGAAAATGATATTAACAACAAACAAAAGAAACAACAACAAAACAGCAACATTTTTTTCGACTTGGTGTCTTTAGAGTGTTGGATTAAGGCGAGTTTAATTTGCGAGGTTAAAAGGCAGTTAATAGTTAAAGTTAATTTGACAAAAAAAATTAATTAGAATTGTTGCTGTTTTTTTGTTTGTTGTTGGTGTTTTCCCCCCGTTTTTTGCAACAGTGACGTTTTGTCTTAATCGAGTTTCGAAATATTGTTACGATTCTTCTCGTACTTTATAAAGTAATGAAATAACACCACCAGAGACTTACATGTATTTCTCTGTTAAGTTTGCTATCCTAGTGGAGTGCTGATAGTTTGTTTCATCTCGTGTCCGTGTATTTACGAATCTGTAAGGCTTTAATCTATGTTGCTTTTGATCATGAAAAACAGTGTTCCACAAAGATCTGTTCCGGATAAAAATAAATATGTTTTATCATTTGGATTTAACGTGTCATCGACAATTTTATTATCAACAGACGATGGTGTTGACTTGAAACAGAAAATTGAATTTTCACAAAGGACACAGCAATCGTAAAGATGCAATTATATGCCTTGTTACATTTAGAATGGTCCTTCCCTTTTGTTTACTTGAGTAAATATTCAATGCAAATTGTCAAATGACAAATCGTTGTTTTTGTGCCTTGCCTTTGCCTTTCTTAACATATCAGTGCGGTATATTGGCAATTAGCTTAGGTAAATAGCGCGTGCACACGTGGGTTGAGTTACCTCTGTTACTTATTGGCCAATTATTTTAATTTGTGGGTGATTGTTCATAGACATATACACCAATCTGTGGTCAACAGAACGGGCTGCTGGCAATTATGTTAGTGCTAGTATGGAATTATGAATGCTCGTTCTCGGCAGATAATGAGATGACCAGTGAAACAGTGTTTTGCAGAAGAATAAAGAACAATGTGCATTTGTATGTACAAGCTTACCTGCGGTGGGCCGCTGGTTTTACCCAGACATAAATCTGTGGTCTTCCTTCACCAACAGTTAGGGGGACGTCGTTATGTGACCATTATTGAGTTGGTGTGAAGCCAATGTTATAAAAAACATTTTAAATCAAAATATATTTTATATTTTTGTTCATTAATGTACAAATTGTGAAAAAATCGCTCTAAGTCTTTATTCAATCAAAATCTTAAAATAAATACGATGGGGATTTCAGCTAAAAATAGATACCGACGTCATAGCAAATAACCCCGATGAAGATATATAATGTGATCTCAAAAGTAATGGTCATCCGGGTAGTCCACTCTGGGTAATCCGCTTTGATGTCTATTTTAGCAGAGATCACTCACTATAGCCCTTATTTATAGATTTGAAAACAATGCATATTTTAAGCAAGAAATATTTTACGATTTGTAAGTCTGACAATAGAGGGAATTTTATAAACAGTATATGCTTAAACTAAAGTGTAAGTCTATGCAGGAATTATACACAAATTCTCCAGTACAAGTATTTTAAGTCGTTACATGTACTAGATAGGAAAACTGTCGACTGATCATGTGAGATCTCTCCTTAAGTATTTTAGCGAAACGCGCAATTATAACAGTATAACGGATTAAAACAGATTAAAGTCAAATTAAAAACACCTCTATAATTGCCTCACATATTTTTTGTATGGGTGGATCTTATTTACGAACTCGGTGCACATTTCTGTGCACGCCACCTAGTCGTGCTATATAAAGCCAACGTGCATCAATGTGTGACATTTCAGATATAAAGACATACATCCAACATAAGATCGGCTGTATTGAGGTGTCTATCTTGCGGTAATTATCAATGACAAATACATTAAGATATATTCCGATACACGAAACACACTGTCTGTTAGTGTCCAGTCAACGCACTTAACTTGAGTGGAGCTATGTAATAAATATTACACATTTCTGGATCGATTTTGACATTTCAGAATCCACTTTTTATTGTGTGAAATCTTTAAAATGTTTTCGTTTGGATAATTTGACGAAACGTTTAAAAACAAAAACAGATGTGGATGTATAAATTATGAACATGTGCGCGACAGACTTGAGGAAGTTTACTAGGCGTATATAGCGCTTCGTGTGAAGAGTTTACCTGAGTGTACTAGCTGTCGGATATACTGTTTCGGATGTATATGTGAGTGTGTACGGGTGGTATGTTTTGACCCCCGGCGCTGGATCTACCCGCAACCCCACGTGACAAAGGCATGCTATGTGGGTGTGGCTAGAGTGTCTCATGTCCCTTCTAGCGATGGGTCTGGCCGCATACATCGTTCTAGGCCTAGCTAAGGTAAGCAGAGTTATATAGTTTTAAAGCAAGATTGTAATTTAATTGTAAAGTTTCCAATATCATGAATATATATGTACAAGTAAGTACGAAACGATACCAAGTTAACACAAATCAATTCCTCCTTTTTACTAAAAATGCACAAAACCATTTTGAGTAACTGGCTCATACTCGCAAGTACATACGGACAATCTAGACGTATTTTTAAATGCACCTGTTTAAATACTCCAACGGTACGTCTGATTATGTTTGTTAGGTTTATCGTCCCACCATCAGTATTTTAGTTATCTGGAGACGATGTCCACTTGAAGCAGATAAAGTGCTGCCTTCACTGTGTATAGCATGCCGTGAACACTTGGCATGATGCCACACCCAGTCACATTATCCTGACACCGAACCAACCAGTCGTGGAACTACCCTGACATTTGCTTGAGCATTAACAAGGGAGCTATACCACTACCATTTTAACGACGGTATATCGCGGTCCGGGATCGAACCCGGAGCCTCCCGTACCTAGAGCCGACACTCTACCGATTGTGCTACCAGGTTCGGTCACGCCTCTATGTAATGCTCAACAACCCCTATATATAGTTCAGCAATCTCTATGTAATGCTCAATAACCTCTGTTTATAGTTCAACAACCTCTATGTAATGCTCAACAACCTCTATACATTGTTCCACAACCTCTATATATAGTTCAACAACCTCTATATATTGTTTAACAACCTCTATATATAGTTCAACAACCTCTATATATATTGTTCAACAACCTCTGTATATTGTTAGAGTCTCCGACTTTTTCCTCAGCTTTACGCCCCCGTGGGTTCGAGTCCTGGTCAGGGCGAGAACTTTCATGTCTTCCAGCTGACCTGGGTGCACCGGTAATTCTATCCGAGCACATGCCCGGAGTCTTCCTCCTACAGTTATAAGCTGGATGTCGTCATTTTGGCTATAATTGTGTCGATGTGATGTAACCAATAATATTGTTATAATATTAATAAGAAGCGAAAATAACACACGTATCTAAATGTGGAGTTGATGTTTCGATTGACGAGAACAATCTTTTACAATAAGAGAGAAGACGACGACAGCCACAACTATTAAGACATTCGCGATAATCATAACAACATCGTCAACACTATCATCAAGAACATAAATAAAATAATGAAAAACACAAAATACATTTACATGGATATCCACGCTTGTGTTCATGTTCAAATGCCCATTGAATAATATCGAAATATCCTAACTATTTTAAAATGCTAATTGTGATCGCACACGATAGTTCAACTCTGTTAAATGACTAATTGTGACAGATCACGAGAATTTAACTGTTTTAAAATGCTAATTGCGATAAACCACGATATCTAAAACTGTTTTTATTTGTTAGTTAGAAAACAAGTCATTTTGACCTAGAGGAAGAATCCATTCGAAATGGTGTTGCATTATTCATTAATCGCTCGTGCACTTAAGCGCATATTTCTGATCTAGTCTTATCCGACGTTGTGCTAATGAGTTTTGTAGTCATCCAGTGGTTGTCGTACATTCGTACATTTTACAAATGCTATCTTCGACATGTCATAGGCAGATTAACGTATACCTAGCTCTACTTTGGGAAATATTGACTAATCGTTCACAACGGAGGTACGCTGTATATTAATATGATTTTGATTGCTCTAATTAGTGTTTAATGAATTCGATTTAACAATGTGCAATTTTTAACATTTCTTTAGAAAATGTATGTTTTTTCCACCGGCCATTTTGAATATAAAAAGTGAATATACACACGTTTACATTTACGTGTTTTCTTTATAGGCGGTTAAGTCACATACACACTTTGGTGATTTTAAGTCTTGCACAAATATCATAATTGTTTAAATACAAACGATGATTATGCAATTATGCATCGGAGTTACAGGAATTCGATATAACTTATTAACATGGCGGTATTTTTAAGTTTTAATTGGGCCATGCATAAACTCTTTAAACTAATTGAAAATAAGCTTGTGATTTGATACGTATATGAAACCACATAGAAGTAATCATAAATCACTTGATAATAATAAATTGAATAGTGTATTGCTAATTGTGGTATATGAGAGTCACGGGACAATGAACGTATTCAATCTCACAACACGAACAAAAATGTCCCATTTTATAAATAGTTTATATATAATTATTTATTTATTGTTAGATTTACAATGTAGTATAACATTTAATATATGGAGGCTACTTTCCTTTATTTGTATTTTTTCTTTCCATTCATATTTTTGTTTATTTTTTAGTATTCCGTCATTCGAATTAACTCAACTTACATCAAATACCAATTGATCACATTACAGTAACTTATTAAACAATTTCCATATTTCATTATAAAATTCAATACTAATATACTATACAGCTCTCTCTCTCTCTCTCTCTCTCTCTCTCTCTCTCTCTCTCTCTCTCTCTCTCTCTCTCTCTCTCCCCTCTCTCTTTCTCTCTTTCTCTCTGTCTGCCTCTCTCTCTCTCCCTCCCTCCCCCTCTCTCTCTTTCTCTCTCTCTTTATCTCTCTCTCATTGTCTCTCTCTCTCTGTCTCTCTCTCTGTCTCTCTCTCCCCCTCTCTTTCTCTCTTTCTCTCTGTCTGCCTCTCTCTCTCTCTCCCTCCCTCCCTCCCCCTCTCTCTCTTTCTCTCTCTCTCTTTCTCTCTCTGTCTCATTGTCTCTCTCTCTGTCTCTCTCTCTGTCTCTCTCTCGATCTCGATCGAACCACACTATGTATCGTATATGCCACCGCTTGTCTTGAAATCAGGAATTGTTGAAATCGTTTTATCAACCACAGTTATTTCTACAACGAGATCCACGTTATTCAGGTATCTAAAAATTTAATTATAGAACATACACATTTTGCATGTATGGAATATAGCCTAATACGTGCATTACTGTACATCGACGACTGATATATTTAATTTTGAGATGTTATCTCGAGTTTACCGGGCTATTTCATATGTTTTTTTGTTGTTTGTTGTTTTACGGCACACCGACATTCTTATGTCATACGGTTCCGATTTTTTTATATTGGCTTTCAAACTGTTTACCGCTTATTTCGAATTCTGGGTTTTCTGGCATCGCTATATCAACCACTTACCTGTTTTTATTACAACATTGCCATGGTATTCACACTTTACAACGTTCAACTATAAAATATGCATATATTTGTCTGCATGAATGAAAATAAATCACTGCTGTTTATAAACAACAAATTGCTTGAACTAGTTGTCGGGTTAACTCGACCTTGTCTTAATTCGAACTGTCCATATCCATTAGGAGTTAACGTGTGGGGATTTTCAGTCATCGCTTTATCAATTACCAGAAAACTTTTTTTTTCAACAAGTTCTCTGTAAATAAACTTAACAAAATCCAACTGCAGAACACGAACAATTACATGTATGTTTTTTTTTTCTACGCAGGTCAATTTTGTCCTAATTTTGACAGGTTATCCAGAGTTATCGGGTTTACTCAAACTTGGCTTTCTCGAACTGCCCGTATCAGTATTATGTCAAAGCTTGGCTCGAATTCTGTATTAGCTTGCAGGCCTCTATCAAATAAGCAGAGTGCGCTGGAAATGTCTAAATGCAAATTTCCAATCAATCAAAATATATATTTAGGAGTATAAATGCCGACTAGAACAGAAAAGCATCGATCCTCTTTGTATTTACATTTAGAAAATACTGACTAGAATTAGATGCATATTTTTTTACATGAAAACGGAATATGGATTTATCAGCCTGCACGCAAATTGAAATAGGAAAACGGGTGCACATACTTTCTATGTAGTTTTTTTTTTGTAAATAAACTCCATTATTAGATTAGTAAACAAAGCAATGGCATTTTTAGTGCGCTTATAATTTGTATATAAAAACGATAATCATGGGTATGCTCTTGTGAGCCTCTTAATTAGAGGTACAACTGTACGTTTGGCACGATCATAAGATTCGATGTTGTGCGCCAATTACCCAGTCCATGTACAACTACCATCAACATTAACCACAGCAACAGGCCCAGTGCTTCGCTGCAATCGATGGTGATACCAGCCCAAGTCCGACATGTTTTTGCAATAACTGTAATAATATCCAAACACTGACTGGTTGTCTTGGACATGGTGCTGCTCAAATACTGGGGAAGAAAAAGTAATGAAGCAAAGAATCTTGAGTAAGATCATCATCATCATCATCCTTCTCCTCCTCCTCCTCATCATCATCATCACCACCGTCACCATCATCATCATCATTATCATCACCATAACCGTCATCATCATCATCGTCGTCTTCATCATCATTATCATCATCATCATCATAACCATCCTCCTCCTCCTCCTCATCATCATCATCACATCATCATCATCATCATCATCATCATCATCATCACCGTCATCATCATCATCATAATCATCATCACCATCACCACTACCACCGTCATCATTATCATCATCATCACCGTCATAATCACCAACATAATCATCATCATCATCATCATCACCACTACCACCGCCATCATTATCATCATCATCAATGTCATCATCACCAACATCAACATCATCATCATCATCACCACCAACACTACCACCGTCATCATTATCATCATCATCATCATCATCATCATCACCACCATCATCATCATCATCACCACTACCACCGTCATCATTATCATCATCACCATCATCACCATCATCATCATCATCATCATCACCAATAAAGTGTATAAAGTACAACATAACAATGAAGTTATAATTCTCGACATTAGCCACATACCCATGTTAGTGCTAAAAAGAACAACACAAAAAATCATACAGGTACAGAATGTATTTGAGAAGAAGGATCATTACAACAAATGTTAAGTAACACTGACACTTTAACAATCATGTCCGTATACAGGTAAGAAAATACCTATACAAAGGTTTATATTACGCAAATTGAAAAAAGACGAGCAGTAAAACCGACATAGATACGCCATAAAATGTTACTTGTTTTCAACTCAGCAGGAGTATTATAGGGATGTATCTACTAAGGTTTTATATTTTTTTTAGGTATTCGGTGTATTTATAAACAGTATGTGTAGTTTATGATAGGTTTGATATGTTTGTATATGTTTATAGCTGAAATTCGTAAAAATGTGTCTACATGATTAAAATGGTGATAGAATCGTGGAAATTTGTTTTATTTACTTTAATTTCCTTTTTTTATCTCTTACCGTACAAGTATTTCAAGTATTTTAAGTGTTTATTTCAACCAATAAGGATGACATACAACCCTTTAGTCCCACGTTGATTTGTATTTATCCCCTATCATACAAGTATGGTTTGATACGTATATTAAACATCTAATTGATCAGTTATTTGTTTAAACCAGTTAGGCCAACCTACAACTCCTTAGTCTGCCGCCGCGTGAGTTCGAGTCTCCGTCGGGACGAAAATTCAGGAAGTCTGTCAACTGGCCTGCGGCGTGTCGTCTGTGGTTTCTAGTCAAATATTTGTCTGCGGTCTTCTTTTACTAGTACCTGGACGACACCAATATGGCAATATTTGGTTAATGTGATTTATATATTAAATAAACTCAAAGTGAACCAATAAAATGAAACTGTGTAGTATTGAAGAGGGCAACAACTTTGACATTATTGTAAGGGCACATTATTATTTGCAACCACTAATGGAATAAATTACACCTATAGTTTGTGTATATCATCATCGCTTCATATTTTATAGGTCGTAAAAACACACCTCGAATGATATTACTTTGCCAGCATTACTTTTATTGACTATGTTATATTTTATAATAGAAGGTATATTGTCATTTTATTTTTTTGGGATTTCGCTTTTATCTAAATGATATTCAAGAATTACTTTCCACGTAAATGAGTGTTGAACCCAAAATTCGTGGCAATTCCGATAATTACACTATTCATCTTTCCTTTGGAGACGGCATAATTACACAAGAAAATGTTCTGATGTTTGTTTATTGGGTTTATTTTCCCACCAACAGTATTTCAGTTATCTGGAGACGGTGTCCACTTGAAGCAGATGTAGTGCTGCCTTCACGGTGCATGAACACCTGACATGATACCACACCCAGTCACATTATCCTGACACCGGGCCAACCAGTCGTGGAACTACCCTTATATTTGCTTGAGCGTTAGCAAGGGAGCTATGCCACTACCTTTTTTAACGACCTTGGTATGTCGCGGCCTGGGATCGAACCCGGGGCCTCCCGAACCTGGAGCCGACGCTCTACCGATTGCGCTACCAGGTCCGGTAAAATGTTCTGATACAATTAAAATATAAATCCTCAATATTTCGCCTTGCATATGGACGATGTACTAGCACTTTATCTTATACTGGGCTTGAAGAGTGGCGGTATGACTCAATCATAAAGTGACCCAGTTCGCAGACACTATTACAATATTTTGAGACAAAAAAGAGATCAATATTCTTCCTTTTCATCACCGACCCACTTCATGCATCTATAGATCCAGAACTGGTTCTATATCATTCATCATACGCCATGTTTGTGGGTCCCCTGCCAATCAGAAATTATCGAATTCCGTCATCTATTATCGTTCGTCATCGGCAAGTCCCGTGGCCAATCTAACTTCTCGGATAATTCCGTCGCCAAGTATCGTTCATCATCGACATGTCTCGTGGTCATTCTTAACTTCTCGGGTAATTCCGTCACATAGCCGCTGAAGTTCGGATTCTTTCAGTGATCGCGCAATCAGATCGCATCACCTACTTTCCAAGAACATACAAGTTTGAGTACACCCGAGAAGTTATTTATTGAGGTCATTCTGTCATAGTTTATGGGGCTCTTACGAAAACTGCTCTGTTTGGTTACATAATTTGTCCCGGAACTTGCGGTTTATGATCCAAGTTGATGATATCAATTCTTTCCCTCCCGGGATCATATTCCACCAAGACCGAGAAACGCGCCTGCTAACTCTAGAAACGGAATGGGTTACCATTGTAGTTACTTTTTTTTTAGACATAAAGCATGCAACAATGTGAACCATTTATCTTTTCTTTATTTTTCTTGCTGCTGCTGAAATATTTGCTTAGCATTTACATTATTGTTTGCTGTGAGATAAGGCTTTCTTAAAAACAAATTACATTGCACTTAAATGTGAATAGATTTTGTATTAAATAAAATGATTTGTGTTATTAAAATGACGTTCATCGACATTTTATCCGTTGGTCATTTATCCTCAAATACACGTATACCCTTTATTTGAAGAGCAGTTTCTATCTATATATCTATCTATCCATCTTTTATTTCTTTACATTGTATAGATAATTAAGAAAATCTATTGTTTTGAATAAATTCAATAAAGCATTGAGTCAAAGATCCTTCAAAATGTTTTTTTCTCCAACAAAGTCACGGTTATAATGAATTTAATCAAATGTTATGGATCTATTGATTTCGGTATACAACTTATGTTCAGATATATTGGTTGTTAATCATATGTCGATACATAAAAAAATAACACTTGTTATAAAATTTAAGAGGGGGTTCCTTTTGCTTTATTAAGGAAATGTGTTCAATTTCATTGTTACCTTTTATTGTTATTTTCTTGTTACAAACTACACTTTCACTGAAAAATATGAATAAGTCAAATTTTGCATTTTCTTGTGTGTTCCTTTGTACACTATTACAACGTGTGTTTCGACTGCTTCATACATTTTGTATAAGAAAAAAGATCAGTCCTCATTTACTTTCTATTGTTTTTTTTTTTTCCTTTTTTCAAACTGCATTTTAACAGAATTCACAACACTTTTTCATTTCCGTACGTGTTGTGTTTGTCTGATTCTGGAACTCTCATTTTCATTTTACCACCAGCTCCACTGTAGATGAATTTCTGGTTTTTGGTAAGACTGCGTTCATTGAAAGTTTTCGACTCATTTTAATTACCCGGTCTGAGAGGCGTTTAAAACATCTGTGAGAATTATTGCTTGACATGTTAACCCATGATTTGCCATGGGAGAAGCTGTGAGTGGGGTTGTAACTTGTAAATGATAACAGTCAGAATACGTCTAAGAAATTATAGCATGTCTGGTAGAAACGGCAAAACATTGATTCCATCTCTTCAACATGAGGTCAATCGAACGCGAAATGTGGATAAAAGAACTTCATTAACTGATGGGTTCGATAAAAAACGGGAAGTAGAATTTAACGAACTTGGAAGCCGTTTGTTGCAAGTCTGCTTCAACGTGCAGCAGTTTTATTTGTGTGAAATGATTTATTGATGGATGCAAAGGCCCTTTAGTAGTTTTATAATGCAATTTCGAAATAATTTTTATATTTGTCTTCTTTTGAACTGCAAGGATTAGTCATGCCTCGTTGCTGATATCATATAGCTCGTTTTTTTTGGGCTAAATGGATTAGAATTGTAAAGAAAACAACTCATTTTTCAAATTTTCAGATTGTAGAGTAGTCTAAAAAAGAGCATTATGATTATCAGAGAGATATCGTAAAGCGTTCTTGTTGGATTGGTGTAAAATTTAAATTGACATCTTATTCTGATATTAAAATTGAGGAAACAGTTAAAAGTTTTATTGTTACAATGTGTTCATACTTATCTCCATATATGGAAAGGGAAATTGCGAATCTATAAATATACAATATGTATGCAAATCTTTGAGTAAGTTTGGGCCGTATTATCACGCATGGTAGTGCACTTTTTTTGTTAAATTTGTTACATGTAAAACGAGACAATTTCATACTTCCGGTACAATGACTTCGGTTTTTCAATGTATTCTTTTGTGACTAAATCCGATAGGGTCATTTTTTAAAAATAGGATCTATTTGGTAAGCTGGTTATTGCTGTGTATCAGACAAGTGTCAATTAGAGGAGTTGTCTAAAGAGGTTACTTTTACAAAGGTGTAGTCCAAATAGGGGAGTGTCGTGATTGTTGTGTATTAATAAATAGAGAGGTTGTCTCGTCAGGGGGTTGTCGTGATAGGGGATAGTTTATTTAAAAAGGTTGTAGATATAGAGGGGTGTCTTTATAGTGAAGTATTTTAAAAAGACAGGTAGTCTCAATAGAGGAGTGTCGTGAAAGAGGGGTATAATGTGTAAAGAGGAATTTAAATAGAGGGTTTCCTGATAAGTGAGTCTTATAAACAGAGCGGTTGTCTCAAAAGAGGATTGTCGTGGTAGCTGTAATTACGAAAAGGGGGCTGTCTCAATAGAAGGGGGTCTTGATATAGGGGTAGTCTATATAAAGAGGTTGTCTTCATCGAGGGGTGGCTTGATATAATGGTAGTCTATAGAAAGCGGTTATCTCAGTCGATGGGTGTCGTGATAAAGGGGTATTATACAGAGAGGGGATGTCTCACTATAGAGATGTGAAAGAGGGGTAGGTATCTGAAGAGGCGTTCTCAATAGAGGGATGTCGTTATGGAGGGGTTTTCTACATAAAGAGGCTGTGTCAATAGAGGGGTGTCGTGATAGTGTGGCAATCTAGCTAGTGTGGCAGCCTAAATAGAAGAGTGTCTTGGTAGAAGGGTGGTCTTGTTTAAAGGTCTATTCTGATAGTGGGATCGTGTAGATAGAGGGCTAGTAAAAAAGATGATTGTTTTTATACAGGGGTGTCTTGGTAGAGAGGTATGCAAATAGAGAGGTGAATTGATAGGGTTGTGGTCTATAATAGAAAGGTAGTCTATATATTCGGTGTTTTATAAAGCGGTTTTCTGTATAGAGAGATATTTTAATAGTTGGGATTTCTTGATAGAAATAGAGACGCGTATAATCATGTAGCATATAAGTTTATAACATATAAACCTGTTATATCAGAATATAGTCCAAACTGATGGAAAATCCTAAATTGCGCACCTTGAATAACTAGATGGTCTTAAGGTTAAATCGTATTGTGTATACTTTAAACCACGTAAGCCGATTAGATGGGGTAATTTTTATACGATGCAGTTTACATACGATGGACCCCTTGACTCCCTGCAGCTATTGGTGTACAGTATATGAACTTCTGTGTGATATATTCCACTGCAGGCAAAAGGCAGATGAAACTATCTTCAATCATCCGTGAGACAGAAAGTAAATGCACAGCTCAAGGGTAGACTCTTCTCAGCCCCCACCCCATCTCTTCACCTTTGTTCAAAGCTTAATAAACTACTCGCAAAAACGTAGGTCTGAGGATTTAATTTTTTCAGATATTTTGCTGCACACCTGGGTTATTGTCTAAGGGATGCATAACAAGGCGTGTACATCTTTCTATGGAAGAGTCAAATATCCTTGACAGTATAAGCTAGTGCTGCTGTCGATTTTGTCTTGCAGCTGGTTGTGGTAGTGTTGGAGATGATGATAGTGACGACGAGGACGATGATGAGGTTGATGATGATAATGATGATGATGATGATGATGATGATGATGATGATGATGATGTTGATGATGATGATGATGATAGAGGTTGGTGGTGGTGATGATGAACCCGCAGACCAAACCGATACTGTTTATACTGCACTACTAGAAACGTGTTTCAACAAACGGCTGTCTCGGTGGTAATAACTTCTGAACAAATATTGGATGTTTGATAATGTATAATCTACAGCTTACTTTCGTATCAGCGAATATGTCAATGCGATTGTGTTTATTTTAGAAATATTTACTCACTTGTCAAGTAATTTCCCGATGGAATTAGGCTGTAAGATAGTTAAGTCATAAATCACTTTGCATGATATGTACATGTCAGTTATTACAGAACAGGGATGGAGCCAGGGGAGGGGGTGCACCCCCACCCCCACCAACCAGATAAAAGAGTCGAGTTGTGAAAACACATACATGTAAGCTTAAAATACTAAGCTTTTAAAGCAATTTTTTTCTGATGACTGCTTATGTCGAGGATTTGGTCCCTAACTGTATTTATATCTAGTATTTACTGCCATAAAGTTGAATGGATCTTGGTTCATACTCCCCTCCATCAATATTTTCTGGATCCGCCCCTGCTATAGAATATGATTTGAAACCTTTTTAAAAGGTATACTGGTGTTGGATGCTGAAGTCGCATGCCGCCTTTTAGCCATAAATTACACAATTCAGCTCTATCTTGGTTTTTAATGTCGTTTTATGCACGAATAAAAAGATAAAATGACATTAAACCGTGCTTTATTTGTTATTATAATTTTCAATTTGTCTTAAAATTTAAAAAAAACAACAAATGACATACTTATGACAATCTGAGATATTGTATTTTTGATAATAATAATAATAATAATAATAATAATAATAATAATAATAATAGTCGTTATCATCATCATCATCATCATCATCATCATCATCATCATCATCATCATAGTCATAATAAAACATACATGACTACCACCTCTGAAGTGCAGCACCAGTAAATGTATTACCCTTGCCAGGGGCGGATTTAAACGGGGCGGAACCGCCCCTCCCCCTAAAATATCAGGACTAAAGTACATATTAATTAAACGTGGTATCAGATAGTTTCTCTATATCCGATGCATGTAACAAGATTTTTCCACGTTTTCAGGAAATGTATGCTTAATTTTTGGATAAACTCATACTTTAGTCTAAGTAAAGATGATTTGGAACATTAATTATATTGTAAGATACTACAAATTGCGAAACAAATCATTCTAACCGTTTATTAATTCCAAATTAATAAATAAACTCGATAGTGATCTCTGCTCAAAATAGATATCGACTTCATCGGACTACCCGGATGACAATGCAGGGCACTAGACAGCTTTTGGGGACAGGTACCCATACCCTCAGGAAGGGGAATTTCGTGTCGTTTTAAGGAAAAAAAAGACAAAAAGGGGAATTTTATTAAGTCATATACACATTTTGATTTTAGTGTCACACTAACTCCTTAGAACCCTAACACTGTTTTTTACCACATATTATAATAGCCAGTATATTATTTCAGACTTAATATTCAAAAATCAAACTTGCTTGCATTAAAATGCAAGAATTTTAAACTTAAAATCCCCGCTCAGATTCATAAGAAATGCTACTGCTAACGTCTGCTTTCTGTTTTTTTGTACAGGGCTCTTCACTTACGTCATTTTCAATACTAGATATAGTAGGTTCTGGGATCGAAGACAGTGACTGCTGTTTAAAGAGGAAATCGATTTTTTTGCAATTTTCTGAAGTTTTTGAAGTGATCTTCTTACGATAGTGCTTTTGATTGTGCGACATTTTTGTTTACAACGGCCATATCCGAGAACTCCAAATTTGTCAGGGGAAATTATTCGTGAAGGATTCTTTTAATTAGACTCTTACACAGTCGTTATCGGTAAATAAACGTGTCAACCTAAGCCGAGACATGCGCAGTAAAACGGTGTTTTTATATGGGTTTCGTACTCAAAAATGTTCCCGAAAAGTTTTACGTGTATTTTCGGGCGACCCTTTCGTTGTTTTTTTTTTCATTTTCGAGGGGATTTTTTTTCATAGATAGGGGAAAAAACATACTATTTTGATAGGGGAATGGGGCCGATATTCGGCCCCAAAAACGGCCAAACGAGTGCCCTGCAATGTATAATGCGATCTCAAAAGTGAGTTGTCACGTGGTTTTCTTTGTTTAAATATAGCTATCTCTGTAGCGTTGTTTAGATGGGAAATACCTGATTGTAATGACGAGTGGGGATTTAGTTCATTAATAAACAGCATTTTGCAGGAACCTTTCAGGTAACAATGACTTATGTGGTTATTTGAGAAAACAAACTGGCCAAAACTTTGCGACACCAACTTGAAAATTACATCAACCACAAAAATGATTGTGTGTCTTTTATATATAGAAAGTGCTATGTTGGGGTTTAAAAAGGCAAATATCAGTTCGGAAGGTATTCTGCCTACTTCTTCCGCAGCCACAGTCACTCTTTTGCATTGACCATCATACAGTTTTTTCTTCAAGATACAAATATTTTTTTTGAAGTCGGTATTTCAAGCAATATACAAAACATTAGCTAAATATCTTAAGAAATTAGATTTGATAAAATAACCAGATTTGTTCTGTGCAGATAAATAAACCAGGTTTTTATATAAAGTAATATGCCTATATTAGATCTTAAATCAATCTCCATTATAGATATTCATCAAGCAAATATAGATCTAGCCTATGTGGGGACATTTATACGGGTAGTAACATTTGTTACGTGTTGGTTTAAAAGAAAGTTTATACCTAGATTCGACAATTAAAAATCCAAATTCATTTATTACAACAAAATAAAGCCTTTTTATATGTTTAGAATAACACTGATGCTATTTCCGCTCAAGAACGACCAGTTATACGAGACACGTTCGCTCAAAGTTATCTCCCTTGTACAAAATGCATGTTGCGCGTTTGTAAATAACATGTTTTTAACCGATTTTAACATATTTTTTATCCTGAAACAATGTATATAGACTTCAAGAGACAATGGTAAGTTGTTAAGTAATTCATAAGTATGTTGCATTAGTTTTATATTTAAAGCGAATTCATTATTTATAAAAAGAAAAGGTGAAATTAGTAATTACTGAAAAGCTTTGAAATTGAAATATTCTAAACTGCTGAAACAGTGGGTTAAAGCGTGAATTATTATAAAGCCATATATTAAAAATTATTGGTTTGCATGAAATAATTGTCACGGATATTTTCAAGCAAAGTGAAGGATGGCATAAATGATTAGTGTATTGTTTACACAAGTTGTGTCAGCTGATGATTTCATACAAAAACTACAAACAAGCCATGTGTGATTGATATGTTTTTATCATAAATACCTTTACAATCATTGAAGCAAAAATGGAACAGTTCTTTTTGTAAAGTTGAATAAAATCACTGATTTAAATTTTCTGCCTGAAAGCTACAGCCATGTGTATGTTCTTAACATTTGAGACTAATCTGCTTTCTTCTTTGATATATCTTGGGTACCCAATTATCACTACAAAGGCTGTTGGGGTGGGAAACTGGGTAGCTAAAAATAACAAATACTTTTTAATGACTGACCTAATAATATATTTCCTTTGTTGTTTGGGAATCTCTGCTGTCAATAGGTCAGCCTTCTGTCATCATTGCCTCGTGATGGCCTTGATAAACATATCTGGTGGTTTTACACCTGACCCGTCATTATGACCACACTCCATTGGTGGGTCATCTATGCCCTCAGGCCATCCAAGGCTTCTGATCACACATTGGTGAGGTATAACCTTATGTACAGTGGCCTTTTGGACTTAATAAAACATATGCCCCATTTTGAAAAAAGCCCCAAACCACATCAAAGATATTGACATAAGATAGTGTCAAAGATATCAGGGCATTAATGGTTATTTAATAAGATTTTTCATTGAGTAATTATTGTAAGTCAGATGGGAATGGGTGTTATGCATAGTTATTAGATGTAGATAAAATTATTAGTAAAACATATACATGTACAGTTATATAAGACAAATTTTGGTTTGGGATTGAGAAATATAGAGAAAACAATGTTTTACTAAATTTCTATAATGTTTTAAATGGCAGTAACATTTGAAAACAAATTGTTCATTTTTATTTGACATAAGAAAATGTTCTTTTCCTGAAATCATTCCTTTATAAAAAAGTAAATTGTTAATAAAGGTAACTCAGAACTAAATCATATAATGTCAGTAGACACCATCCAAACACTATTGTTATGGCTTAATTAACACATGGTTGAGTTTCCTTGTCTTCTCCTTACTGCCTTGCCGCTGTCAGTTGACAAAGATCAATACAAGTCAGGTGACCACAGAGCCTCGTCACACAGGTATCTCTACCTCACGTGTTGTTGAAGGCCCCGCAGGCATTGTCGATAGAGGGAAATTCAAATTTTCAAGACAACCACATGCTTTATTTGAACAGTTGTACAGCTTTGACTGTTGTGTACAAAGTGTACTAGTGAAGGAGTGACTCATTGTTTGGATATCAGGATTTAAGATTTTGTGTGTTTTGGAGAGATTCTTATGTTTCCGTTCTTATTAGTTTCATGATTACAGTTCATGGTTACTGGATAGGTTTGGTTTAACAATTGAATTTTACAGGTAAATTGATTGTTTTCGAAGGTTTAAATCTTGATCTTATGTGTAACAATAAAGGAAGAAGTTCGTTAAATTTAACTCAAAGTTTAAATACTGGTTATTACAACTAATAACTAAACATTGAACACATTAAGTAATACAGACTTCTCAGTAGACTGTTAGACTTAAAAGCATAAACCTTTGATGAGAAAAAACAACTCGCTGCCCATTTGGATGTTTAACATGTGTTTTGATTTGAGTGATAATTATTTTGACTCCAAGCATATGGAAAAAGATCTTATCTTCGAAGTTGAATAAATGCTTGAAGATTAAACTTCTATGATTTAATGAAAATTCCCTTAAAAAGTGCACAAGTGGTATGTTATCAGTTTAAATGAGGCGTTGATGTGCACACTCCCACATTAGAACTACATGCAATCTTTTAAGGCTGTATGCAGTGTATATATGCAATGTCAGAACGCTTTCGAGTAAAGAGAGCTCAGTAATTGAAGCAGCTTGGTAGATCTTGAGGGACCCTGGCTTAACCAGTGCCACCATTTCCTACATCTTGGTGACTTGGATATGATTGAGTGTTTCAGTCGGAAGGTATAATTGGGACTCTGCGCCTACAACATGGATGACTCACTTCCTTCTCACCAGATATTTAGCCCCTATCAAGGACATATAATTATACGGTCATCGCCTCATTAGAATACTGTATAATGAATATCCACCAGTTTTCAGAGCCTTCTCTCAAGCTAAGTTTGATATAATTCCTGTATGATACATTAGACATGTACATTGTCCGGTTTCTCTCATGCAAATTAATGCAGGATTGTGTGTGTTGGAAGATAAAATGGTTCAATTTTCAGTGCTGGATTGTTTAAGTGTGTCGGATCAAGTTCCAACTTTGTGGTTGGATGTTAGCTCATAATGATCATTTCAACTCATTTACAGAACTCTGGAATGGTAAGTAGATCACTTAATGAATTTGATTGAGATGCATTTTTGCTTTTTATTTGTTACATCCCACCAACACAGTTATGGTCATATTGGTGATGTAAAGCTGGGTAAAAACAATGATGCATCACTGTGATTCACACGTAATTTGGAAGAACTCCTTACATTATTTTTTTTACCCGGACTGGGTTTTGAACCCACATTATAAGAGGCTGAGGAGTTCTAAGTCAGTGACTCTAACTGCTGGACCATGGGTGCCCCTCAGCAAAGTTCTGGATGTATGATTATAATAAATTCATGCCATAATCTGAAATATTTCAACATGTACATTCTAACGAAATGTATTTTTGTAAGCCTTATTATATATGTTAGAAATCTTTATAAATAATAGAATTGTTTGAACAATGTAACAATGTACCTTACAATAGGTAACAAGATATAAATCCCAAAATGCGAGAATAATTTTACAGTATGTGAAAAAATCTATAAATACTTAAGAAAGGGGTGGTTATCAGCAACCACCAAATTATTTACATTGATATAATTAATGCACTCAATTAATTCATATAATTATAAAATTATAATCTGTATGTTGAAGTGAG
Source organism: Sinonovacula constricta (assembly GCA_007844125.1). NCBI lineage: Eukaryota > Metazoa > Mollusca > Bivalvia > Cardiida > Solecurtidae > Sinonovacula > Sinonovacula constricta. The sequence continues at coordinate 13,723,839 of CM017563.1, forward strand.
GGGAATGAAATATGGCATTTTTCTGCTTGAAAACACATTAAACAATGTCTGCTTTGTCTGGACAAATTTTAATATGAGCATGTCAACATACCAGAATCACATACCATGTGATGTTGACATACCATGTGAGTTTGACATGCCATAATTTTATGATCATTATTTTTTTAAATACAAACTTTATAAGCATGTTTGCATGCATTCATTTGCAACTATCAGCGTATAAAATGTGTACTCAGTGAAATGTTTCATTTATTTTGATCGGTTTGTCCACCAACTATGTCAGACAACCACAGTTTTAGGTCCACGTTTTGCAGGAGTAAAGTGGAGCTATTTTCATAAGCCTCTAGTCGGCATAGGTGTCGGCATTAGGTAACCTTTGTGTTAAATGTGGTGTCCGTCAGTTTGCCTTTATCTAATACATGTAACAACATCCTGTTCTAGAGAATGTTTCCATAAATATTGCTTCATAAACTTATACCTTAGTTTAAGTAAAAAACTGTTTATAACATTAGCTTATTGTAAGACTAAGCTAAACATCAATATCGATGTCAGAGCTGATTGCCTGGATGGTCATGTAAAATTATCTAAAAAGTAAGTGGTCATTTGGTTTTCTTAGTTTAAAAATAGCTAACTGCACAGTGTGGCTTGGATAGGAAATACCTATTTGCAATGACGAGTGAGGATTTATGCTTTACTGTTAGCACAGATCTAGTGCACCAATAAACAGCATTTTGCGGGAACTTTTCAGGTAACAATCATATGACTTGTTTTGTTATTTGAGAAAAAAATATTTGGTCCAAAATGTTGGATACCGCTTTTAAGGTCCATTTCTTGAAAACCATCAAAGATATGCTTCTTTGCGGTGAATCTGTGTATCTATGCACTCTAGGGGTTGTTGATTTATTAATTCGAAGGTAATGTTTGTTGCATTTTAAAATCACATCACAAATCAGAATGGTCTAACTAATGTAAACATTTGATAACTTTTATGGCTACATGATATTCACTGTGTAATTCTGCCTGAAATTTTTACATCCTAGCATGAAATATATAGAAATACTTCAACTAGACCGGACCTGGTAGTGCAATTGGTAGAGCTTTGGCTCCAGGTACGGGAAGGCCTCGGTTTCGATCCCCGGGCCGGGATATACCAAAGTCATTAAAAATGGTAGTGGTATAGCTCCCTTGCTAACTCTCAAGCAAATGTAAGGGTAGTTCCACGACTGGTTGGCCTGGTGTCAGGGTAATGTCAGGATAATGTGACTGGGTGTGGTATCATGCCAGGTGTTCACAGCATGCTATACACAATGAATGCAGCACTATATCTGCTTTAAGCGAACACCATATCCAGATAAGTACTGTTGGTGGGACGATAAACCCAACAAACCCAACAAACATCTTCAAGTGGTGCTGTAGACAGGGATACTTTTTAATTGTTTTGTCCGCAATTTTCTGTGTGAAGCAAGAGCATTTTATTCCCAGCAGACCCTGCAAATTCATATATACATAAATTTAGTTACAGGTTGTTTACCTTCACCTTTTACCTTTATGGTGTATGGCATCCCCAGACCCCACACATCATGTCCCTCTGATTTATGGCCCTTCAAAGACTGTGTATGCTGATATTTATACAGTAGTATCTCCCAACCTGGCCCCTTATCTCTGGGGGACCCTGGTCCTCGGCTGCCTCAAAGTAGCCATAAATGTCACTGCAGTTGTTAGAGAGACATGTCACAGATTTGTCCTCATTCATCATTTGGATATTCAGCTATTTCTGAATTTTTCTTAAAAAATGAGGGGAAAAAATGATGAGAAAAAATGAATAAAAAAATTGTACATTTTACTTTTTTTTCTGTAATCAAAACTGTATAGTATCAGTTTACATAAATTGTATATGATGTTTGTGCTAGACTGAATAACTTACAGTATAGACACTCTTAATACTTATAAGAGCAGTTGTTTTTATGCTTGTTTCATTATTTCTTATTTAAAATATATCTTGTTGGTACTTATTAGGATTGTCCTAATGTGACAAACTTAATGGTATACACAAAAGTAAAGTTTTTTGTTTGAGAATTATGGAATATAAAACTTTCAGTTTATTCCTCAAACTGGAGTGCTGATCTTGAACTGTTCTTATATCTTCACCATTGATTAACCCCTTTAAATTCATGTACTCTTACTGCCTCAATTTTCATGTCTTGCTTTAACAACCTTTACCACCATTGTATCTAATCTATTGTTAAAGCAGTTCCCACTTTTCCTAATTAACTGACTCACACAATACTTATTTAGTGCTTTTACAATCAAGTTTCATGGCATAATGTCTCGGAGCAGATTTAAGTAAAATTGAAACTCTGGTTGTGGAAATAAGTATTATTTATCCTCCCAGGCCCTAATAACAACTTGCACATTGTGAACTAACCAACCAGAAGGGATGTGCTATTGATCCTTTGACTGCACCCAGGGAAAGGCTCTTCCATGCATGACTCAGAAACCCCCACTGCAGACAATGGGGCTTAGAAGGCTGGTTTTAAACATTTGTTTGTGATCTTTCCTTTTACCCATAGCTTGTTACATTTGTTACTGTGGTATCATTTTATTTAGCGATGCCTTAATTTTCACGTATTTCGCGCTCGGGCCAGTGCGCGAATTTAAAACCTAAGCTAACATTAACCATATAGTTCCACATACGTATCCAAAACGTGCTAATGTCCGAATGGATTGTTATTTGGGCGAATTTACGTCCGCGCGAAACAGTTTTTTTCTGCGATTGCACGAAATTTCGTGCCAGCGAAATTAAATGATACCACAGTAATAACCCAGTCTCAGTTTAAGGCATATTCGATCATTTACATGTAAAGGTGCCTAGACATTTTTTGTTTTTGATACATTGCATCGAATAATTATGATCATTATAGCAACGTCCAGCTTTTTGGTGGAGGAAGACCCCAGACACGTGTGGGTAGAACCACCATCACACCGTAAGTCAGCTGGAAGACCTTCTCACATTAAGTGCTTCTTCCCAAATGGGAATCGAATCCACTCGGTGAGAGGCTAAGCAGTCAGAGGAGTTACAAATTGGCGACTACCACTACGGCACAAGCGCCCACCTAGACATATTGCATGAGACTCATAAGCAGTTAATGTAGTTCCTTATCAGACGGCTTCTTGCATCTACATTATTTGCAAAAGCAGCATACATACTTTCTTTGCAGGCTAAGAGTTAATGTTATTTTTATCAGATTTAAAAAAAATGGCAGTTTTGACAGGGATTTAGCACCCATATCCTCTAATTATTGGAAAGTATATAAATATATATTCAGAATAAATGGATAAAAAATCAGTCAAACATGCTTGTAATATATAAACATGTAGTTCTTCGTTTACTTCTTTTGATTGTTTGTCTTAAGGGATGATATTGTTTAAACACTTAAACGTGTTTCCTTTTCAACAAAAAAATTAAATAAATAAAAGTTATTCCTGCTCTGTAAGGGGAAATGCAAGATCTGCCCATGGAGAATGGATCTTTTGCCCTTATTTTTAGTCAGACAGTGGTGTTAGAAATCTTATTCCTTTTCTGTAAGATAAAATCCAAGAACTGCCCATGGAGAATGGGTCTTGTGCCTTTATTTCTAGTCAGATCCTGGTGTTGGAAGTGTTATTCCTGTTCTGTAAGGGGAAATCCAAGATCTGCCCATGGAGAATGGGTCTTGTGCCCTTATTTTTAGTCAGACCTTGGTGTTAAGAAGTATTATTCCTGTTCTGTAAGGGGAAATCCAAGATCTGCCCATGGAGAATGGGTCTTGTGCCCTTATTTTTAGTCAGACCTTGGTGTTAAGAAGTATTATTCCTGTTCTGTAAGGGGAAATCCAAGATCTGCCCTTGGAGAATGGGTCTTGTGCCCTTATTTTCAGTCAGACATTGGTGTTAGAAATGTTATTCCTTTTCTGTAAGATAAAATCCAAGATCTGCCCATGGAGAATGGGTCTTGTGCCTTTATTTCTAGTCAGATCCTCGTGTTGGAAGTGTTATTCCTGTTCTGTAAGGGGAAATCCAAGATCTGCCCTTGGAGAATGGGTCTTGTGCCCTTATTTTCAGTCAGACATTGGTGTTAGAAATGTTATTCCTTTTCTGTAAGATAAAATCCAAGATCTGCCCATGGAGAATGGGTCTTGTGCCTTTATTTCTAGTCAGATCCTGGTGTTGGAAGTGTTATTCCTGTTCTGTAAGGGGAAATCCAAGATCTGCCCTTGGAGAATGGGTCTTGTGCCCTTATTTTCAGTCAGACATTGGTGTTAGAAATGTTATTCCTTTTCTGTAAGATGAAATCCAAGAACTGCCCATGGAGAATGGGTCTTGTGCCTTTATTTCTAGTCAGATCCTGGTGTTGGAAGTGTTATTCCTGTTCTGTAAGGGGAAATCCAAGATCTGCCCATGGAGAATGGGTCTTGTGCCCTTATTTTTAGTCAGACCTTGGTGTTAAGAAGTATTATTCCTGTTCTGTAAGGGGAAATCCAAGATCTGCCCATGGAGAATGGATCTTGTGCCCTTATTTTTAGTCAGACCTTGGTGTTAAGAAGTATTATTCCTGTTCTGTAAGGGGAAATCCAAGATCTGCCCATGGAGAATGGGTCTTGTGCCCTTATTTTTAGTCAGACCTTGGTGTTAAGAAGTATTATTCCTGTTCTGTAAGGGGAAATCCAAGATCTGCCCATGGAGAATGGGTCTTGTGCCCTTATTTTTAGTCAGACCTTGGTGTTAGAAATGTTATTCCTTTTCTGTAAGATAAAATCCAAGATCTGCCCATGGAGAATGGGTCTTGTTGCTTTATTTCTAGTCAGATCCTGGTGTTGGAAGTGTTATTCCTGTTCTGTAAGGGGAAATCCAAGATCTGCCCATGGAGAATGGGTCTTGTGGCTTTATTTCTAGTCAGACCTTGGTGTTAGAAATAACCAGAAAGCTGTGCATCCCTTGCCAACCCTGATAGATTGTGCTTGAATAAATCTGTCCAGGTAACTGACCATCTGTGATTGATAACTGTAGAATGATGGGCTGATACTGGTCCTTTAGATGTGTTTTATATCAGTCTGGAGTTTCCATTAGTTAGTCTAGCATTGCTACACTATCCATCAGTGTCATTATCCTTTTATTGTGTGATTATATAGTAAAATAATAACATAATTACATGTAGTAAACTGTCTGTTGTAGATTCCCCCACCCTACTCCAGCCCTATCTGATAGTGATTTTTGCATGTAAAATGATTTGGCCAAATAGGTTTTCGATCATCTTTTTTTTCTGTATATTTACTGGACCAAAATGGATTTGTATTCTAGTGGTAAAGTAATTTGCATAATTTTGTTGATGGTTAAGTTGCTTTTAATATAAATTGCAAGGGCTTTTTTTCCTTCATTAATAGGAGCCGTTTATTGGCTTCTTCCCCTCAGAAAATTTCTTTAAATCTATGCAGTTTTAACCCCAAAATAACTTTGCATCATGTGTTTTCATTCCCCTTTAAGGAAGAAATCATGCTCTTTTCCCCCAAATTATGGGGCATGGACCCCTTCCCCTGGCAGCGAAAAAAAGTCTTGATTGGTTTTTAAAATAAAGTTTCTTGTTGAAAATAGAGAATACATGGATGGTGCCAAGAATGAGAAAGTTTATCTGGTGAGCCAGAAGCGAATATCTTGGTGAGCTTTAGCGAGCCAAGATTCGTTTCCAAGAGAACCAGATGAACTTTCTTATTCTCGGCACCAACCATGTATTCGATTTATCCTGCTTTTTATCTTTCATATGAAAAAAAAGGAAATCGGTTAACAAATGAAGAAGATTGAAGAAAAATAACGGAAAAACAATAGCTGCTTTACTTCTTCTATATTCAGACATGATTCTCCGTTAAAAAAAGTTTTTATTCTCCATGTCAACATATATAAATGTTAAAAAAATCCATGAATGATTACATAAATCGGCAAAAAGCATTAATTACACATTTGATTAAGAGCGTGTGAACATAACTAATGTAAACAATGTATTCATACGTGTGGTTTGGTCATGTGACTTATTGACCGGATATCACTAAGTTTATCCTGCAAGACTTTATCCTGCACATTTATGCCTGAAAGCATAATTAAAGGTTGCCAAAACTAAATAGTCACCATGAAATAGCCTTGTCACTTAGCCTGTTTATTTTATTTTAATTTATTTAATGTTCCAGCCTATACAGACAGTATAACTTCTGATCACTTGCTCCTGCTGGATTGATCCTGTTTAAGATGTACATTATATATCCCTATGTCTTCATCCAAACCTTTTGTTACCTTTGCTTAAAGGTGTTTGCTTCTAACTATGAACTATTGTATCAGAGCTTATAAATAAATGCAACATGATAGGGGTTTAAGATTTACATCCATAAAACACCACCTGACCTGGTAGCGCAATCAGTAGAGCATCTGCTCCAGGTGTGGGAGGCTCTGGGTTTGATCCCATTTTGTGATATACCAAAGTCGTTAAAAATTGTATCGGTATTGCTCCCTAGCTAATGCTTAAGCAAATATAAGGGTAGTTCCAAGACTGGTTGGCCCGGTGTCAGGATAATGTGACTGGGTGTGATATCATGTCAGGTGTCCATGGCATGCTATACACAGTGAAGGCAGCACTATATCTGCTTCAAATGGACACCGTCTGACTGAAATACTGTTGGTGGGGAGATTAACCCAATAAATAAACAAACAGTCTCTATTAAACTGAAATACTGTTGTTAAGACGATAAGCCAAATAGATATTTTGAAGCAATGAGCTTGGGACCTGTTTTTGACCACAATTATCTGACACAAGATGTCAGTCTATAAGCTGGAATATCTTCTATGCATTGCAATAATTAGTTGACTTTTTGAGTACAGGATCTACCAGGGAAATGGACAGGCAGTTATATTAGTATAATAAGTTATGAGAGCTTTTCCAGTTTACCATGAACAAATAACTCAAAAAGGGTACACTAGTTCACAGTTTAGTTTTTGTTTAAACCTCTTTATTTATAGTCGATTGGGAAACAAGTTCTTTTAACTTATATTAATCCCTCTCGACTGTCCACTTCCTGGGTAGAACCAGTACTCAGGTACTGAATACCTGGAGCAATGTGCAGTAAATAGTCTTGCTCAAAGACTAACATCATGTGGTCAGTTTTGGGGTTCGAACCCAGGACCCTCTGATCCGAAGTCCAATGTCTTAACCACAAGACCACGAACGCTCACAGACGCTATACAGTTTATCAGTTACCTTTTGCAGTCAAGAACATTTTTTCAATGTTTAAAAGTTTTAAACAAACAGGAAATTTTTCAAACCCTCTACAACTTGTTCAGGGGGTAAATGTTTGACCTCAGCACCTTGAAATACTGTAATTCAACCACTATTGGAATGATTTATGAATACACCCATTTCTGGAGCTTACATTTTATTTTCAATTAATGTATTCAGGGGCATTTATTTTGTCACATGAAAGACCAAATTTGGGAGGAAGTCAATTATTTCTGTCCCTTTTTGTGGACTAACAACTGCATTACAAACAGGAAATGTCAGATTAAAATCTCTTTTATGTATGCAAACAAAAGTCTACAAAACTAGGGGCTGAAATTAAAGGTTGCCTCTATGAGTCTATGGTTTGTTTTTTATTTTGAATGTTGCCACTGGAAAAAATACTTGTTATGAAAATATGAAAAGGTCACATGTAAACACACCAACTGTATGGTTACAATGTATGATTGTACATGTAATTGTTTACATGGAAAGTCACAATACAGAAGCAACTGTTACCAACTGATAAATATGTGAGAACTACGTGTGTTTTTTGCTGCACGATTGATACTTATTATGTAAAAAAACTTAGATTTTGGTAAAAAGCCACATTATACTAGCAAAAGGCTGATCTTTAAGCATGATTGAGGCAAAATGTTAAGTTTTTAGCCCAAAGAGGTCTCTATGCTAATTTATCATTTTTTTTTCTGGAAGGCAATGCATCTAGTTCAATTCCGGGCCCTGATATATCTGTTTTGAAGAATAGTTGTGGTATAAATTAATCCTTTGCTTGCTGATCAATTTTTAGTTTTTAAGTTAAAGGATGGTTAGATAGTCAGTTTGGTGTCTTGTAATCATGTCAGGTGTACACTGCAAAGACTTACAGTGAGGGCAGCACTATGATAAACCAAACATTGTTCAAGGTCTCTGGATGAATGTTGTTTCAATGCCAGAATCTAGGTTACTCTGAGTCCGGAAAGGTTTTTCTGTTATCATTTCTTGGCTATTAACCTATCACAATAGAAAGACCTTATACCTGTTGTTGGAAGATCATATTGGGCTATTGTCCACTATCTTGTCCACTTCATAACCTTCTGCAAACATACTGGCCAGTCTAGACATACAGTTGTTACCATAGCAACCAGGGGTTAGTGTCAAACAATCTTAGATACCATAATATCTCATCACATTTGCTCATTTTATCTGTGGATAATGTTCATGAATGGAGTAAAGCCTAAATAATCACAGAGGGACCTGAAGTGCAGTCTTTAACATCATTGTTAATATAATACTGTTTAATTATAGAGGAGAACAAGCAAAGACCATGGGATGTGCAAATTTGACCTAATTGCACTGTTAATTTTTTTTATTTCTTGTAACACTGAAAATCCTGTAAAATGGGACAGAGTGATGAAAGGTAAAAAATTATAAACTACAATTTGTGTAAATGTGCAATTATATTTTACAATAAGCAAAAACCCTTTGATGTGCAAATTTGAGCTAATTGCTTTGTAAATTTATGGGGTTATTTTCTTGTTACACTGAAAAGCCTGTTAAATGGAACACAGTGAGAAGAGGTAAAATTAATAATTACAATTTGTGTAAATGTGCAATTATGTTTTACAATAAGCAAAGACCCTGGGATGTGCAAATTTTACCTTATTACTGGACAGACATAAAAAAATTCTGCAAAAAGCAACAAAGTCCAAGATTTCATTACTAAATGCTGTGGTCAAATCTTAGTGAAAAGATTTAACAATGAAGCAACTACAATGTACTGCTAACATTAAAATCTGAGCCGTAGGGTCACCAGGGGTCAGCATCATTAATGAAGCTACATTATACAGTCTAGACCCTGTCTAGTCCATATTAAACCACCCAAGAGGTGTTTATATTGCAGCACTGAGCTGGTTGAAAATACTGATTAAAGATACATTTACTCTTAAGCTGCTTGGGACAAATTGCTAACAATCCAAGGAAAGAAATGCAGTTCTAGACCAGCTGGAAGCTGTCTGATCAGGATCTGAACTAATTGCATCTAAGTCTTTTAGAATATGATCTATACTTTTATATAATTATTATAAGATATGTGTATTTATAAATGTAGCACCGAAAGGGTTAAAGAAACATTAAGGAGTCAATCCTGAAGAAAGTTGATACAGAAAGTGTCTCTCATTACATGTGAAGGGGGCAGATGAGGTGAAAATAATACAAACATTGGACTGGGCAGGCAAGATGGTACAAAAACCCTGGGTACAGGCCACAGGAGTAGATCTCATCCTTTAATATCTATTCTCCCCTTCAGTGTTATTACAGCGGGACATCTAGTTTTGCCTGACTTGTTCTGTTTGTTTCGGAGGGTCAGTGGCTCACTGTTTAAAGGACCTTGACTGATTGGATTGTTTGTCATTGAAATGAGGCTGTTGACGTGGTATCATTATCATCAACAAGATCTTAAATATAATCATCATTATAAGCATCCTCCTCCTCATTATTATCCTCATCATCATCAGCTTCATCATTTTCATTGTTAAGATCATCATTGGGATCACCACATCTTTTTACCAACACCATCATCGTCAGCTTCATCATCTACATTGTTAACATCATCATGATAAATACATACTTTTACCAACATTATCATCGTCAGCATTATTATTTTCATTGACAACATCATCGTGATCATCACCATATACCTCTTCCATCAACACCACGATCATCATCTAAAACAGCAGCTTCATAAATCACAGCATCTTCATCCCAACTACGGCTACAGATAGATGAAGTACCTTGATTTTAAATGTATTGTATAATTATTAATTGTTGATAATCAGCCATAGTATCTAAACTGAAACTTCTTAGCCCTTAACTTGCTAAGAACATTTTTATAAGGTTTAAGGGCAAATATTGTAGATCCAGATTAATCGTCTCCCAGATCAAGATCTGCTTGGGAGGCGCCCATGGCATAGTGGTAGAGTCGCTGATTTGTAACTCCTGTGATGGCTTAGCCTCGCACCGCATGGGTTCAAGTGCAGTTTGGGGTGAAGGACTTGAAAAGGTCTTCCAGCTAACTAGCGGTGCGCCGGTGGTTCTACCCAGGCATGTGTTGGGGGTTTTCCTCCACCAAAAGGCTGGACATTGCTATAATGATCATAAATGGTTGCTGCAATGTATCTCAGAAGTAAAAACAAAACAAACAAAATTTGTTTAAATCTGCTATATCTTTTTTTGACCATATCATGATTTTTTTGTATTTTTTTTTCTTTTTGCAATACATTGCAAGGTACAATAATGATAATGATATCATCTTGCAGTTATTTTGGTGTAGGAAGACCTGAAACAAATGTCTGGGTAGAACCACTGGTGCACCACAGGTTAACTAGAAGATTTTCTTAAGTAAGTTCTTGGCTCTGAACAGGAGTCAAACCCAAGTGTTGAGAGGCCATGTGGTCAACAACTCTACATGTACCACTATGCCATATGCGCCCAGCTGGTGTTTTTTTTAGAAAAATATCAAATGAAGCGGACAATGAGTTAACTAGTGTTATTTTATGTGCATGTGAATAGCACTAAGGGCAATATGGGGGCAGTAAAATAAGCCTACAATGGGTTTATGCATGCAACCTCTATTTATTGCCTCTTTATTGACTCTCAAGGTCAGTTGATTGGAGTTAATCAAGATTTATAATGGGCTCAGATTTCTGTTGTCCCTTAGCTCTTAATTTCTGAAGTTTGTTGAATTTATAGCAGTATAGGCTTGGCCTGTTATTGCACATAGGTAATCTTATTCAAATATGTACCAGCTCAGTTTATCCCAGTATATATTTGAGTCCTAGATGATATATCTTATCCCTTAGCTTGCGACATTTGTTAATATTCCATACATAATTTTTTCTTTGTTACATCGCACAGACACAATCATGGTCAACCGATCCAGGTGGCACGATCAGTAGAGAGCGTTGACTCCTGGTATGGGGGCCCCGGGTCGATCTCAGGCTGCGACTTACCAAAGCCGCTAAAAGTGGTAGTGGTATAGTTGCCTTGCCAACGCTCAAGCAAATATAAGGGTAGTTCCATGACTGGTAGACCTGGTGTCAGGATAATGTGACTAGAGTGTGGTATCATGCCAGGTGTTCACGGCATGTTATACACAGTAAAGCAGCACTATATCTTCTTCAAGAGGACACCATCTCCTGATAACTGAAATACTGTTGATTTGACGATAAACCCAATAAACATAAACAATCATGGTCATATTTGCATCGTCCAGCAAATTATTGGTGGAGGAATCTCCCAGACTTATGTCCAGGTAGAACCACCAGCACACCACAGGTTAGCTTGAAAACCTCCCTCTATGAAAGTTCACCATACTAATTCGTAGTTATTTTCTTACATTGTCAAGTTAACGTTTCTAGACATATTGTGAGAAATTTAGCAGCAAATAGTGCAGATCCTTGTCAGACATCTAGCATATCACTGATAAGAAATACATTTTGTAATAAGAATTTGGGTGTTATGCTAGGCTTTTCACATGGATGTAGGCCAAGAATAAACAGAATTTAGAGGATCACTTTAAGTGACAATAATTTATATGGTTGCATGAGAGGAAACATATGGTCAGGCTGTTGGGTACCACATTTAAAGGACATGGTTTATTGACCCTACTGGGAATCCACCTGCTTCTTAGTGGGAAGCCCACAATGCACTTGTTATTGTTAGTGATTGTAATCAAGACAATATGGTGATGAGAGTCATCTCCCTCTTCCCAATTCCAGGAAGAGCTATTTATAATGAAGGCTCATTACATGTCTTTGTCAGAGTTTAATCTGATTGCTTTTGATGCATTTTTGGTTTTTTGTTTGTTAAAGAAAGCATTGCTTGCTTATAACTTAGGCAGGACAAAGATTTCTAAGGCTGAAAATGTGAATTCTGTTGTATTCTTTACCATGGCTGTTTATTCTGGATTTTTGACATATAATGCAATTTTATATTTTTTAAGTTACAAGTAATATAATATGAATATTGCATAATCATATAAAATGTTTATTTAGAAATTAATGTTTTATTCATGTGTACTTCCACTTAATGGACTTACTATTTGTTTTTGTAGGTATGAGTTATTCTACATGTATATTCAAACAATTATTCTTCATATTCTGCAAATAGAAGTAGCTCAATTCTTTGATGCAGGCATATGCAGTTGGGTGCAGACTTCATTCAAAATCATTCATCTATCAGGACATTTGACCCTAGACAGTCAGCGACCCTATTGAAACATAATATTATGCAAGTAGACTGTGCAGATCATAGGGTTTCAATTTGTTTATGCACAAATGAATAACTATAGTTGTTCCCCCCACTGTGCATGTAATGCAGTAGTCCTTGAATTCTCAGTCAGTCTGAAGCAAAACTATAGCGGTGTAACTAATTCTAGCCCATACCATTCTGCATTGGTTGTTTACTAAGGGATAACTAGCTTTTTTTTCTGATAAGTTTTATATTAAACTATGCTGAAACTGGGCTTATTCCTTAATAATTGACAGTTTATAATGTATTTAAACAGCTCCAATTGGTTCAGGATTGTCACTATTTGCATAAGATGAAAAAAAATGTGCAAAGCAGTGTACTAGCTTAACCTAACATAGTGAGGTAAGGGTTATACCCCTTTATCAAAGCAGCTTAGACTAATTAAGGCAGGCTTGCTGCAAGAGTTGTTCCCCTTTGCTTGGGGCCCTCAGGAAATACAGGTTTGGTGTAATGAAAGGCGAGCAATAAAGATGGTTATCAGTAGGGGTCCTTATGTGTGGGGAATGGGTATCTCATTACAGTCACTGCTCTAGACAAGTGGCTAGACTCATTTATGCAGGGCACACACAGGTTTTGTCTTTAACTAAGCTCGACTTTAGTCAGTACCTTGGCTGTTTTAGTGGGTTTTTGGTGGGAAAATGTGAAATTTTCATTGAATGGGTGTTTCATTGGACTTAAGTTCTGAATGGAGTACTGACAGTTAATTCAGTTGTATAGTAAATGAATTGTGAATGGATAGTTTGTTTTTTAAGAAGTTCAGCACTAACTACTTGTTACTCCTGTGGTAGTTAATGAGGTATTTGTGACAAAAGGATATATTTGTTTGCATATTAAAAGTATTGTGTTTCAACTTTAATCACCGTATGTTGGAATAATTTAAAATTAATTGTGTCTTCTAACATTTGGATTGTTTTATAATTGAGGTAAGATAATAACATTGTTTACATTGTGTTGTACTTAAAATGAGTGTATGTTGATTACCATGTGTATTTTATTAGAATGTATGTGACTTGCAATACCCATGAATACATATGTGTATGTCTTTATAATTTATATTATGTGTTTTTTAAAATAAATGACATGGAATAGGTATGTGTATTTCTTTATAGTGTATATATCTAATATTGTTTTGTTTTCACATGTTTATAATATATGAAAAATAATTTAAAGGTATAATGTATTAGACTTTACATTTTCAAAAGCACCTGTAGAATTCTTGCTGAAAGTGATTCTTTATATATTATTTGCAGGAATTGTACCATGTCTGCCTTGGATAATGTATAAGAAAACAAAATGAAGTTATTGAAACGTAATTCAATATGAGGGTAGTTCCATGACTGGTTGGCCCATTGTCAGGATAATGTGACTGGGTGAGGTATCATGCCAGGTGTTTAGCGCATGCTTTGTACAGTAAAAGCACAGTAAAGGCAGTATTACATCAGATTCAAACAGACACCATCTGCAGATAATGGGAATTCTGTTGGTGATAAACCCAAATCAACAAAACAACTACCACATTGATAATTCTGGTTTCTTAACATTTAATATTGATCCTTGATAACTTATGATAATGTATTTATATTGCCACCCACTAACAATATGATCAAACAAACCATATCTAGCAAAAAAACAACAACCCAAAATTGCTGTTAAAATAACCATCTACCATCCATTCTTATTAAGATAACATAGACCTTTCAAACAGATGCAAACATATCAAGATCTCTGGCCTAGATAACCCTCTCTGTGCTGTAAGTGTCCATCAGTCAAATCACCCTTACTACAAGTAAGTTCTTTGCTAAAAGTTACATATAAAGGTTACTATTCGTGTTACTAGTGATTTGACGCAAATAAAGTACATCTTCATCGGTTGGCTGATCTGAATCTACACTATTCGTCTAAGCCTGATCAGTTTGTGCTTAAGCGGCTAGGAGTGAATAGGGTCACAGAGAAGTTGTAATTAAGATCAAATAAAAGGCTCTATTGCTTGCTGATAACTTGCTTAAATAGTAAGTTGACTTACTAAAGGGGATTATGTACAACAAGCAGTAGGGTTACAACTTCAAGTAGCTAAGCACAAATGAAATGAGACTTTTATCTTGCCTTATAATCTTAAATAATCTTTAATAAGGTTTAATAAGCAGATTAGTAACAGTCTAGATTAGGATGATCCAATGTTAAATTGGTGATATATGTTAACTGTTATAATATTTATTCACTCAAGTGTATCTATTATTAAGTTATATATTCAATCAAAGGAATATACCCAGTACTTGTTAGATCATTTGATTTATGATTATTATCATAAAGTGTCAATTTACTATTCATTTGGGTGCCTCAGTTCTTGTTTAACAATTCTTTTAATGGTGTGCATAAGAAAATGAAAAAGTAGCAGCTGTTGAATGTGAAAGCAAAATTAATGGAAAAAACCCCTGACAATTCTATTTTTTTTTTAATTTCAAATGACTTGACTGTTAAAAGCAAATAAATCAATAACTATTTTAAAGTTATCAAAGAAAGGAAGTGGTTAGCATGCATGAGTTAAAATCTGTTTGCCACAAGAGTTCAACATCCTGTGCTTGAAACTCAAAAGAAAAGATAGGGATGAGTAAATAAAACCCAGTTTTATGTTATTTCTGTAATCTTTTGTTATCATTTTCAAGTTTTAATAACACCAGCACCTTTTTTTACAAAGACAGCGGGTCAACAATAAAAAGACAGGAAGTTTCAGTGATTTATGAAAGAGTTGAGTAAACATATGTTTCATTCACAACTGCAGTGTTGAAGTGGGGAGAAAAAAGTAGATTATGTAGCCTATAATAAAGGTATCATCCAGGTGCTGCCATGCACCCTGCTGGGGGTAGCTGTCCAAATCCCAGATTTTTACAGGTAAGGCAGGAAGTGCTCCTATTTAAAATAAATGGGACCAATTGACCCAAAACTGCTAAGGTGTGGTAAATTCAATTATTGTCCTGCTAGAAATGTGATTAAGCATGGGTTTCATCTGTGAGCGGTCACTGGTTCAATCCCAGGTGAAGACATTTATTTGTATTGAAGTCTGGTCGTGGTATAGATCTGTCACCTGGCTGTATGACAATGTTTAGTTTTTAATCTACATAGAACTAGGGCCATGCATTGTGCCAGGTGATAGATCCCTTGCTTACGCACATCTTATTCGAAGTTGTTCTATAACTGGTTGGTTCAGCCTAATGATATTGCCACTGGGTGTGTTTTTATGCCTGGTGTTTACTTCATGCTATCGCTGTGTAGGCATCACTATAATGATATTGCCACTGGGTGTGTTTTTATGCCTGGTGTTTACTTCATGCTATCGCTGTGTAGGCATCACTATAATGATATTGCCACTGGATGTGGTTTTATGCCTGGTGTTTACTTCATGCTATCACTGTGTAGGCATCACTATAATGATATTGCCACTGGATGTGGTTTTTGCCTGGTGTTTACTTCATGCTATCACTGTGTAGGCATCACTATAATGATATTGCCACTGGATGTGGTTTTATGCCAGGTGTTTACTTCATGCTATCGCTGTGTAGGCAGCACTATAATGATATTGCCACTTGATGTGGTTTTATACCAGGTGTTTACTTCATGCTATCACTGTGTAGGCAGCACTATAATGATATTGCCACTGGATGTTGTTTTATACCAGGTGTTTACTTCATGCTATCACTGTGTAGGCAGCACTATAATGATATTGCCACTGGATGTTGTTTTATACCAGGTGTTTACTTCATGCTATCACTGTGTAGGCATCACTATAATGATATTGCCACTGGATGTGGTTTTATGCCAGGTGTTTACTTCATGCTATCGCTGTGTAGGCAGCACTATAATGATATTGCCACTTGATGTGGTTTTATACCAGGTGTTTACTTCATGCTATCACTGTGTAGGCAGCACTATAATGATATTGCCACTGGATGTTGTTTTATACCAGGTGTTTACTTCATGCTATCACTGTGTAGGCAGCACTATAATGATATTGCCACTAGATGTGGCTTTATGCCTGTTGTATACTTCATGCTATCGCTGTGTAGGCATCACTATAATGATATTTCCACTGGATGTGATTTTATGCCTGGTGTTTACTTCATGCTATCGCTGTGTAGGCATCACTATAATGATATTGCCACTGGATGTGGTTTTATGCCAGGTGTTAACTTCATGCTATCGCTGTGTAGGCATCACTATAATGATATTGCCACTGGATGTGGTTTTATGCCAGGTGTTAACTTCATGCTATCGCTGTGTAGGCATCACTATAATGATATTGCCACTGGGTGTGATTTTATGCCTGGTGTTTACTTTATGCTATCACTGTGTAGGCATCACTATAATGATATTGCCACTGGATGTGGTTTATGCCTGGTGTTTACTTTATGCTATCACTGTGTAGGCATCACTATAATGATATTGCCACTGGATGTGGTTTATACCTGGTGTTTACTTCATGCTATCACTGTGTAGGCAGTGCTATAATGATATTGCCACTGGATGTGGTTTTATGCCTGGTGTTTACTTCATGCTATCACTGTGTAGGCATCACTATAATGATATTGCCACTGGATGTGGTTTTATGCCTGGTGTTTACTTCATGCTATCACTGTGTAGGCATCACTATAATGATGTTGCCACTGGATGTTGTTTTATGCCTGATGTTTACTTTATGCTATCGCTGTGTAGGCATCACTATAATGATATTGCCACTGGATGTGGTTTTATGCCAGGTGTTTACTTCATGCTATCGCTGTGTAGGCAGCACTATAATGATATTGCCACTGGATGTGTTTTTATGCCTGGTGTTTATTGACCCTACTTTATTGTTGGTGTGTGTACTATGTTATGGTTTTACTCAAGTCTTAAACTGTTTACATACTCTTACAATAATGTGTTTTAGAATGTTATGTTGTTATAAAACATAAGAAGACAAGTTAACCCCTGCGAAAAATTCTTAGGAATTCCTAGGATTTCCTGGGAATTCCAACTTTTTTCCAAGTTCTGATGGAAGACGGAATCCAAGAAAATCCAACTTAAGTTGGATTCCCACATACTCGGATTATCTTGGATCTGGCGGTATTTGGACGCTGGCTCATTCTAGGAAAAACTTAGATAAACTTGGAATCCAAGAAAGTCTAACAAAAATCCGACAATTCAAAATCTGAGGAAGTCTAACATAATCCAACATTTTAGCAAAACTCGGAAAAAACTTAGATTAACTAGGAATCAGACATTTTTCAAAAACTTACTTTAAATGTAGGGATGGCTCGTTTGAAAACCTTAGATTCCGATGTCTGCCATTTATCTATCAAATATATTTGCACACTGAAATGATCACAGTGAGTTTTAAATGACATTATCTAACCGCTGACTCAGAATTTGAAATCACATTGCCATTAGCATTAGGATTAGCTTCTTTAGAGACCCTACCTTTAGAGCATAAAAAATTTGTAAATTTTGTTTCAGAACAGAAAAACAACTATTCAATCACTTTTGATATAGTTTTTTATTTAAATTTTTTCTACAATTCTAAAAAACACTTTTGGTACTGGCTCCACACTGGTTCTGAGCTTATTCGGTGTCATCATCAGCGTCTCCTGAAATTATAAGAGAATTAATTGCTGTAGACAATAGTAAAGTTTAAATTAACCAGTAAAATACAACTTGCATGTTTAGGTTAAGAAAGCAAAATAACCCATGGACCACGTTAGAGTCCTGGTCAGGGCGAGAACTTTCATTTGGGGAGGTTTTCCTCCACCAATAATTACTTGGACGTCACCAATATGGCCATAAATGTGTCAGCGTAATGTAACTATAAACAAACAAAATCAAAACAACATGATTTCCCAACAATGACAACTTCATTTACCAACAGCTGTGCCATGCAATTAATGATTAACACTGTAAATGCTAAAAGGTAGCAAATACATTAATACAATAACTGGTACAAATGGTCAAAATGCTGCAGTTATCTTTGTACCTTTTGTCTGTCATCCATGCGTTGCTCTTCACTGACTTCCTTATTGACATCAGTCTGCAATGCCGATTCTTTTTTTGTTCACTTGCATCTGGCTGTTGTTACAGAAAATAAAATACTTTACATGAGTGGCAATACCATACAAGCAAAGACAGTTTATGATGTGCTCAACCATCATGTACAAGTTCTTGGATATCTATTACCGGTGACCTAAATTTATTTTTTAACACTTGATATTACCGTTAATCGGGTCACTCTAAAATAAACAATATTACAAAAAATGTCTTAAGTTCGAACTTGTCAGAACCATATCAACTTTAATTGAAGCATAAATTAAATATACAGTAGATAACAAATGTTTATAGAAAAGTCAACGGATTCAGAAAACGTTTGTGATAAGAAAAAACAAAGGTGAAATGTCGGAACTGAAAAAAATGGCGAAAATATTTGAAAGTTAATTTTGCATTCTAAACTGTTGGGTACAGGAATAGTCGTACCATTGATAATTAACATTTGATTAGATAGTTGTCACTTCTCACTTGAAATTCATCAGAATATTTAATTTGTTATTTTTCTTCGTGAAAGATATATAAACGAATTGTAAATCACATCTGATTAGTTTAAACAAAATAAAAAACGAAAAAATACAGCATTGAATGAATAAATGATTACATTTATTGAGGTTTTTGATATAATTACATGGCAAAATCCTCATTAATGGATTAAATCTAATTGCCAAAACTCATCATAATTCATTAAGGGCTAATCGTCAGATACCAAAAACTGAGTGGACAGTAAAATCAAACAAATGGTCATCAAATTACATATCATTTTTAATACTCACATACAAAAATATCACATGTTTACAATATTGAGTGCGTAAAATGAAAAAAAAAATAACAAAAAAATCAACAGCGTCGGTCTAAACAACTACAATATTACAAAAAAGTATCACTTTCCATCAATACATGTTTAAAAAATTAAGTGCAGATAAAATCCTTTAAGTTGTTACATACAATCTCCATACTAAACATTTACGCATATATCTTATATGTGGTACGACTATTCCCAATTCGGTACGAAATTGTAACGGTACGAGATTGTAGTGGTACGAATATTCCCGGAGCCTAAACCGTTAATGTACTAAACTTACTACGTTCAGAAAACCTGATTTAAAATGTGGTGCTTCTTATACTTGTTTAAGTAGATCAATGTCTCACCTCTGCTTAGTAGTCCAGTGACTAAGAGTCAACTTTTTCATCTTTTTCATCACATGTTTTGAAAATTGTCGCGGCCGGAAGTGTAGACTGCGCATGTGCTATTGTAAATCGGGACCCCCGGCGATTTCTTCGGTTATTTCCCGAAAGTTACGATTGACTTTTACTGAAACACCGTAAAAGCGACATTCAAACTTTTATTATTAAATGGTGTTATTCACATTCCCAATAAAGTTAGAGTGGTTTTAACACGATACCCTACTGTCTGTTCTGTAATTTTGTTGTCATATTAGATATTAGACTGTAGATCTACTTGACCAGGTTTTCGAAAGACAACAACAAAAAAGTTATAAAAAAACCCTGACTTCTTTGGAATTGGATCATTTTTTTACTGAGCTATTATTACCAAATGTTTTGTAGCTGTCTTAAATGATAACATAATTATATATTGCTTTTGTGATCAGTCAGGTCAAGGTCACTGTAACTCAAAATAGCAGTTTGCTTTCCATGTCTAGTCAGGATTTAGATATTGATATCAGATGTAGATATTGATATCAAATTTGGTAGTTAGCTTGTTTATGGGATACCCAAGTTTGGAATTGTTTTTGTTGTCCATTAGTTTGATGGACTGAGTCACTGTTACTAAATACATTTTATTTTGTTCCTGTTCATTATCTTCTTTTTTGAGGATTGATCAAGTTAAGTAGGTAACTAGCTATCTCATGGGAAGAATATGTTTTAGGGATCAATTGTTGTCAAGACATGTTATAAAATATATTTTTGGATTTTCTATAAGGAACTCAAGACAGGAGTAAAGTATTGTTACCAAATTACTTTCTAGGGAGAGTAAGTCTGGGACTGTTTTTTATATGGTTGTACGTGTGATCTCTGTTTAATAATAAATAATGACAAAATAAAGTTAAAAAAAATTGGCAATTAGTATTTGGAGCTATTTTATGTCACATTCAGGCGAGCTTTTCTCATAACCAACTGTCCATCTAGCTGCATCAACAATTTGCTCGTAAACACTTTAAAGGCTACCGTTTTGATCCAATCTTAACCTGGACGCTGGTCAGAATGTCATAAAATGTTGTTCTGTATAAAATCTTGGATGAGACAACCTTAATTTCCAATCAAGCGAGCGTGCTCGCATCCGCAACCATAATATTTAAGAAATGCAATCTTATTAAGATTGCGGCAAGCTTGCGCAAACTTGTCGCAAACTTGTGACGAGCTTGTCGCAAGCAAGTGTTTTGGTGTGGGATGAAATAAAGATTTTATTGCAAGTATGCATGGAAGACCATCTTGTCCAAATCTATAACCTACGAGATCTCACCAGCTGTGGGTTTTCCTTAATAAGTAGAACCTTGTATTACTGTGCTAGTTAGGTTTGCAAAATTCATTAGTCAATATTTTTGTTAAGCTTTGTTTCGACACTTTCTGCCTCTGTATTTTTGCATCAAATGAAAATATTTTCTGAGAATAAATTGCATTACTCAAACTTGAAGTCTTTTAGTGATTATTTCTGTGATGCTTTGTTTTTATTCTTTATCACCTTCAGGATTTTACATGCGGAATATGATGTAAAGTTTGCAGTTCAATTATGTTGTGAGTGGTTGTCCTTATTTTCAGACATCTAGCTCAGCTGTCACAGATATTAAAAAGTGAGATCCCTGACACTGATATGATAGACAAGATACTGATCACGGATAAATAAAGCCACATTTTGCCTGTGTTGAATCAGCACAGTGCAATTAATTGCATCTATCGAATAAGAGTTGGCTTGATTATTAGTGCAGAATAATTTAGATATCACTGTTGTGTTCGATATAATCGTCAATGTTTTCACGAAGTGGCAAATCACAAATATTCATATTTAAAGTGATCAAAGTAAAAAAATACCTGCTTAATATGAATTGGGAATAAATTCATCTTATCATGTCCGGAACAAAACACATGGCAAAACAAAATAAACGGAAGGTCACGAGTCTGGAGCTCCTGTAAAAATATATGTTTAAAAAAAAACAACACTTAGGTGACAAATGAGCCCTAGGGTAAAGTCCAGGTTGTTCCCAGTATTTCCGAGTTGAGTGCCAAAAGTCTGAGTTTTTCAGAAGTTGGAATTTCTTGGACTTTAACAATATGAAAGTCAATTTTCAGCTCAAGCCTAAAGTCTAAGATTTTCCCAATTTTTCCTAGTTTAGTTTTAAAAGTCCGAGTTTTTCTTAGTTTTTCCAACTTATAGTTTATGGAGCCAACCTAAAAGTCCGAGTAAATCCAACCTTTTCCAACTTCGACTAGAAGTCCGAGAAAATCCATGATATTCTGAATACTGGCTATCTCGGAATAACTTGGATTTGTTTGGAATTTGATTCAATAGTTGAAGTCCGAGATATTCCAAGTTTGTCTAAGTAAGTAAACATGGATTAACTTGGAATCCATGATTTTACGAGCTTTTCCAACTTAACTCGGATTCTATTTCGCAGGGGTATGGAAAGATTTTGTTATGAATTCTCATGAAGAAGTGTGCCAAAAACACAATAAGTTAAGTTACCCATTATAATAGGAGTACTACATGTACTCAATAAACCATTAAAATGGAAGTATACAAGACACATAAAACATGCCCTAAAATACAAATAGCTGCAGTAATGAAAATAATTCATTAGATACTTTAAATTGTAAATTCCTGTTTTATTGTGGAAAGTCTGATATGTTGTATTTTGGTTAATGGTTTTAATAATGGCAAACAAATTGTTAAAAAATTTCATCTACATTACGAACAATGGCTTCAGCTGATGAGATCTTCTTTCTCATCAGCATGTGGTCTCAATGTAATCTATTTATATACTAAAACAATTAAGAAAACATTTGATAAATTTAACAATCATAAAATCACTTCTCCACAGATTAATTCTTTAAATAATGTTAACAATTTCTTTGCTGAAGCAAGATCCATGTACATGTAGCAGTAGAATCTATGACTGATTTGTGCATGAAATGAAAAAAAAAAGTGTGATGAAAGGGATGATGTCCTTTTTCTTTTGCCAAGAGATCTTTTAGTCACCTAGGGCCAAAATACTGTGTAAATATGTTCAATACTTGATACATTTTGCTGTGACCTGTGCATATTTCCTAATGGATTTTGAACATCTTTTGAAGCACTACTATTTTAGAAGTTATGTGAGTATGTCAAATGTTCCTATGAAGTATGCAGCTTTTTGTCACCCTGTTCTCTCCGTCATAGCTTTCCTACCCTGTCATTGCCCATCAATCATTCTGGTATCAATTACTGGGTGACACACTGTCAACCCATATCACTGGTGACTACATGTACCTTTCCCCATTCAGGGGTAATGACAAGACCATAATGACCTACATGTTCATGTATATATGATCTGAGTTATTATTATTTATAGTAAAAAGTAATTTTAATTTTTAACTTTCTTGCATAGTAAAAAAGTCTCAGTGCCTAACCTTAGTTATATATCCTTATCATTTTTTGTGGAATAGGCATATCGCTCTTCAATCGTCCACTGGACCTGGTAGCGCAATCGGTAGAGCATCAGCTCCAGGTATGGGAGGAAACCTGGGTTCAATCCTGAGCCACGACAAACCAAAGTCGTTAAAAATGGTAGTGGTATATCTCCCTTGCTAACGCTCAAGCAAATATAAGGGTAGTTCCACGACTGGTTGGCCTGGTGATAATGTGACTTGGTGTGGTATAATTCCGGGTGTTCACGGCATGCTATACACAGTGAAGGCAGCACTATATCTGCTTCAAGTGGACATGGTCCCCAGATTACTGAAATACTGTTGGTGGGACGATAAACCCAATAAACAAACTTCTGTCCTTCCATCTATGTCCATCTATTCCTTACGTATATCAGCCTCAGAAATAGATATAGTGCTGCCTTCACTGTGTATAGCATGCCATCCATGATGTTCTATACCAGGTTTTGTAACAAATGTTTGCCAGTTACAAGTAGCTCATGTTGACCTATAAACTTATGACCTTAATAATATTTGTCTAATTAATTGTCAGAGGTTGAGTTTGCCACCAGTTCAGATACTGTAAAATAACTTAATTTATGTTGATCTAGGTCTTCTAATCTCACTTCTTATCCCAATAATTTTTAATTGACCTCAAGTGTGTCAGGTATTATAGTAAAACATATACAAACAGGACCAGGGGTCATGTTGACCTTCCTTTGAAATGACCTCAATAATGAACCTTTAACACACTAATTAGGTTGTCGGCGCCGTATGACCTGTTAAGTGTCGGTGTGCTGTAAAACCTAAATAAATAAATAAACTTATTAGGTTGTCCTTTAATTTTTTAAAAGAATAATGATAAGTGAAAAAAGTATTTTTGACATGAACATCATTTTTGATGACTTAATTTTATTTTAAGATTCTTTTTATAAACTTTCTAAATTTCATTAACCGCATGTACTACTTTTTCATTTAAAATGACTTTAAACTTTGACTCACATGACTTGAAAAAGGTGAAATGAAAAATGGAAAAGCAGTATATAATGGCTGGCAAAGATAAGACATAACATAAATCTTAGTTTCTACTTCCACAGCATCAGGCTCATTTGTGAAAATTCTACAAAATTGTAAAATGATTATGTTATTTTTTTGTCTGTTCTCCCACCACAAGTCGATGTAGATTCCAGATGTAGGCAGCCCCAGAATGTATATTCTACATGCTCCGGCACTCCTTAATGAGGTTCTATGAGGGACTGGATGCATGCTAGCTATGTATACTCTGACAGGAATCTCACAGTGACAAGCAGCTATAAAACTCTCAAGGATATAGCTCTCACAGCTCGTCACTTGCAGATTTTAAATAATATACTTATTATCTGACTTGTCATCATCATTATCATCATCATCATCATCATCATCATCATCAGGGTCATCATCATCATCATCATCATCAGGGTCATCATCATCATTAACATTAACATCATAATTGTCATCATCATCATTGATGTAATCATCATCATCATCATTATTATTATCATCATCATCGTCATTATCATCATCTTCATCATCACATCATCATCATCATTATCATCCTCATCATCTGGGCCATCATCATCATGAACATCAACATCATAATTCTCATCATCGTTATTAATGTTGTCATCATCATCATTAGCCTTTTCTGCATGATCATTGTTACTCTCTTGCAGAATCTTCTTATTCTACATATAAAATTACATATACATGTATCTTAAAGTTCACAGTAATATAAAGATCAAAAAATAGGAACAACCAGTTTAAGCTCAGTTTGTTTTGTATTCCTGAAATTATATTAGTGTTTAAGCTCTTTTAGAGATCTTTATTTGAAACTGCTAATATAAATTAGTAAGTTTTTCATTAGCAGCTTGCTATGGCTGCATGTCCCTAAGCCATGTTAAGGCTGTTGATGCCATACTCTATCCCTGCCGCTCATCTGGTGGCTGAAATATTACAAGTAGCGTGTGTAACTCTAACTGTGCTACGTTTGCTTAGAGCACATACATGTAAATGATAATTTAACTTTTAATTGTGACTTAGCAGTGCAAAATTTGTATATTCTGATCAGACATCTCCCAGCAGGAAGCTGGCTGATCTGGATCTATACTTTTTGACTAAGGTTCGTCTATTAGCTTTTAGTTAGGGGTTAGATTTAGGGATGGTGTGGCTACATTTCATGCAACCTTGACTTTCTCCTGCCTTAGCAACATGTGAATGATTTGAAATTTTGAAACCAAAAACAATCGTTTATTGTGGTTGTTTTAAATATGTTTATGATTGGTGAAAGTGACCTGTTGTTGGATGAAATAGAATAACGAAAATTTAAATTGGAAAAATGTTTGAAGGTGATTTGTTACCGAATTGTTGAACTGTTTTGTTGAAAATAAATATAAGGTTACAGTAAAGAAAATTTGTGATGTTACGATGGTTGTAAGGAGAGAAAGGATTTGATTGGAACATTATGACTTTGGCTTTATAGTTTTATAAAAAAATGATATACAGAAAGAAGGTAAGCTGTTACTTTGAAATATTTATAGTAATTGAGTAATTTTAATGCTTAACTTAGCCTGTTTTAGGCTTTTAACACATTGACTTTTGTTGTCAGTTTAATTTTTTATTTGATGTCTCAAGAAAGCTTAGATAACAGTCTGGTAAAACATTTATTCTGGACCAGACCTGGTAGCGCTAGAGGTTCAATCCTGGGCCACGACATAACAATGTTGTTAAAAATGGTAGTGGTATAGCTCCCTTGCTAATGCTTAATCAAATATTAGGGTAATTCCATGACTGGTTGACCTGGTGTCAGGATAATATTTCTCGGTATGGTATCATGCGCCAGATGTTTGCAGTACTATATCTGCTTCAAGTGGACACCATCATTCTCCAGATAACTGAAAGACTGTTGGTGGGACAATAAACCCAAACATTTATTCTGGGGGTGGTCTTGTCTGAGTGTTAAGAGTGACCAATTTGAAACCCTTCAGCTCCTTACCAGTCTGGGCATGAACTTTCATGTGGGCAGGACCTACTGTGTACTGGTGGTTTTAACCAGACTTAAGTCTGGGATCTTCCTCCACCAATAATTAGCAGAATCTTGCCAAAAGGACCATAATTGTAACAGAGAGATGTGATAAAGCAACAAAGAAAACATTGACCTTTTTTTGTTTTTTTGTATGGTATCTAAAAGAAAGCTTAATTAACAGGCTGGTAAATCATAAATTATACAGTATCTTCCATAGTTCCTTTAAAATTTTGCAATGACAAAACAAAAACAGATTTTTTTTTTGGCAGTTGTGTACTTAAAATAGTTGACATGTCTAAAAAAGCAGCAGAGGAAAATTATCAACATTCATATAATCAGTTTTTATGTGAACCAAAAATGTTTTGGTAGTGATTAATGGACTGAGAAATGTGTTGTAAAATGGCAGATATGATAAACAGCATCCCTGTCATTCTCCAGCTGTCTCCTTCTACCCCCTCCCTGGGGCCATTGTGGCCCTACCCTACTGAATGCAGAGTATATGGTAGTTTGACCTTGATCTTTGAGGCCTTTGTAGCTCAACATTTTACTGTTCTGTTCTTTTTTGGTTACATTAAAAACATTGCAACACATTGCAACAATACACATAAAATAAAAAACACATGCCTGCACGCTAGCCTGTTCCAAGGCTGAATGGACTTGCGATCCTCGCACAAAATCCACGTGCAGATACCTATGTCCCCTATAGGACTAACCATAACAAGGGAAAACAATTTCCGTCTAATTCATCCATAATTCTAACGATGAAAATTATATTTTTGTCTCAATGGCTACATTCATCTATTGTAGAAAGAAGACCATATTCGTACATGTGAACTCTCTGACTTTTGGAGGGAGACTCCCACTTTTGGAGGGAGACTCCCACTTTTAGAGGGAGACTCCCACTTTAAAGGTTCAAAATTATTTGAAAATGAGGGGTGTTTGTCACATTTTCTGAAATCTCCCTACTTGGAAACAGATAACTTCCTTCTATTTTTATATAAAAATAACAAATCTCCCATTTTGCAAGTGAAAATCTCTCACTTTGGCCTCAGAGAAAGTTCACATGTATGAATATCTGGGTATGACAACACATCCATCACTGTTAATTAGAACTTACAAATTTTAATTGAAATATTCCTAATGATATTAAACATAATAATTGCTTATCATTTAGTTCATCATTTTGTTTTAAAGATATTTTGAAAGATATCCGCGTCTCTGTGCACTACTCCGAACACTACCTAATTATCCTGGTCATCATTTTAATCACTTGACCACGCCTTTTAGTTGCTGTTGGCAATTTAGGGGTCACAAGGTCGTTGACCCCTGACCTTTCACCTGTTGTCTCTAGTTTGTAGATATGTTTAATGGTGGAGGCAGTTCTAGAGATAAATTGAGTGATTATCTGAGATTCTAAGATAGAGATAAATGAATAGATCAATTAATGGAGATAAATATAATTGGTATACATGTGTTAGAGATGTCATGAAGATGTTATACAGATGCCCATGCAATTTGATGGTTGATATTAATTGGAGATAACTTGGGGTGTTTTATCAGTATGAATTATTATTATTTTATCATGTTTTTCCCCTGTAGTTATTATTTTTATTGTTTTTCCACAAATTATTATTGTTTTATTGTATCATCGTCAAAATTTATTGTCTTCTTGTATATTTACAGAAGTTATTATTTTATTGTATTTTTGAGTAGTGTTTATTCTTATTGTATTTTTACAATCTTTGTTA
This sequence comes from Sinonovacula constricta, assembly GCA_007844125.1. Lineage (NCBI taxonomy): Eukaryota > Metazoa > Mollusca > Bivalvia > Cardiida > Solecurtidae > Sinonovacula > Sinonovacula constricta. The sequence goes on from CM017563.1 coordinate 13,751,953, forward strand.
TGTTATTGTGTTTACTCAATAGCTGAATTTATGTTTTGTTTCTTAGACTTTATGTCTCAACCAAGATTATTAATGTTATTAATATGCTAGCTAATGTAATTGCCTTTGTTTTGTGCACCCCAGGTTTAAGCGCAAACACAATATAAAGACATATCAGATTTCTCTGTTAACTATTACTCTGCTATGCAAGAATTAATCAGGCTTGGGCAAATAGAGCAGAATCAGATCCAACCGCCCATGCTGTCCAAGCAGAGGCACAGCAGCCGCATGAGTTACAAAAGCATCGCATGTCTGCAGGTACCCAATAGGGTTAAGTACTGTGCTTTTTATCTGCACTTGAAAGACAGGCGTGTGTTCAATAGAAGCGACCGTTATCCGGTAACAATGTTTGCCGCTAACGGTGTTATTCTACGATTCTTTTTCTTTGCTCACTACCTTTGGAATCCGTAGCGAACGCTAGCGGCTAATGGTTTGTTCAGTAGCCACTGTTAGCTACTGTACGCAAACGTTAGCGAACGTTTGCTTCTACTGCTGAACACATGCTAGGCCATGTTGTATGAAGACACTTGCTGGTGGGTGGATGGGCAGCATTCATGGGGGCATAACTTTTTCATTTCTTGGGGGAACTTTTTTCGTATTTTTCGTATTTACACTTTAAGGCAGGTTTTCTATCTAAACTTGGAAGATGTATGCACCTGTAACTTAAGCAGCTCAGGGCTAGCACCAAAGTCTCCAGTACAAGATGAACAATGCATGCTTTTTAGGAGGTCCTTTTCTCTAAAATAAAAAATTGGTTTAAATTATCTTCTCGAAATTTCTTGAAATAAATATTCTCTAAAATTGCTTCTTTATTTTCATTTAAGTTGTGATAAGTTTAGAAATCAACAAACTTAGTTCCCCACCTTCAAATTCAGTAACAGACTGCTACAGTTTTAAAGTGCATACCTCTACACTCCTTTACAAGGCAAAATTCAGTCTGACTCACTTCTGTCATTATCATGTTCTATCTACAGACCAATTAGGAAAGCATATGCAATCAAATGTACTCATTAACTGTTACATGTGGCAGACAATGTTGAAGCACTTTTAATGAAGCACATAGTCTCACCATTTCGTTGGTTGCTTCTTGGGTTATTCGCTTAACCATTCAATATAAAACAATCTTTTAGCTAGGTGCCAGTGGCCACGTTATTAAAGTTACTGACTTGTTATTCCTTAGCCCCTCACCACTTGGGTTCGAGTCCCAGTCAGGGTGGCAACTTTCTTGTGGTGAGGTTTTTCAGGACGGGTCTTCCTCCACCAATAATTATAACTTAAATTTTGCTAGGACACTTAAGTTGGTGGGTGAGATCATGCCCCCGTTTATGCATGTTAAATATGGATAGGATGACATCAATAAAAAACATCCCTTTTATTTATTGTTGATATTTGGGTGTTAAAGCAATGAAAGTTATGGGCACTTCATTTTTTCTCTCTTCAAACCTTTTATTACTTATTATGGTTATATATAACTCATATCATATTAATTCATTATATGCTGGGAACGGTAAAGTGGACTGTTAGTTTAAAGATTTTTGTTGTAGTTGAGATTTTGTAAAGGTGGTTGCATGAATTATTGGACCCTATGCCCCAGATCGTATGTCTAACAGAGGTCTACCACCTGAGCCAGAGTATTTTTGTTATACTTCTTAGGCATTCATTTTGTCTGGATCTTCCTTACACTTGGTGGTGCCTGTGGCGTAATTTTAGAGTCGCCAATTTGTAACTCGATGCATGGGTTTGAGTCCGGTTTGGGGTGAAGGACTTAATGTGAGTCTGAGAAGGTCTTCCAGCTGACTTACGGTATGCAGGTTCTACCCAGACATGTGTCTTTGGTCTTCCTCCACCAAAAAAGCTGGACGTTGCTATAATGATCAAAAATGGTCACTGTAATGTATGTCAAAAACAAACAAAAACAAACATCTTTGTTACACTTATTAAAGCTGGATGTTGTCTGCTTAATCCTTTTATTATTGTAAGCTGCATTGTTAACTTTGGCATACTAGAGTCTTCTCTTGAAACAAGGCCAGACAGCTGTGAATTCCTGTTATTGCTTGCTACATTATCAACATCTTTATTTTTAATTGCAAGCTGTACTAATTACATCAGCATAAAATAATATTGCGCCAAACAGTTTTTCTGTTTTTGTCGGCTGCATTATTGTCCCCATGAAATATGTTTTTCTATAAAGTGCGCTGCTTTAGACTCTACATTGGAGTGCCGATAATAGAAATAGAATTTTCAGATTGTACTCAAGACAGGAGATAACTTATTGCTAAAAAAACTGATCGCTTGTCATGATCTAATTGTCTCAGAAAAATAGATTTGCTTGTTTATTTCAAAAGCCCATGTATACATAACATTATTCATATATATGGTAGACCTATAGTAGAGATACAATGGACAAGTTAGTTTAGCACCATGATTGATGATTTTTCAAAGTGAAATGTCCTGTTGACTGCCTTGAACATATTGATAAGACAATCAGATGATCTTTAAACTGATTGTTTCTTTTGTTGTTATTGTTTTGCTTTGTCAGTAGTTTTACTTGGCTTTTGTCTGAAGTACTTTGGTAATATTAATTAATGAAACAGCTATTCAATATGTTTTCTGTACATAGAATTTTGAGTGTTTTTTGGACACATGATCAAGATTTACTTTTTACATTCACTTCATTGAACATATATACAACACATCTTTAATGAAGTTCATTGAACATATATACAACACATCTTTAATGAAGTTTATTGAACGTATATACAACACATCTTTAATGAAGTTCATTGAACATATATACAACACATCTTTAATGAAGTTTATTGAACGTATAATTTATAATTGCACAAATGTAATGACACTTTAGTACATAAACAATTATTTCATTTAGTAAATCTTATTCTGATAGGGAATTTACTTAATAAAATAGTCGCTTTAAACTCTATATATTTTTTTCCTCGGCCCTGTTGACCTTTTTTTTGCAAAATATAAAATAGCGATAACAGTTTGCTGCAATTTTTTTAAATTCATAAAAAAAGTTTTAAGAAAATGATTTTATTTATTTCATTGACATCAGATGCATAAGTAACAGATACCTTTACTTTCTGAACATTGACTTTCTTTATAACTATGAAAGACATGACTTTTAAACTTCAGTTATTTATTTGACCTGGACCGACTTTTACCCAGTGATATATTTACCACAACTAATTGTAGTAGACTCATGTACCAGAACAGAACGAGCCAGTGAAGACAAGACAAAAAGAGAAGTAACCCTCCACCTGCTGTATTATTAATAATTCATATCAACTTTTCACCAATGATATTAATAATTTACTTCTTTAACGAGGAAAAGTAAGTATTCGGTAGCTTATGACAAAGTAACAACTGGTACAGATCATGATCAGATAATTCACAATAAGAACTGGCTGATCTTGATCTACATAACTTGTATAAGCCATTGATCAATTTCATACAAGTCATGTGAACTCGACTACTTTTGGAGGGAGACTCCCACTTTTAAGATTCAAATGAAAATAAGGGGTGTTTTACACATTTTAAAAAAATCTCCCTACGTGAAAAAAGATATCTTCCTTCTTTGTTTATATGAAAATAACAAATCTTCCACTTTGCAAGTGAAAATCTCCCACTTTGGCTTCAGAGAAAGATCACATGTACATGTATGCAATTTGTGCTTAGCAGGCTAAGAGTTAAGAAAGTTGATCTGTGCCCTGATCATAGAAAGGCGAGATCTTATTGTTTTCCCTCGATATTGACCTAGGAAGTCAGTCAGCACTGATTAATTTCGCAGACAGGCCATGAGGTGAAACAGTTAAAGAAATATTTTTGCAATGAAAGGAGGTTGGAAGTGGAGAAAATTTGAAGGAAGAAATTTGATAGGCATTCTGCATGCATTCTTGATCACGATAGAAAAAAAAGCACTACTGCAAGGTTTGATTTATCTAATTTATGCTGTGATATTTATAAAATGCTTTTAGTTGTGTTCATATGTATTATAAATACATTTTATTTATAAATCTTTTTACATAATTTTATATTTTTGTATATTCTTTTATAAAAGTGTCTTGAAAATGAATGGAAGAAATCAGAATTCCTGATGTTATGATGATAATATAATCGCCTGGTTAGCACCATTTACTGTGTGAATAATGATCTACTTGGAGAAGATTTAACTGGGTTAACTTCTGATAAAACCTTGACGGACTGACAGATTTTGGGCAGAGGACAGGTAGAAATAATCTGAGGCTCGCTTGATTGATGGTGTTTCTAGCTATCAACAGGAACAATAAGAACATCAACAGGAACAATAAGAACATACAATTGAGTCGTATATCACTCAGCACAATCTAAATACTGTATCTTACAGACTGCTTAACTGCTCATTACCCATACTAATGATAACAGTTGGATAGCACATGGACATGTTAATTTCATGCAGTTCATTTATAATAGTGACTTTATAGCAAATAGTGTACAACCTGACCACATTGTTTCCAGTCAGAGCTGGCAAATCCGAATTAACACTATTTGTATTGGCCGTCTCAATTTGTGCTGAGCCTGTTAAGGGGAAGAATAAATAAACAGAATAAAAAGAAACAAAAAACAATGCATGATAAAGCAAAACATATTGAGGGCGAGGCCGCCCACCTATTGTAAGTATCGGTATTCATAATTAATTTTGTTCTAACTGTGTTGGGGGTGTCATGTTTTGTCCATGGCAGTGTGGGCTTGTCTTCAAAAGCATTGTAGGGGACGTAGTGTTAAAATATAGCAGAGCTTTGAATCCTTGCGTTTGTCTTAACAGGGATATGATTAACTGTGCATTGTGGGATTTGGGTTGGACATAAATGGGATATATTCAATATTGTGAGACCTTTGAAAGATATAACACATATATAATATTGAGTACCAATTATACAAGGAGGAGCTGTAACTTATAAATAGTAAAATTGCTGCAACTTTATCTTTCTGGATATGATTAATGGTCCTGGATTGTTATAATGTTAGTTCTATAGAGAAAGCTGATCAGTAAGTAAAGAAAACAGTGTTGTCAATCTAGGGAAAATGATCAGTATTGTAAACATTTGAAAAAGATATGACATTGATGTTTCGTGTATGCAAAATTTATGTAATTCAGTTCTGAATGTAAATTAGAATGTCTACATGTGAACTCCATTGTTAAAATTGGGCTAAAGACTTACACCAAGTTGGTCAAAGTAGGTCATTATTTATTTTGTTACCCCCCCCTCACCCTTCAGTTTGTTTACAATTATAAATTGACTAAATTTTTTCCTCAGATCAGATCTGTTCTTTAAAAAACTGCATTGTCTTTACATTTCTTTACATTGGGATAATCAAAACCATTGCAACTGTTTACATTTCGTTCTATTTTAAGTTATTTGAAGCACAACAACAGAGAACTGCTCCTAACTACTCATGTGGAAATATACACATAAGTGTTGTCAATCATATACACATAAGTGTTGTCAATCATTAACATGACACTGTTTGGCTTGATATTGATGCAATTAATAATTTAATTTGTTTAAAACGCAAATCATGTGAGTTTATTTGTCATTAAAAGACACTTAACTGTGACCAAATGTAATTGAGAGAAGTATTTTCTTCATGGAAACAAACAAAAGCTGTTAATTACCTTGTTAATTACCTGCTACAACAATTAAGTAAATGTTCACAGGTGTTTAACGAGTGACAGATGTTTTTTATGATTGCTTTGCTTAGTTAATAATTTCTTTGCCCATTTCCTGCCCATTGTTTTTCCACAGTTGACACTTAATCATAATCTCTGCCCACACTGACATAAAACAGTTAGTAGATTTTCTTTCCCTGTGACTGTAACACAGATAGAAAAAAAAAAGTGCAGTCTCTCGGCAATTTTAACCCAGGACCCTTATTTAACAGGGTGAATGCTCGATTAGCTGTGCTTAATATGGACAACCAGCACATTTTCTCCTTATCTCAGCTAGGTGACTGCATGTTTATACTGAGTTTGTTCATAACAAGATTGTATCATAAGTGATTTGAAGATTATTTCTTTTATGCAGGTACACTTAAAATAAAGCTCTGTTTTATATCAGACATACAATATGCAGGGGCAGATCCAGTATTATTTTTTTTGGGGGTGGGTGGGGGGTGGGTGGGTGTATGAAGCAAGATCCATTCAACTCTATTGCAGTAACTACTACATATACATGCACAGTTTGGGACCCTAACTTCAACATAAATAGTCTACAGACAAAATTTTCTTTAAAAGCTTAGTATTTTTTAAGCTTACATGTATGTGTTTTCACAACAACTTTACTCTTTTACCTGGTTGGTGGTGGGGAGATGCATCCCCCTCCCCCCCCTCCCCTGGATCCATTCCTGACAAAAATCGGACATCTGGTGTAATATCGCCAGTCATCTGCATCAGAAGTTTTCTTCTAACATCTACTCCATTTGTCTCATTGCAATTGGTATTTATTGTATCATATATTGCTATCCATAATGTTTTATATGTATTAAGGAGTGGATGTATTGTTATATTGTTTTTTGATTGTGGCACTGTCTGAATATCTGTCATAAAAGTACAGTTCTAACAACGGGAATTGTCTTTTATTTGTAGCCAAGAAAAAGTAATTCTTTTCTATATGAGTTTAGATTTTCTGGACTACATCTACACATACTAATGGGGTGGTTGGTCTGCATTTAGTATACATTTCTCCAGGTGACAAAAAAAACTTTTTGGTTTGCCATTAACAACTATAGTAACACCAAATTATCTGTATCCCTTTTCAATTGTTCATAAACTTCATTATCATATACATGTATTATTTCTCATTGTCTATATTCTATATTTCCAGTTGCTGTCAGAGATTGTTGAGGTTGAGGAGAACAAGGATGACCTCTCGCAGTCCCCAGAACAGCAGCGGCAACAGCAGCAGCAACAACAGAAGCGTCAGCAACAAAACCATGACCTCCATGGTCGATTAACAGCAAATCCTGTCCAACGTAGCAATAAACGAAGAAGCTTAAGTTTACCCACAGGTGAGAATTATATATATATATATATTCAACAAAACCTGCTATGCCACGTGATGTTTGGGATCACTATTATAGAATAGACTGAAATCATGCTTTGCTAAGTGTTAAGTTGGTAAAGTAATATCAGGCAATTCACAGTAACATTTTATTTTAAAGACAGTTTTTTTTCTTTCCACTTTGGAAACATGACATGACTGCCAGAATTTGGAATTTTTCATGTCATTTTAGGAAAAACTGGGAAGAACTCAAACTGTTTCATTTACGGTATATCAAATAAAAAAATCAAATACTTGGTTAATTCAAATCCTTTTATATTTCACAAATTTACAAAGCAATATCTATTATTTATTTGACTGAAATAGTATATCATGTCTTATTTGACTAGGGGTGAGAATTATAATTTTTTCAGTTCTTTGCATTTGGAGTTTTATCCTTGAAATTGGGAAAAAAACATACTTAATGTGATTGGAATCACATACCAACATTGTCTTCCAATAGGGTATCATCATCATCATCATCATCATCATCATCATCATCATCATCATCATCATCATCATCATCATCATCATCATCCTTCTTCATTATCAGTTGTTAGCGACTTTTTTTCTCAATTTTGTGTGTGTTTTTCTTCAAGTAGAGTCAAAAGTTACTTGAGAAAAGGATTTTTCTTTGTCTGTTTTAAAATTCAGTAACTTTCCTTAATGTCAGTGTCAAAAGAAAAGCCTGTAAACTGAACATAATACAAAAATGTAGAGAAACTATAGAATTCTAACACCATTTTAGGCTGATGGCAAATCATTTACTATATCATGATCTATTCTGCTTTCTGCTTCACAATTGTAATTGTAATTGATTGCATGCAAGACTCAGGTAAAACCCACATTACTACAACTTTTTGAGATCATCAGTTAAAGTAAAAACATGTGTGCTGTTAGACTTTTGTTGTGTGGGTCCTGACATTTTATCACATATGCGTGAATAATGGATTGATTGTTCTGCTTGCAACCATAAAATGCACGTCAGGAGTGTGTCTGGTACATGCTTGTTTCATCACAGACATAAAGCAAGATCTGTATAGTTTGTTTTTTGTTTTCTTTTTGAAAATACCTTGTAATAAACAATTATGGTCAATTATGGTGATGTAGCTTTTGTTGAGGGATGAAGAACCAAGACAGATGCCTGGGTTGAACCAGCGGCGCATCGCGTAACAGAACAATTGTCAATCCAGTCGATTCAGGTTAATAAATATCATTATGTCCCAGGACATTTAATAGAACGATTTACAAAATATTTTAAATATGTTAATTTTAGGGAGTTGTTGTTTAATGTATTGACAGTTCAAGATAGTACCGTTCCTTATTACTTTGATTCAGTTTTGTATGTGGACGCCCGTGACCAAGCCGTAAGATTTGCCGACTTGTAACTTGTAACTCAGCCCCTCACCACGTGGGTTTGAGTCCCGAGCAAGCGCACTGGCCGCAATAGCTCAGGTGAAAAAGCGTCGACTTGCGAATCAGGAGGTCACGGGTTCGAACCCCGGCCAGTTCAAACCAAAGACTTTCAAGTTGGTAGTAGTGGCTTTCCTCCTAATGCTCGGGGCTAAGAGGACAGCATTATGCCTGACTTGTCGGTGTCAGTATAATGGACCAGCCAGGTTCAGTCCCTGGGTACTTTATAAGTGCCCCTGTGCTATAATGATAGAAATATCGCTGTACAGTATCGGCAAAAATGCCGGCTAATCCCATCCCTCCCCAAGCGGGGACTTGAGGCACAAAGATAACATTAAAAGAAAGTTGAGATATAAATATAAAATTTCAATGTTCTCTTTCAGTCCAGTTTTTAAAAATATAACTATTCAATGATCTATTTCCACACCTGGTATCAGGTAAGAATATATAACTATTCAATGATATATTTCACCATCTGTTATGAGGTAAGGTTCAATGAGGTTTCTATTTTTGATTCTTTAAAAGAACTCCACCTGCATTAGATTCCACATTTACCCAATGATAACATTGATCTCTTGTACCACTGAGTCATCACTTAGATAAAAACATCAACTTGCAATTTGGATTGAGGGTATTAGCACTTAGCATACTGTACTTCTTAACATCTCGAAACTGTTAATTTGCTAAATTTGAAGTCTTTTTGCTTAACAACTTGAAGCGAACATAATAACATAATATTGCTAGAGACTTGGCAGTCAATAGAGTAGATCCTGATCAGACAGCTTTCAGACAGAGCTGGCTGATCTGGATCTACACTGTCTGCTTAAATCTGATTACTTTGAGTTAAGAAGGCTAAGAACTAAGAAGTCTTCCTTCTTACCGGGGAAATGTCAGCATTGATATGAACTGATATGAACTGATATATCTTCCTTGGAAACTGTAACTAAGTGCATGCTTTATCATACAGGTGAAATAGATCCTGCCACTTTTGATAGAACTGTCAGAATCCAAATTTCCCTGTTACATGTATGATTCCTTTACTCTTGACCTGATGAGCATGAACTTATCAGGCTTGGGTAAATAATGTTGATCAAGATCAGAAAGCTCAAGTGGATAGCTGTATGATCAGGATCTGTGTAATTTTACTGCCAGGTCCTGAGCAAAATACTTGTTTACCATGGGATATGTTGTTGGCTTGTAAATCAGACTTTGATTTGGTTATAAATAAATGAAGCTTGACATGGGTTTATTCAATGACATTTTACTGATAAGTTCAGCATGAATCTGTACACCTGTAAAACCTTGAGTACCATTAAGCTTTGCAGTGTCTCATCATGACATACTGTGACTGTGTTAGCAACACTATATATGCTTCAAGTGGACATTAAATACAATAATAACATTGTATGGACAATGGCCTTTGTCTGTAGTAGCCCCAGAAATGTGTAAATAGTGTTGAGAGACACAGAAATAGGAAAGAGAGGAAGAAATGTAAAATGTAACTACTGCATGATAAGGGTTTTCTATCTTATCTTTTGGCGCATCAGCATCTCTGGCTAGCTCACCCACCTCCGTAAAGTAAAGCTAGGTCGGTACCAGGCTTCAGGCTTATCTCTTTATGTTCAACATGCCATAAAGCTTATAAAGATGCCGAACTGGTACCCTGTAATGATGGTACAGGGCCTAAATAATGTATCAGAAAGTGGGCCCATCAGAATGCTATGTATGTTGGGTTGTTAGGGGAATATTGCATCAAAACAACTTTCAGAAAATAGTTTTCATGGCTTTATTTCATGATTAGAAACCATTATCATCATAACCATTATCAGTAAAAACAAAATCTTCTATAAAATCAAATGTACAAAGGAAATTTGGCCTTGAAAACAACCAATTAATTTTTAATAATTGATTTGTTAAAAGATAATGGAAAGCACAATGTTTTTAAATGTTGTTACAGAAAAATGGTTTCAGAGAATATTATTAACTAAATTTTTATGACTGTAATATCATAGAACAAATTAACATATTCCCATACATCACACTTTTAAGGCTAGAAGAACCTGAATTCCACTATAAACATCAGGTGCTTTGAACAGGAAGTTTACATCATAAAATCTTTTCCATTCCTGTTATTCCTTACCTTTCATTAATTTAACATTCATAGACATTTATGTTAATCATTTTGTTTTATTCTTTCCCTGCTGACTTAATGTAGAAATTTTATCATTTTGGCACCACACCTGGAAGCGCAATCAGTAGAGCGTCGGCTCTAGCTAAAGGAGGTCCTGGGTCTATCCTGGGCCGAGACTTACCAAAGTCGTTAGAAATGGTAGTGGTATAGCTCCCTTGCTAAAGCTCAAGCAAATATAAGGGTAGTTCCACAACTGGTTGGCCCGGGGTGTCAGGATAATGTAACTGGATGTGGTATCATGCCAGGTGTTCACGGCATACTATACACAGTGAAGGCAGCATTCTTTCTGCTTCAAGTGGACACGGTCTTCAGATAACTGAAATATTGTCAGTGGGACGATAAACCCAATAAATAAACAATAGTTTGGGATTTTTATTTTTGCTGGGGCCTTTAGGGAAGATTAAAAATGCACATTGAGCCCTCTACCTGCTCTATTTAATCCGTATCATGCTGCATATTTAACACAACTTGCTGGAAATACCAGTCACCCTAACAACATAAAACGTATCACACCCTAAAGCTGTTGACTAACTCATCTGGATCTGCACTATTTGTCTTAGCATGATGAATAAATGCTCAAGAGTCTAAAAGTTGATAATGTCCCTTAGAAAGTCATGTTTTCTTATCACTTTATGCAAAAGTAACAATATTTTCCACTATAGGCATGGCAGCAAATAGTGTGGATTTAGTTCAACCAGCTTCCAGTTTGCAGTGTCTGATCTGGAACTAAACTATTGGCCTAAATCTGATCTATTTTTCTTTTGCTGGCTGAGTTTTATTAAAGGGTCCTCCATGACTTGCATTTCAGTGTGGGTGGGATTTGATTATAGATAAAGATGAAGTGTTTTATGATAGCCTGTTTGATAAAAGCTTTACTTCCTTAGTGCAATTTCTTTTCAGTTCCTAGACTTCATTTTTAATCCTGAAAGGTCTTCTTCTTTTGGCACACTTCCTTCTTATAACAAGTTGGCAATATAATTTTTTTTCTTATCAAAGACTTCTTACTCCTGAAATAAAATAAAATCAGCTTAACTAAATGGGAAGTTCCTGCTACTTTTTACTCAGAATATCTGAAAATATTTTAAACATGCTATACATCATTTAAACGTAGAATCGTTTCATTTTATTTTATTTTAAGTTTATTTTATGTGAAATTAGTGTTACTTACGACTAATGCTAAGAACATATTTTCAGGGATTAGGGATAAGCCGGCATTTTTGCCGATACTGCGCAGCGACATTTCTATCATTATAGCACAGGGGCACTTATGAGGTGCCCAGGGACTGAACCCGGCCGGTCCATTATACTGACACCGACAAGTCAGGCGTAATGCTGTCCCCTTAGCCCCGAGCGTTAGGAGGGAAGCCACTACTACCAACTTTAAAGTCTTTGGTTTGACCCGGCCGGGGTTCGAACCCACGACCTCCTGATCCGCAAGCCGAAGCTCTACCACCTGAGCTATTGCGGCCGGTACATATTTTCAGTGAACTAAATATCAATGCACAAGCATGAATAAATGCATGGTACATTTATAACAATATATAACTATACATCTTGAATAGAACTGAAAATAAAACTTTAAAATAATAACTTTGTTATACCTAAGTTACCACATGTGGAAACTTTGCACCAGCTTTCCACCCTACTGCCACCATGGCATTATGGATCAATGTCATTAAAGGCTTTAATAAATTCTTTGTTATACCTAAGTTACATGTACCACATGTGGAAACTTTGCCCTAGCTTGAATCTCTATATACTGCCACCATGGCATTATGGATCAAAGGCATTAAGGGCTTTAATAAATTCTTTTTTATACCTCAGTTACCACATGTGGAAACTTTGCCCCAGCTTTTGACTCTACTGCCACCATGGCATTATGGATCAAAAGTGACTTAGACATTTCCTAACCTTTCTCCCTCCTTTTGTCAGATGTTGGTAGATAAGGGACCTAGCATTCAAAGGCTTATCAGCAGAGAGAGAGAGAGACATTAAAGAATACCCCATCTAGTGTGGTATCTTTTCTGGTATCTAGTCTCATTAACTCAATCCTTGTCCAAGACCGCTGGTGTTGACATTCCTGAATAAGCCCACATAAAGTGAGATGCACAACTGAGAAAAACATTTATGGAAAATATCATTTTTTGGATTGGATTTGTAGGCATTTTTGCTGATACTGAGCAGCGACATTTCTATCATTATAGCACAGGGGCACTTATGAGGTGCCTAGGGACTGAACACGGCAGGTCCATTATACTGACACCGACGAGTCAGGCGTAATGCTGTCCCCTTAGCCCCGATTGTTAGGAGGAAAGCCACTTCGACCAACTTTAAAATTTTGGTTCGACCCGGCCGGTGTTTGAACTTGCTACCTCCCGATCCGCAAGCCGATGCTCTACCATTTGAGCTATTGCTGCCTCATTTTTGGGGTGAATTATAAGTCTATTTCAAAAATATTTCAACAGTTACATTACCTAAATCATTATAAAATCTCCTTACTAAATTTTATTTTTCATTAATACTGGTAAAAAGACTTAATGAACCACAGAAAATATGACAGACATGTTTTGAAATCATGTTGATTACTAGTGCTGACTTCTGTTTCTATGATATTGCCAGAATATATTTTGCCAAAGTCACATTTGTTTCATGACCCAGTTGATCTCTTTATAGCATTTTTTACATTTAGACTTAAAGTGAAAAAACTACAACATTGGCCATAAACAAGACAGACATTTGTCTTATGTCAAGATCATGTTAATGAGTATGGGGAACACTGGTGAAATGTGAATTGCCTCCCTTGATAGATAATATCTGAGGTAGTCCAAATAGTAGGTAGGTCTTTTTAGTTGGAATTCTTGGACTTTATCTCCTATTCTTTTGCAGATGATTTTTTTTTTACTTTTTAATAAATATGAGCTTTATATCCACTTAAAAGCTTATTAAGGTATATTATTTAAACAACAAAATGGAAGTATTTGTAGATATTGCTTAATTTTTTTACCACAATAAAGGCCTAAAAGCACCATACACTCCAAAGAATGCTAGCATAAAAATCGAGTAATCCAAATACAAGGACCATCTTGCATCTAGGGATAATTCAAGGGAGACAATTTTATTCAGGGGAGATAATTGACTAATGTCTCATTGTGAACTTGTTTGTCTACAATATTTGTAGGATATTCTTAACCAGAGGCTTAATTGCTTTATCTTAATCAGTTTGTGGGTCTCCTTTATCAGTATATTTTTTTGTTATTTATTTTTTTATATTTTCTTTTTTACACAGAAATTTTCAAAACCATGTTTATTATAAAAGATAGTCATCTGTTGAAATCATGACAATTGCTAGTGAAAAAGGTTTATTTCTAGCACATTCTGCCAGCATCATATCTGCTTTATTATTTGCTTAAAATATCTCATGGTATTTTATTTTCCATTGGAACACAAAGGTTTCACAACCACAGCATCTATAATAGACAAACATGTGTTGAAATCATGACAATTAGTCTTGTAAAAGTTATATTTCTAGCATATTTCCGAGGCACATTTTACCATAGTCTAACTATCAGTTGATTACTTTCATGTTAAAATTTTGATTAAGATTGAAAAACAAAGACTTCAAAATCACAGTGACCATAAAAGACCGACATACCCTGTAATCATGACAATTAGCTGTGAAAATGTCTATTTTAATATTTTTTTGTAGGGCAGAGACCTATCTTGCTTAATAAGTTGTTGTTTTTATGGAAGTATGGTATGCAGTATGCTTTTCATAACATAATTTTCATGTTTATGTCTTTTCCTCTCGAAGAAATTTTCAAACAGCCATTTCTTTTGTTAGGTTATGAAAGCAGCATGTGAAATAAGAAGTGTTTTTTCTATGTATAGGTTGGTTCCATGTAGACAAGTATGTTGTTAACTATATTTTAATTATGTAATATAATTAAAAAAAACACAATGAAATATACTTCTAAGTTCTACCAAGCTATCATCAGCAATAACTCTTTATAATTATAGGAGTTTCTATTATTTGTAAGTTTTATCAATTTCAGTTGGAACAGAAATGCTTTGTATAACAAATGCTAAATTTAAACACGCACATAAGAAAATTACAAGCCATAATATCTCCAGAAAGAAACACGGTGTTATCTAGTACAAAACAATTCAAAAGAAGTACTGTATATGGTATAGAAGACTGTCCAAGACAATAGTAATTGTCTGCTCAATAGGTCCCATGTTATTCCTTATGAACTGATAAGCACAGGTTGAAACATTCTAAAGTCATGCATATATGTGAACCTTTTCTGAGGCCCAAGTGGGAGGTTTTTACTTGCAAAGTGGGAGATTTGTTGTTTTTTCTTCATATAAACAAAGAACAAAGTAACCTGTTTTCAAATAGGGAGATTTCTGAAAATGTGTAAAAACACACCATATTTTCAAATAATTTTGAACCTGAAAAGTGGGAGTCTCCATCCAAAAGTGGGAGTGTTCACATATAAGGTCATACTATAGTTTATGTTGAAATGCACATGTAAACATTTTTCTGTTTTCAATCTCTAACACAAATATAAAGCAAGAAGCATGCTACAAATGTAGAGCATTGGGCTCATCCAAGTGGTTGTGTGTTAATTGTATCTGGGCTTGAATCCTACATAAACCAAGCATTTGTTATGTTTAGTTTTCTTACATTTTTGTCTTTTTCTACTTTAAATTATAGCTCCTAGATTTTATTGACAAATTAGTTTTTATTAAGTATTATCTTTTAAACCACACACCATTTTAGACTGTTTTGAGGGGTGCCAATGGCGTAGTGGTAGAGTCGCCAATTTGCAACTCCTCTGACTGCTTAGCCTCTCACCACTTGGGTTTGAGTACTGCTCAGGGTGAAGAACTTGATGTGAGAAGGTCTTCCAGCTGATTTGCGATGTTCAGATATTTCTACCTAGACATATGTCTGGGGTCCTCCTCTACCAAAAAACTGGACGTTGCTTTAATGATCATAAATGGTCGCTGCAATGTATTTCAAATACAAAACAAACATCGAGCTGTTTTTATTAAACTACAACAATCTGCCTGCCTGCATTATTTTGGATTCAACATGAATTAATGTGCACATTGCAGCTTTTACAACTTTTAGGACAGCTTTTGAGGTTTATCAGCTGGTTTGTTTATATGGGTTTGTTGTCCCACCAACAGTATTTCAGTTATCTGGGGTTGATTTTTACTTGAAGCAGATATAGTGCTGCCTTCACTGTGTATAGCATGCCATAAACACCTGGCATGAAACCACATTATCCTGGCGCAGGGCCATCCAGTCATAGAACCGCGCTTATATTTGCTTGAGCATTAGCAAGGGAGTATTACCACTACCATTTTTAACGACTTTGATATGTCATGGCCCTTGATTGAACCTGGGGCCTCCCTTACCTGGGGCAGAATCTGTACTGATTTCACTTCCAGGTCTGGTTAATCAGCTGGAGATGTCACTTCCTGTTTGGGTTCAAGACTTTGGGTAAAAAATATTAAAATAAAATCAACTTTCTTGATGCAAGCCTTGACTTATTCAGATGGCAATAAGTTTTTACCACCAAATTTGTTTCAGTTTATATAAACAGATACTGAGCAACAAATAGTGTAGATACATTTATGTGGTTCATGTACATATATATGTATAAGTACATGTTGATGATTAAATCCAAACAGCATGAGGTACTATAAACTTAACATCCAGTTAGTTGAATGCAGTAAAGCTGTACAATTATTTTTTAAACATTGAGCAATAAGGCTTTATTACATTGAACCCATTAAAAGGTAAACCACTCTGTTAATTGTGTGATATACCCACACCAAAACGCTTGCATGCGACAAGCTCGTCACAAGTTTGCGACAAGTTTGCGCAAGCTTGCCGCAATCTTAATAAGATTGCAATTCTTAAATATTATGGTCGCGGATGCGAGCACGCTCGCTTGCATAGAAATTAAGGTTGCGGTTAGGTTTTGTTCGCACACTTCTCGCAATCTTAAATACCATTAAGATTGCGAGAAGCTTGCGGTCTTGCAAGCTTGCAATCTTATATTCCACTGAAAATTGCAAGAAGCTTGCGATCTTGCAAGCTTAAAACTAATTATTATTAGGATTGTGGATAGGTTGTGGACTTGCAAGCATAAAATTATTCCAAGACATTAAGAAATTTATTTTGTATTTCTTTAAAGAAATAACATTTGAAAGAGAACTTGACCAGCATGACCAGTTCCACTTGCAGATATACAGCAAGAAAGCTATGATGGCCCTGTATCGCTCACCTGAGGACACTGGCTTTAAAATTTAATCACAAGACTAAATGTTCACAACTGTGCCTTGGATTCTAGTGATTACAAGTTATGTTGAAGCAAATCTTTGCCTACAGTTACACATCCAGATTTATTGCAAACAAAGATTCTGGTCAAGTTCTGTGAAGATTAGGCCCCCAAAAAAGTCTTTTAATGTGTTCTCAAGGTTTTTATAGATCTGACCAAGTCACCTACTATTTGACCATGTGACCTATTTATTAACTCATCCAAGATTTCATACAGACAAACATTTAATGACATTCTGACCACCAGTGTTGGTTAAGATTGGATCAAAATGGTAGCCTTTAAAGTGTTTACGAGCAAATTGTTAATGCAGCTAGATGGACAGTTGGTTGAAAAAAGCTTACCAGAATGTGACATAAAAAAGCTCTAAATACTAACTGCCAATTTTTTTTTAAATTTTATTTTGTCATTATTTATTATTAAACAGAAATCACACAACCCTATACAAAACAGTCCCAGATTTACTCTCCCTAGAAAGTAATTTGGTAATGATACCCTACTCCCATCTTGATTTTTTTTATAGAAAATCCAAAAATATATTTAATAACTTGACAACAATTGATCCCTAAAGCAATTCCAAACATATTCTTCCCATGAGATAGTTAGTTAACTACTTAATCTGATTAATCCTCAAAAAAAATAAGATAATGAACTAAACAAAATAAAATGTATTTAGTAACAGTGACTCAGTCCTTCAAACTAATTGACAACAAAATCAATCCCATACTTTGGCATCCCATAAACAAGTTAACTTTCAAATTTGATATCTATCTAAATCCTGAGTAGACATGGAAAGCAAACTGCTGTTATGAGTTACAGTGACCTTGATCTGACTGATCACAAAAGCAATTTTAAGCTATGTTATCATTAAAGACAGCTACAAAAGATTTGGTAATAATAGCTCAGTACAATATTTATTTTTTTGATCTCATTCCAAAGATGTCAGTTTTTTAATAACTTTTTGTTGTCTTTCGAAAACCTGGTCAAGTAGATTTACAGTCTAATATCTAATATGACAACAAAACAGACAGTAGAGTATCATGTTAAAACCACTCTTACTTTATTGGGAATGTGAATAAACACCATTTAATAATAAAAGTTTAAAAGTCGCTTTTACGGTGTTTTATTAAAAGTCAATCGTAACTTTCGGAAAATAACCGAAGAAATCGCCGAGCGGTCCCGATTTACTACAGTAGCACATGCGCAGTCTACACTTCCGGCCGCGCCAATTTTCAACGAAATGAAAAAAATGTGATGAAAAAGATGAAAAAATTGACTTTCCTTCACTGGACTACTAAGCAAAGGTGAGACATTGATCTACTTAAACAAGTATAAGAAGCACCACATTTTAAATCAGGTTTTCTGAACGTAGTAAGTTTAGTACATTAACGGTTTAGAATGCAAAATTAACGTGTTAAATATTTTCGCCATTTTTTTCAGTTCCGACATTTCACCTTAGTTTTTTCTTATCACAAACGTTTTCTGAAACCGTTGACTTTTCCATAAACACGTGTTTTCTACTGTATATTTAATTTATGCTTCAGTTAGAGTTGATACGGTTCTGACAAGTTCAAACGTAAGACATTTTTGTATTATTGTTTATTTTAGAGTGACCTTATTAACGGTAATATCCAGTTACCGGACATTCACATTACACATGGATACATAGCATACTATAGGAATAAAGGCACATAAAACGGTTACAAGTGGCTACACAATATTTTTTGTTATTGATTACATTGTTGTGGTAAGAAAATAAATTTAGCTCACCGGTAATAGAGATATCCAAGATAACTTGTACATGATGATTGAACACATACATAACTGTGTTTGCTAGTATGGCATTGCCACTCATGTAAAGTATTTTATTTTCTGTAATAGTTTGAAACAGCCAGATGCAAGTGAACAAAAAAAGAATCGGAGATGCAGACGGATGTCAATAAGGAGGTCAGTGAAGAGCAACGCATGGATGACAGACAAAAGGTACTGAGATAACTATGTAACATTTTGACCATTTGTACCAGTTCTTGTATTAATGCATTTGCTACCTTTTAGCACTACCATGTTTATTATTAATTGCATGGCGCAGCTGTTGGTACATGAAGATGTCAATCTTTGGAAATCATATGTTGTTTTGATTTTGTTTGATTTTTTGTTACATCGCACGGACACATTTATGGCCATATTGGCGACGTCCAGCTAATTATTGGTGGAGGAAAACCTCCCTACATAGAAGTTCTCACCCCAACTAGGACTCGAACCCACGCGGTGAGGGGCTGAGGAGCTTCAAGTCAGCGATTCTAACCACTCAGCCATGGGCGCCACTGTTTTGATTGCAATATTATAATATTAAAATTAGTTGGTATATTTTAAATTTAAATTTCCTTTGTTCTCTGTATTCACTTACATTAATAAAAAAATAATCTTGCTGTAATAATCATACATTTTGAATTTACTGGCTTTTTATTTATCTGTGTGTTTATGGTTGGCCTGGTGTCAGGATAATATGACTGGATGTGGTATCATGTTATTTGTTCATGGCATGCTATACACAGTGAAGGCAGCACTATATCTGCTTCAAGTGAACACCGTCTCCAGATAACTGAAATACCAGTACTACTGTTGGTGGCTCAATAAACCTAATAAACAATCAAACCACCAACAATTTATTAGAAGATAGTGTTCAATTGAAGCCAATATAAAGCTGTTTTTACTGATTTTAGCATGCCATGAACACCTGGCATGATACACCCAGTCACATTATCCTGACACCTGACTGACTAGTCATAGAACTAGCTGTATATTTGCTTGAGTATTAGCAAGAGAGCAATAACACTACCATTTAACATGACTTTGGTATGTTGCAGCCCAGACTGAACCCAATGCCTCTAGTACCAGGAGCCAACACTCTACGGATTGCACTACCAGGTCTGGTGTTTTACTTTTACCCCTCTTTGTGCATATTAATGCTTATAAAATAACCAAGATAGTATTTTGTTAAGCTTTACTTTTTAGTTAGTTCAGCATTTCTCAGCTGAGATTTTAAACATATAAAATATGGGGGTGCTTTTGCCTATAGCTCCTGTTATTTGTTGCTGTTTTCAAATTGCTGTTTTAAAGAATAGGCAAGTTTGCATCATGATCAAAGCTGTAAAAGTTTGTGTCAGCATCTAATTAGGTTTTTTGTTTGTTTCCTTGTTTTTTGTAAAATTTCCAATCTATTTCTTTCAATCTTTGAACACTTACTCTGCATCAAACTTTGACTGAAGGTGCCTGTGTGGTACAAATAACACAAGACCCTTACATACAAAATAAATCTTTCATTGCTAAATAAAAAATCAGGTAATGAAAAAAAAAAAATTAAATAATGCAGAATGTTGGATTTTTTTTCTTTTTCAGACGGAATTGGAGAAAAAATACATTTGCTGTGCAGGTAAGAGGAAGGATGCAAGATTCCCTCAAGCTGAACTAGAGTTGTCATCTGAGAAATCAACAAGAACTGACTATAAACTGTTTTTGAACACAATACCTGTGGTACTATTTCTTGAGTGCATTGTATGTATTTTATTCTTAATGATAAATAAATTGATACTTAAGTTTGATTTAATCATTTAAAATCCTATTTGCTTGACCCCCGAAAATGGCTTGTCATGCTTTCTCATATTAATAAGTGCTTAGCGAGCTATGGGTTAAGAATATAAATTAATTGATAAGCATCTTTTAGTTGTTTCCTTTAATAAATGACCACTTCTTTGTGTTCTTTGCCATTGTCTTTAATTACAGTGGAATATATTTAGTATCTTTCTGTTGTGTTATTTTCCCTGTAAATTTTTTGTTGCATCGGATTTTTAAGTGAAAACCACAAATGTTATCTAGTGATTTTATTTATGTCAATCTAGCCACAACCTTAGCCACTCAACGGATTTGATCAAGCAAAGAAAAAAAAAACAACCCACAAGCTTGGGATGATAGCGCAAGCTTGCAAGCGTGCCAAACCGCACGCATGGGATAAGTGAGCAAGCGAGTCAAACCGCTCGCTTGGCATGATTGCGCAAGCTTGCAAGCGAGCAATCAAGCTCGTAAAGGTTCCTATCGCAACCTTGCAAGCTTGCCAAGCGTGTAAGCGAGCTTCTAAGCGAGCCAAATCGCTCGCTTGGCATGATTGCGCAAGCTTGCAAGCGAGCAATTAAGATCGTAATGGTTCCTATCGCAACCTTGCAAGCTTGCCAAGCGTGCAAGCGAGCTTTTAAGCGAGCCAAACCGCTCGCTTGGCATGATTGCGCAAGCTTGCAAGCGAGCAATCAAGATCGTAATGGTTCCTATCGCAACCTTGCAAGCTTAATTTTAAGATTGCGGCTTTCTTATCGCAATCTTGTCGCAAGCTTAAATAAGATTGCAACACGCTTGGTTGCAATCTTACCGCAATCTTGTCGCAAACTTGTCGCAAGCTTATTTAAGCTTGCGGTTTTGGTGTGGGTATTGCACAATGCATCCAGGACTTATTGTTGGCTGTCTTTGCCAAAGATGAATGCTCGTTTGCATGGTGTAGAGTTGCAGGGTCCAATTCAACCTTGGATGACAAAGCATTTTGTCTTGGTCACATTTCTTACAATACACGAATGTAATATCATAAAAAAATTATGAATAGTTACAGACTGGTTTTAAGCAGCTGGTACTGCGATTTAGAAAGAGCCCCAAATATGGCTGCATAAGTCAAAATAGGACAAAGAGGTCTGTAATAGAAGATGTCTGCGCTCATTTATTTTTTGCATTTACTGTCAGAGGAGTTGATACAACTTTACTATTCAGGGAAAAGCAGCTGACCTAACCGAGTTCAACTATTCCTAGCACCACAAGAAATAGTCCCACATGTTTCCATTATAAGGTGATAAACGGAAGAAGGTATGTCCTTCCTGTTTTAACCTGAAATATAACTAAATGTCACAAAAGATACAACACAAATAAGTATAGAAATACAGATTTCTGTGAAACATGGTATGTGTTATGTAACCAGCACAGGACAAAAGAGATCCCCTCTCCCCCCCATCTTGTTCCATGACCCTTAACCTTCTGCTTATATGTCCACTACTTTGGATGTGCAGTTGTATATTTTAACAAGGAGCACATTATCCAACAAAAAATCTATGTCTGACAGTCTATGAACATTGGTTTTTACTGTCTCATAACATGACTACAGGTACTTAACTGAAACTGGACCTGGTAGTGCAATTGTTAGATTGTCGGCTCCAGGTACAGGAGGCCCCAGGTTCGATCCCAGGCCGCGACGTACCTCTCAAGCAAATATAAGGGTAGTTTCACGACTGGTTGGCCCGGTGTCAGGATAATGTGACTGGGTGTGGTATCAAGCCAGGTGTTTAGGGCATGCTATACTCAGTAAAGGCAGCACTGTATTCTGCTTCAAGTGAATTCCATCTCCAGATAACTGAAATACTGTTGGAATAATGTATGGTATTATTTTTTTGTAAAAAAAATCAAAAAAAAAATCTAAAAAGTACATGTATTTTAAATTTGTTGGGAGACAACAGAGAAAATATTATATCGTGCTTTGCAGTATGTAAATTAAGTCAAAAGTAGGTTATCTGTATATGTGTAATATCTCCTGAGTCATTAAAATTCCTCGGCATTGTCATATTTGATATGTTTTGGACAAATTTTACACTTGAGTGATATTTCAACATGGAAAAGTATGACTTGAGAATTGATGGCGGAAACAAATGAGAAATTATTCGTTATTTTTTTTCAAGATGTGCAAGTAGTGTCATAATTGTATGAGAAATAATAATTAAAATTGCCCTAAAATGTTGAAAATATTTTATATGGGCCATAAAAAACCTGTTCAAACACCGTATACTAGGATAGAAATAGTTTGTAGCTAGTTATTAACAATGTAGCGTACAGAAGAGAGGTAGGTACAGGTATTAAGGAATACACTAAAATCAGAAAGGCGAGTAGAGATCTTTGCCAAGATAATCACAGACTCTGAGCTATAATGACAAGATAGTTAACTTGCCCTTATTCAAGTTATTTATGAAGGCATTCAGAAGGTTACTCTGACATCTTAGGAAATACGTATTCGAAATGATGTTATGGTTCACTTTTCAGACCAGTGTAGGATATCAATAAACAGCATTTTTCGAGATCTGTTCAGGTAACAATATTATGATGTTTAATGAAAATATTTTGGTCCAAACTGTTGGATACCACCTTTAAGAAGTGTATGGGATAGAAATGACTATTGTATGACATTCCTGCATACAATTAGGCTGTTTTGTTATGTGGCGAAGGTTGTTTTTTTAAAAAGGTAATGATGACACTTTTTATGATGCGCTGTAATTTGCGCCTGTTTGGAGTATGGTGTTTTTGTTGTTAATGGATTGGAGAGATGGATATACTGACTGTTGTATGGATGGATGTTTTTGTTGTTTTGTTTTTGATGTTTAGTGTTTTTATACCTCAACATCCACTTTTGGTATAGTAGGGGAGGTCAGAGTTGAGGCTGCTGTAACAATAGGTCATTTAGTCTGTCTGTTCAATGGCTCCAGGTACAGGAGGCCCCAGGTCGATCCTGGGCCGCAATATATCAAAGTCGTAAAAAATGGTAGTGGTATAGCTCCCTTGGTAATGCTCAAGCAAATATAAGGGTAGTTCCAAGATTTTTTGGCCCGGTGTCGCGATGATGTGACTGGGTGTGGTATCATGTGGTAGGCAGCACTATATCTGCTTCAAGTGGACACCGTTACCACACCCGTCTCCAGATAACTGAAATACTGTTGGTGGGGCGATAAACCCAATAAACATACAAACTGTCTGTTCAGAGATTGGGTTAAACATTAACAAAAAATAGGGTAGTCATTGTTGGAACCCAAGATAAATATTCCTACATACATATCTATACACTATATGTGCACAAAGCATTTGATTGGCACCTTGTCCAAAATGGCACTGAAATTCAGCCAATGAAATGATTACAAATTGTAAACAACAGGCATGGCAGGTTAATGTAGCCATTTTGACACTGACTTTTTTTAAACTTCATTTGAAGAGTAGTGTTGATGTTTTGCATAATTTCATTGTATCACTGTTTGCAATGAATATTCATTAAAACAAACTTTTACCAGCCCCGCCCACCATGAAGGAGAGTGGTATGAGTGAACATGCTTCAGACGATGCATTTATGATGAAAAGTTTTTTCATATTTTTTAAATACTGGTAGATATATTTAATTGTAAATTTGTTGTAGATAGAAAAGTTTTTTTCCTGTGATTTAAATGAAAATAGTCTTCTGTTGATCTTTCATTTGATCTTGAGCAAAGTCTTAACTGAAGAATGATTCTGAAAGTTGGACCTCAAACTCAATAGCTGTGACTTGCTGATTGATATATGACAATTTTTTGTTTCAAATTGGGAGAAGGTAAAGAAAATTGGCATTTGTATGTTGTTTATGAATTGAGTACCATGACCGTCATAGCAAAATATTTTTAGAGTATGTTTGTTGATTTATTTTTTTCTGTTTGACCAGACAGAGTGTGGGGGGAAGGTGGGGTAAGGGAGTGGGGCACACAAACATTGTCACTGGGACAAAGACAAGCTGTGGCGGTGTTGACAGATGGAAAGGTTTGCTTAATTACTGTACTAATGGATGATTAGTTGTCTATTCATTTATGATTTACCACAGTTTGGTTTGACTAAGATCAAAGATGTGTCTGTGGGGATAGTTATTGTTCATTGCCCATTGATCATAACATATAGGGGGCGCCCCTGGCCAAGTATTTAGAGTTGTCTTTTTGTAACTCCTTAGACCCTCAAAGTATGGGTTGGAGGCTCATCCGGGGGAAAAAAACTTTCAATGGGGAGGTTTTCCAGCTGACCTGCAGTGCGTTGCAGGTTCTACCTAGACATAAGTCTGGGTTTTTTTTCATCAATAATTAGCTGGACCTCACCAATATGGCCATTATTGTGTTTGTGCAATGTAAAAATCTTCCAAACCAAAATAAATCGTAAGGAATATGAAAAGTCATAAAAGTTTTGTGCATAGTGTTAATTTGCTGTCTGCTTAGCTTGACTTGATCTGGCTTGGACAAATTGTGTAGATGTCTGGTCAGAATCTATTCAGTTTGTTGCTCAGTCTTTACCTTTGTGTCTTGTTAATATTGCATGAAGTTATTATCAATAAGTATGCAATATTTACAGGTGTAGCAGGATCAGAATATGACTTACCTTGCTACACTAGTTATTGGCTAAAAACTATTTAAACAAACCTGATAGTGCAATTGGTGGAGCATTGGCTCCAGATATGGGAGGCACTGGGTTCAATCCACAGCTGCAACATTAAAGTTGTTAAATTGCAGTGGTGCAGTGCCCTTGAAAACGGTCAAGCAAATATACCGGCATGTGTAGCTTCATGACTAGTCAGCCCTGTGTCATGCTATACACACTGAAAGCAGTACTATAACTGCTTTATGTGTACAACAGCTCAATATAACTGGAATACTGTTGGTGGCACAATAAACCTGACAAATCAGTTAAGCTTTATAACAGGTTCAAAAGCTCTTTGACTTAAGACTCAGCAGCAAATAGTGGATCAACACTATTTGCCTAAGCCTTATAAATACAACTTTAACAAGCTAAGAAGTTGCCCTACATTTGTAGCCAATCAGAAGCTATGAAAATTCACATTCCTCAGCGATTTATTTAAAAAGAACTTCTATTTTCTCTTTTACAATGAACTAAATAGATTGATCTATTTTACTAAATGGTTTTATTTTCAACTGCGCATGTGCAACATTCTGGTTTGACTCCTCCTCTTGTGACGACAGGTTTGAACATGTCAAGACGATTGACAGTTGTATGGGGCGGATTACATGTCATTTTGGTAGAACAGGTAGAAATGAGGCAGGGACTTCTAAGTCAGATAGAATCTGTTAAGACGTTTCCGTAGAAAATAGAAGTCTGCACTCGCTGCGCTCATTTCAACTTCTATTTTTTGTAGAAACATCTAAGGTATTAGATGCAGAATTAACAAATATTCCATCAAAAGGAAACGTATAGCTTGATGTCGGCATTCATAAATTAAACTCTAAAATTTAAGAGACAGATGACATTGACAAATTGTACAAGTTATGACAAAAGTTGATTACCTCCCCTTAATAATTTTGTTTAATGAGTTATCTCCCCTTGAAACCTAAAAAATTGATGTTTTGTCACTTTTTCTATGGTTAAATTCAGATTTCTTAGTGGCATATAAATCAAAGTTTTTATTCTGACCTGTCTACCAGAAGATTTTTCTAAAAAACCAATTCAACTAATAACAGAAGTTGGATATTTTACATAGGCTTTAATGTAAAAGTGAATCAGGATTATCTCCCCTAAAATAAACATATCTTGAGAAACCAAACGGTGAAACTGTTTATTATTTCATTGTATTCAAATATTTAAAATGTCATTTAGTTATAACCATCCGGCTTCAAGATATGAAATAAGACAATTATGCATCTAATACCTTAATAGACTCGATCCTATACTTAAGGTTAAGTATCAGTTATTTCAGATATGTGAAGGAATGTTGGGCTTCTAGCTATGAATTTCAAGTGGCTATGATATGGGTTCGAAATATTTTTTGAAAAGGCTTGACTCTAACCTGCCTCAGGTATAGGTTGACATGAAAGAAGGACATAAAGAAGTTTATGATAGTCTCAAGTGGTTAATGATGCAATTATGTGATCTCTTGATGTTACTTATATAGGCCATCACATTAAATTATTGGTCTCTCACTATTTTGTTCTATTTAGTATTGCTCTATGGCTTGGAAATATACCCAGTTACTAGCTGTAAATCATAGAGAAAATCATTTATATGCCTTCAGTAATAACTTATCATTTATATGCCTTCAGTAATAACTTATCATTTATATGCCTTCAGTAATAACTTATCATTTATATGCCTTCAGTAATAACTTATTATTTATATGCCTTCAGTAATAACTTATCATTAATATGCCTTCAGTAATAACTTATCATTTATATGCCTTCAGTAATAACTTATCATTTATATGCCTTCAGTAATAACTTACTTTTTTATTTTGTTTCTTATTAATATGTCCTTTATCATCTATTGTTATATGTGCAGCAGTTAACTGTGTTTATTATAACTTATTATTACAGATTTTATTAAATGGACTTGTTTTTGTGTGCAGTAAATACAGGAAATTGTTTATAGATTATCTTTTGTGATTTTTTGGGGTCCTGATTTTAAAAATTGGAAAAGTAATTAATTATTCCAGGTACGTGCATCTCATCATTTTATTGTTTTGGTATTTTAAGTTTAATACCAGCATTTTGTTTGATTTGTTTAACTTAGACAGTATACATGGAAACTAAATATTTTGTTCTTTCAAAACTGAAGGCTACCAGTATGTTTAAACCAGTAAATGGTTTCTTATCCTGTACCATCTATATAAATATCTACAAGACTGGTGCCTTTTTATAAGAAACTATTTTAATCTTATATCCACTTTTCTAAGAAGAAAAAATGTGGAGCTTTTGTCATGATTCTCTTGTAAGCATTGGCACTGGTTAACTGTTTTGTTTCAGATCATTTCATAAAATGTATGGAAGATAATCACTTCATACTTGTAATTCACATTCACATTCACGATCAACAGCGGAACAAAAGGTCAGGTAACCTTAGAATTAATTCGGACAGAGTAATGCCCCTTTTTGACCAGCACTGAAAAAAGTGGAGCACGCTGTCTATGGGCAGCTCTTGTTTAATTACTATCCTTCATGGACATTTAAAGAACTTATAGTGTGTGATCAGGTGATTTAGTCAATGTAGGATAATATTTTTATTGTTGAAGGAGTTTTTGTACCAAAATTTCAGAAGAAGAGATCAATGGGCATTGTTGTACAACAAACCAATATTGTATATGAAGATGTTTATGATTAATTCAGCCATTTATATATTTTTTTGTTTTACTTCAGGATCCCTTGCGTTTGGCGATGCCCGTATTGTGTACAAGAATGGCCACTTCACCATTGAGACTATGGATGGAACCGAACTCGATTCCACACGCCCTCTTGGTGGGTCAAATGGTGACCATGTATCGCAAAATGCTTTAAATGACATCTATCTCAACGGAGTGCCCCCTGGTGAGAGAAGCAAACATCAAGGGGAGATCACCACAATGGGAAAAGGTGACACAGGGGAGGGAATTCATCTCCAGCGATCACATCGCATGAAGCGACAATACGGCAAGACGACACTCAGTAAGAATGATTCTTCTGAATATGAGGATGTGTTTATAAGTTATGAGTGTGATATAGAAAATATTTCGCCAAACTCTCAAGTTGAGATGAGTTCAGGCATTTTGTCAGATAGCCATAGTACCGAGGTGTGTTCTAATTCTAGTCGTTTGTCAGAAATGTCCTTGGGTAGCTCGTGTTCCGAGGGAATGGAAGATATGGACAGTCACGAAGGTGACAGTGGGATGCAGTCTACAGGGGGTTCTGGTTATATTGATGATAATGGTGAGGGAAAAAGAGTTGCACAACGTGCTCGGCGCACATCTAGCTTCAAGCAGGCGCAAGAGGCAGGGCTTAAAGCAAACCAAAACAATACAGATACTATCTCAGATGGGGAAATGACTCGCAGACGGGCCGGGTCTTTAGACGATAGTCAGCCAAATGACTTGAACAAAACCTCTGCCAATAATAAAGCAACTCTGTTTCAAAAGATGATACCAAAGCGCAAGGCATTAAATGAAAATCTCAACACATTTTCCAAACAAAGTGACTCAGCTAAAGAGTTCTTTGCCAAAAAAATGACTCTGAAAGGTTTGTTTAAGAAGAATAAGTCAGAAAGTGCAGTTGGTAGCCCCGTTAAGACTATGCATCCCGTCAGTCCTCCGATTGCAGCATTTCAACGTGATGATGATATTGGCAGCGTTGACACTCCTCCTAGCTCGCCGTTTATGCATGCAGACTTACGGCGAAGGCATACGTCTGCTGATATTATCCATATTAAACCACAGAGTGAAACAAGCAATACTGACTCCAATAGTACAACTCCCACGCAGGAGCGAAACATTTTAATTCAGCGACATTCTGTGTCAACACCAACCACTCCCTCTCACGAGGTAAACTCATTTATCAGTAGTGTTAGTTCTTGTAGTGTTGCCTCGTCCAAAGAGGCGGACCAAGTGAGTGTGTCATCCTTTAGCAGTGCTACTAGCAGTGTTCAGAGTATTCAATCTCCTCCACCACTGGACCAACAACCGAACAAACCAAAAACGCCGAAACCTGTCGGTGCATCCCCTCGACGAAATCCAAGCACTGGATCTGTGTCTTCCCACTATCGTTCCCATAGTGCACATCGGACTAAATCTGTAACCTCGTTAGAAAGTGACCACAGTGGTGAGGGAAGTGTGATCGAGAATGATATGGTTCACTGTCGATGTGAATGTGGACAGAAACTGGGTCAGGTTAAACCTGGCGAGGAATATTCAGAAAGTTCACATGATTCTTCTTCACTTAGTTTGTGTCAATATTGTCGCCGACTGGCAGAGTATTACAGAACTAGTTCTGGATTATTGAACTCAAATGTGGACCGGTTACGAAAACACTCTTTAGTGGGGCGTCAGAATTCTGACGAAGGGGCCTGTATAAGGGACAGAGAGCGGGTGCGATCAGGGGATGATGATAACAGGGGTCATAAGGATTCCACTAGCAGGGGGAGCTACGAGAGGCTGTGTATAGTGTCTCAGACAGACGTGGTGTCAAGCAATAGTAACGATAGCGGAATTCAGAGAGATGACAGCCTGCACTCCAGCAATGATTCTCTCAAGGTATGTGCAGATGTTTGTATCTTCAAGGGTGCTCCTTACCTTTTTAAAGGTTTTTATAGGTTGTATTCAACAATTTGTCTATATCTAATACATGTAGCAACATCTTTCCACTGTTCTGGGAAGTTTGTGCATACATGTAATGGCTGCATAAACTTATATGGTGGTTTATAATAATAACATAACCTCAGTTGTGAGACAGGATAAATTGTGAAATTTATCATTTTAAAGGTATTTAACAGTTGAATAATTAAATAGTTGATACCTGGGAAGGTCCTGCAGAATGCAGTTTATTGATGCTTTATTTCTATGTTAAAATTAAAGCATAGCACCCCACTCATTATCAGAAATATGTATTTCTAATTTGAGTCAAGCTGCACACTTTGCTATTTGTAAACTAAGAAAAAAGATGTAAATAATTGTGCATTTTCTTTTTAACATCTTGAGAAAATCGTCGCAAGTTTTCTGGCTTTTGTTTTTTTATTGGTTGACTTTTTGTTTCTTTCTTTTGTTTTGTAAATTTTTTATTTTTAGCTTTTGAATTAAAGTTAATTGAGTTAATAAAAGCTATTTCCTTTAATACTAAATTTTGTATGTTTTTTCTTTTCTACATTTTTTCTAACTGCATATCCTCATCAATTATCCTTAACCGTAAAAATTGTGTCAGGGTAGATAAATCTCGACACTTTTACTATTTATTACTAAATGATTCGTCTCCCTTGTCTTAAGTTAATGTGTTATGTTAGCAATCTTGTTTTCTGTATATCTTTCATTTATTGCTTTTTTGCCTACAATATTTAGCTTTATTTATAATTTATTTTCTTTCTTTTCAATATTTCACTATCATATATTTCTACATTAAAACAGTTAATCAATTACAGTTAAATCTTCACACTTTATTTTTTTTTTATTGTAGACTGTAAGAGTTTTCTCCCTTATGAAACTAAATTGCCATCTACTACATTTGTTTAGTTTTTATTCACTGCTTTAATTCTCTTATCTCTTACAAGTGTATTATTTCAAAATTACAACCACTACCACCACTACCACCACCACCAACAACAACAACAAACTCCAATCCTGTCCACTTCATATTCAAGTGCTTTACAGCTTTTGTGGAGTAAATCACAGCAAATGCATGTAACAGATGACTGGTAACCGGATTTTATAAAGTTGTTTGCTTTAGAAAGGAAAATGAAACCCAATCTTTCATCCTGTTAGATATTTTCTTTCCTTTTGCTTCTATAAGATCGGCAAACTCTGTAGTAGATTACATATTTTGATAGGTTTGCTTCAACATATCAGTCATTGTCATTGGTCAATAATTGCTACCCCACTGTGAATATTTTAAAGTTGCCCAATCAAAATCAATGTTACAATACACATCATTATTTATACCATTTAGTGGCTTGGTAAAATCAGTTTTCGTCATTGCCCCAAACAAATTTGTATTTGACATACAACACGCCTGCACAAAAGTTTTTGATGTAAGAAATATAAGAAAAGGTCATTAAGAATAACCACAAATTTTAAAATTGAACTTCCAGTAGATGAATGCGTACATATTAAATTTAAAAGTAACAAAAACATAGAATCAAGACATTAAACACAAAAAACCCCCAATAGTTATCACCTTGGAATGGGCAGAAGCAACAGCACTGACCAGGGTGCTTAAACTTGGTGTGTGGGGGCGCCCATGACGTATTGGTAGAGTCGTGGATTTGTAACTCCTCTGACTGCTTAGCCTCTCACCGCATGGGTTTGAGTCCCATTCAGGGCGAAGGATTAAATGTGGGAAGGTCTTTCAGCATACTTGCGGTGCGCTGGTGGTTCTACCCAGACATTGGTAATAGTCATTAGCAATAATATCTATTGTAAAATGACAACTGCTTAGCTTGAGTTTTCTGCAGTTTGGTAGTGTTGAAATGCTGTATGTTATGCCTCTCCAACGTGCAGAATGGAACTATTGTAAGTCCCCATTCACATTTTGGAAATATCAAAATTAGCCATTAATATTATGATTGAACTTTCATCATATTTGTTGACTACAATGATCACTATCCTAGTGACTGTTTTTAAATATAATATCAATCCTTTAGGAGGGTTGATGTGTTTACATTATCTTCAAGGCCATATAGACTGATTCATGTGTTTACATTATCCTACAAGGCATATAGACTGACACCTGTGTTTACATTATCTTCCAGGCCATATAGACTGATTCCTGTGTTAACATTATCTTACAAGGCATATAGACTGATTCCTGTGTTTACATTACCTTCCAGGCCATATAGACTGATACCTGTGTTTACATTACCTTCCAGGGCATATAGACTGATACCTGTGTTTACATTATCTTCCAGGGCATATAGACTGATATACTTACTTGAATGAATAGCCTTTTATTACTTGTTTATGACAATGTGAACTTAATATCCCACACTTAATTGTCCTAAGAGGCTTGTTAATTGAGGGCATGTAGAAATGGTGGTGATGTGTTTTTTTTGTCTTGACCATAACTTACTTCTTGTTAAATGCAATTATAAAACAGTTGTATATAACTGGAACAACGCATCCTTTTATCCAATTAGAGCTCTATGATTATACAGTAGTTGCTTGCTTTGTTCTAATTAGTTCTTAAATCTATAAACATTATTTTGGTATACTTTGCCAATCCATAAGATCACAGAAAAATGTTCACAATTGTCAATCTTATTAGGGGTGTCCATAGCTAACTGGGTAGAGTCACAGACTTGTAAAAAATGACTCCTTGGCCCCTCATGGCATCAGTTTGAGTCCAGGTTAGGGCGAAACCTTTATGATGGTTGTCAAGCTGACCTGCAGCATGCCAGTGGTTTAAAAAGACAAAAAAAAAAAAAAATATAAAAAAATCTTTTCAAGAAAAAGAAAAAAGCTTAAAGCTGGTATCTCACAGTTTGGTTATAACAAACACATGCCACAATGTGGTTGCAAAAAAATTAAACTTTTATCTAAGAAAAGACAATTTTGAACACTGCCTCAGTTGTAAGACAGTTCAAATTATGAATGAAATTACTTTAAATGCTCATACTTTTCAAATCTATACATATGCATGATAGGAATTTCTACTCAAATATACATCAATGTCAGAGTGGTTTACCCCGGATGAACCTGAGGCCCCAGGTTCGATCCCAGGTTGCGACATACCAAGTTCATTAAAAATGGTAGTGGAAAAGCGGTATCATTCCAGGTGTTCACTGCATACTATACACAGTGAAGGCAGCACTATATCTGCTTCAAGTGGACACTATCTCCAGATAACTGAAATACTGTTGGTGGGACGATAAACCCAATAAACATAAACATAAACTTACCCCTGATGATGAAATGACTTGATTTAAGTTGTCACATGGATTTCTTAGTTTAAAAATAGCTAACTGTGCAGCATGATTCAGATAGGAAATACACGTTTGTAATGATGAGTGTAGTGTTATGATTCACTTTTCACGTAGATGAAAGCAGCATTTCTGTATACCTTTTCAACTGTAGGTTTTTTTTGGTTGTATCGAGAGAAAAATAAATTTGGATTCCGCTTATAGGGTCACAATAATGACCATACTTTTGTCGCTTCTTATGTCTTTATATAACAAAAAAAAACATCAATATTTTATCTGTAAAGGTCTAACCCCTTTATTATTGTTAAAACTTTTGCACTTTATTTTTCTTCTTCTTATTTATTGTACTTTAAAATCACTAAAATCAGTTGTTTACCTTTATTTGCTTTAAATGATTTATGTGCTGCTGTACGGTTGGGAGGGGAAGGGCCTTGAAACCCACACACCTATGACGATGTAAATAAATGTACTTCCAACAAAAAAAAACCCTGAAGATTAAATATAAACTTAATTATATCACAGACAATCGTGTGTATACATGAAGTGAAATTAGTTTCCCTTTTCCACTTCCTTTTTGACTAATAAGTCTATTGTTGGCTGAAAACATGACAATACAACAAGGATATAATTATTGGTAACGTAGATATATGCTATATACTGTGATTGCTGAGTTCATCTGCTAATTTAAAGGTGTTGTCCCGACATCTTGCCTGTATCTTCCACATGTAACAACATCTTACCCCTCTTTCTGAGAAATTGTGCATAATTTATGGATAAACTATTACTTTGATTTAAGTAAAGGCATTGTATAATATTACCTCACTATTTGTAAATCTATAAATAAGCAGAATGTGGATCTTGGCTAAAAACATCAGAGCTGCTTACATGAGATCATGTAAGGTTTTCTCTTAAGTTAGTGGTCATGTGTTTTCCTTAACTTAAAAATACAAGCTGTAGAAAGTGGCTTGTATAGAAAATACTTTTTTTCGTTATGATAAATGGAGTGTTTTGTTTAATTTTTCACATAGATGCAGGACATCAATAAATGGCGTTTCACGACCTCTTCTCAGGCAATAATAATTAATTTGGTTGTTTGTTTGTTGGGTTTATCATCTCACCACTAGTATTTCAGTTATTTGGAGATGGTGTCCTCTTGAGGCATATATAGTACTGCCTTCACAGTGTAAAGCATGCTGTGAACACCTGGCATGATACCACACGTAGTCACATTATCCTGACATAGGGCCAACCAGTTGTAGAACTACACTTATATTTGCTTGAGCGTTAGCAAGGGCCACAACCATTTTTTACAACTTTGGTATGTTGAAGCCTGGGCTCCAACTTGGGGCCTCCCGTACCTGGCACCTACGCATTACCGATTGCGCTACTAGGTCCGGTTTGGCTGTTTGATAGAAAAGAAGGGTCAATCTGTGGGAAACCCCCTTTAAAACATGGATGTTATGACAGAAACTTTTATTTGTTATCAACTTGTGTATATCCTTTATCAATGCCTCTTATGAGTTAAGATAGTTCAAGGTCATGCACAGTTGCTCTAGGAGGTTAGCATCTGTTGTTTGTTGTGGTATTTAATACTTCCCAATGAAGAGTTGAATTTGACAAATCATCTGTGAGGTGGGAAATTAATGTATGGTAGATTTAAATTAGAGCGTAGGAGGCCTGTGGTATACGATGCAGTTGTGTGAATGGTATTCTTAGATATGGTTGTGATTACGAGAGAAATAGCCTAAGGCTTGACATGGAGGAGTTTACATTTGATGAGGTCTGTATAGGGGCATATTTGTTAATTGCTCTTTCCTTTTATCAAACATACAGAGAGGTATTTGTGATTTATAAAATGTTTCTTGATCTTTGTCATCATCATGAGCAATTTCACCTACATTTATTCATCATATAACTTATTTGTCTTTCTTCTTTATATAACTTACTTGTCATTCTTCTTTATATAAATTTATTGTCATTCTTCTTTATATTACTTGTACTTATTTGTCATTCTCCATCCTATAACTTACTTGTCATTCTTCTTTTCTATGCAAATGTGTGTCTCTTTATACTTTTAATTTTTATTCTAATTTTTGTCTTCATCTTTTATTGTTTCTTTTTCTTTATTTGTCCTCTCCTCTCTCTTATTCTTCCTGTTTCCTACTACCTCTTTTTTTCCATGTTTAGCTTATTTATCTATGCTTTCCTATTCTTTTCTTCATCTACTTAAGACTCATTCTTGCTTTTGTTTCCTGTATTCATCCTTTTTTCTTCTTATTCTGATTGTTCTGTCTTCTTCACATTGTGTTTCCTCATACCCAGTATTTAACATCATTTTAATCTTCTTAATCAACAGCTTTGTCATCATCATCATCAGCAGCAGCAGCAGCACCACCACCACCATCATAATTAACATCACCATCATCATTTTGTCATCATCTTCATCAGCAGCATCATAATCATTGACATCATCAACACATTCATCATCATCACCACTAGCACCATCACCACCATCATCATCAGCAGCATCAGCATCTTTATCAAACAGATCAAGGTTCTTTATCATAAGCATCAATTTAGGAATATTCTTCCTGTTGAACTAGAAACAGCATGTCAAAATATACTCTTGCTTATATATACTTTTAAACACAAGTGTAAATTAAAGTAGCCTGGTAGTGAGGAGTGGATGTGAAAACTTATCTTGTTCAATCGTAGTTGATGTGGTCTTTGCCTTGTCAGCAAACAGGTCGAACTCAAAAACTGGATTCACATGTCTGGGCCTACTGTGCAACATGGTAAACCTGTCCGGATCACTTTGTTTGTGTCGGCAATGTCATAGGCATGTTGTCAGCAGTGTTGGCATAGTTTTGGATCAAAATTTCAACACTGTTGCATGAATTCACTCCAAATTTGTTAATTTATCTATTTATTTGCCACCAATAGTATTTCAGTTATTTGGAGACAGTGGCCCCTTGAAACATAATTAGTGCTGCCTTCATTGTATATACTATGAAGTGAACACCTAGCATGTTACCACACACATTACCCTGACACTAGGCTGACCAGTTGTTGAACCACTCTTACATTTGCTTCAGGGAGCTATACCACTACCAATTTTAATGACTTTGGTATGTCCAGGCCTGGGATCAACCTGGAGCCTCTCTTACCTGGAGCCAGTACTCTAATGATTTTGCTGGAAGATCCAGTTCACCCCAGACTTTGAACATATTAAATTCATTTTAGGTTGTAGAAGTTCAATGTGCAAGAAGCATAACTAACATGTCTATTTAAATGTAATTGACAGAAGTGTTCTAAAGAACATTTTATAGTTACATATATCAGTATACCTTTACTAGAAACATAAGTCCACATATCAAAACACATGTATTGTCAACACATGTGATGATTTCTCAACATTTGGGATGAACGTTTACGGTTACATGTCTGTCACCTCAGGCTAAGTCCAGTTCAGGAAATGGTTAAAATAAAAGGTAAGGGTCCCGTTACTTCCTTTAAGGTGTTCAAATGTTATTTTCTTTACCATTTTGATCAGTGATCTAGTATTTTGCGGCTCAGTCAACCTGAGTGACTTAAACTGGAGTTTAAATGGTGAAAAACAACATATGGGAAGACTAAGTTGGAGTCAAAAGTGCGGGCACTAAACACTGGATAGTGAAAGTGATGATAATGACAGTGAATTGTAGGAATTTGGAAGTGTTTGTGAAGTTTGAAAATTATTGAGCCAAAGCATATTTGACAAGAAGTTAATAAACGTGGACATTTCCATATGGATTATTTTAATTCTGGATTAAAGAAATATGCTGTAATGTTCTTGCAGTAAATATTTCCACATGTTAAGGGAACTTTCTAGCCCATTGTAGAAATGTGGTCAAAGTAATGGAAACAGTTGTTTTTGTTTTTGTCAGCTTTTTAACTGTAAGCCCACTTGGTGTGAGTGTCAAACATTTTAGAAAGCCACAGGAAGAGTCTTGGACTAGATAGTTTTGAACTAGAAAGTTTTGAATTAGAAAATTTTGAACTTGCAAGCCTTGGACTAGAAGGTTTTGAATATTTCGGGACTAATTTGTGTAAAGCATGTCTAATATCAATAATTGGAGCAGTGACAATTTACCAGATATTTAATAACAAGTCATATTGTTTGATTCCATCTAAATGTTTTTTGTGTTCAATAATTTTATATTTCATTAACAGTTTGGAAAAGAATTCCTTATTTTACTTATCGAGTATATTATTACAAATATTATACAGCTGTGGTTCATAGAAAAATGGTTAAAAAATAATAAAACAACAGCAAAAGCAACATAGAGGATTACACTGAAAATATTATTAAAACATTTACACAACCTGAATGTTAGTTCCAATCAGTGTTTTTTATAACCATTATATAAAAAAATACTATAAAGGTGAAAGGGGAATACAAGTAATTTCTTCTCTTTAAAATATTGTTCTAATTAAAATGGTTGCCATGGAGCTGGACCTTCTGATGTTTTTGGCCCTTTTAGTTTTTATTTCCATGGTGATCTACCTCACAGAATATGTCATGGAGAAATACATGTAATAGACCGATGTAGATAACAAACCAAGTAGAACCAATGAGTGCACTCATTAGAAAGGTGTTTACATATAACTTGAAATATTAACGATGCATAATTAGACATGTTGCTTGATAAAATTTAAACCAGCCATTTTTTACTGCCTTTTTTAATTTAATAATGCTGTGGGTGTAAAAAACTTCAATTAACCATATTTAATGTTTTGTAAAATGTTAAATGGGTTGTAAGATTAAATTATAGTACATTATTTTAAGATTTTTTTTATATAGTTTACTTGTTCCATCTCTAATTATTAAGATTTTTTTTTTTTTAATTCAAGACGGTTATTCCTATAATAAAAACAAAGAATATGTTTAATACTAGACACAGATGTGAGAAGATCTTTCAGCTAACCTTCGGTGCGCCGGTGGTTCTACCCAGACTTTTGTCTGGGGTCTTCCTCCACCAGAACAGCGGGATGTTGCTATAATGATCATAATCAGTCGCTGCGGGTATCACAAAAAAAAACAAGAAGCTAGACACGGTGCACATACTGCCTGTGTTATTATATGTTAATGTTTAGGTTGAATTATGAACATGCATAATTTGTTCAATTCAAGATTAATCAGTTTTCTCAAAATAGTTTTTGGTTTACTTTTATTTTTTATCTTTATTTTTACCAGCTGGATTCATGATTTTGTGACAATGTCTAACTTTGTTGAACACTGGGCATTATTTAAGATAGTTCAATTTGGTTTATCAGATTATTAAGCTAGAGTGATATAGAGTTTTGTTATCTAATATTTCATATGTATTGGTGATTGATATAAAACATACAATTGAGAATTAAGAAAAAGAAAGACAATTTTTTCTGTATCATAGTTATAAGAAAGAAATGATATTA
The DNA here is from genome assembly GCA_007844125.1 of Sinonovacula constricta. NCBI lineage: Eukaryota > Metazoa > Mollusca > Bivalvia > Cardiida > Solecurtidae > Sinonovacula > Sinonovacula constricta. The sequence continues at coordinate 13,790,736 of CM017563.1, forward strand.
TTGCTAAACTGATGTAAGTTAGCAGAACATAAGAAAAAGGTACATGCATGTGATTGCCTGTGCATAGTTTGAATTTAGACACAAATTCACTAACTTAAAATTAATTAAAAATTTCAAAATTATTGATAAAGTAAGTAAACAAAACAAAACATGAGATAAGAAATTGCCAAGATAACCTAACATTTTAACACCCTTTCAGTTTTGGGAAAGAAATTTCACTAATGAAATAGAATTTTAACAAATTTGCAAAATTAAAGTGCAGTTAAAACCTATTAAAACACCTTAACATACCTTACCTATGATTAGATAAATGTATGATTGCTTAACCCAGATAACATAATTTATTCAACATAATCTCTAACAAGTACACAAACCTGAAGGACATTAATTAATTATACAACATTTAAACGATGTACCAAATTATGTGTTCACTTCCTGTTCGAGAGTTAATGTGTAGTATCACTCTTTCTGTTGCTATGGTAATATTTCTGATGCTAAAATTCCAGTTTTTCATACCAGAACAGAGATGGGTTAAGATAAATGAATTATGAGTAGAGACAAATACATGTATTTCTAGCTCTGACTGGAAACAGATGAGACTGACCTGGTATTACTCTTATAGTATTTTTGGAGTTTTAAGATCATTTAAGATACATTGAATTTTACAGGAGCGTAGAGTTGATGTTTAAATAGATGATTTTATCAAAACTCATGGGAGACTGTTTTAACATTTTAAGCTTTGACTAAAACCAGACCACACTGGAATTGTTTTTTCCTTCCCTTTATTTTTTTTAAATCTTAACATTTTAAAGATATTTTGTTAAGATATTAGAAAGAGCTTTTTAGGATTTTTAAGATTTCATATTTTTGGTGCTTTTGAAACTGACATTTTTTTTTATTAAATCCTATTTTAGTAACTATAATACAAAATATGTTAAAAGTCTGACTAGAAATGGGGTAAAACTGAACTGTTTTTCACTTTTTTTGAGGTATACATTTTTAATGTTATATGTGGGATAGCTATACATGTACAACTTGCTAAAGATTGTATATCCTGAATGGTTTATCTGTCATCTGCTGAAGTCTTTGCAGAATTGAGAGTCAAGGGAATAAATTATTAGCAAACAATTGGAATGAGGAAGTTTGTTACTTATTGAGTACAAGTTACAGGCATAAGGAAGTTAATTAAGCAGGATAAATTATCAAAAGACTATGACCTCATGTCAATTTGGATTTTGCTTTCTTTTGTCTTTAATCAATTTAAATCCCACTTGTGATTTTTCTTCTTGAAGTGAAATTTTGTTTAATGACATGTTGAAAAAACAACAACAAAGGAAAAAAGGCTTTTTTTCAAACATCATTAATAAAATCTGTGATTTTTCCTGGCATCTTCAAATTTTCTTAGCATTTGTAACCAGTACCATCTTACTGAACAGTCTAAAACTGACACACTTTCACATAAAAAAGCCTACCTATTCCTTTTCTTTTATGGGCTACTATATTTTATATTTTTCTACAAGACAAAAGCTACCATAATTTTTACCATCCATTTTTCTATAATCCAACATATAGATTAAGCAAATTAGCAACCAAAGTCTAATAACCACACAATTAGATGCTACAATGGTTTTTAGACACAATTCAATGCTCCAACGACCTTTAGAGACTGATTTCTTTGCTTCAATGACCTTGACCTGTTCCCAATAACCTTGACTTTGTGATGAATGCTGGGTGTGTACAATGGTTACATTTTCTGCGGATCCTGCTATCCACATCATGAGTGCCTCTAACTTCAGGCACTACCTGACTAAGTTCTGTTCCGTCGGGTCTTACCATGAATCGCTTGACATCTACAGTCTTCACAAGGCCTCTCAGGCCACTTTGGTCTCCATAGCAACCAGCATAGACAGCCATCATGGTTCAGCAGACAATGCATTTGACAACAATGTGGGTAGCTATCACTCTACTGGCAGTGAAACATGTCAAGATTTGTTAGATTTACCTAAGGACACTGACACCGGAGAGATCACTGAAGATAAAGATAATCAAAGTGCTGAAACAGCATCCCGGTCAAGAAGGAAGAAAAACTTGTCTTGGAAAGACCATAAAACAATAAATTCTCAAAAGATTTCTTTTAATGATCCTTTGAATACCAGTAATCACCATCCTTTAAGCCAAAGCCTTTCAGAAGAAACAATTATCCAATCATTATCTAATACTGAATGTTGTGAGTCAAGTCCACATAATGTGCAAAGAAAGCTCTCTCAGAAACGTCCAAAGAAGGTGCGACTTCGAAGTTTCAGAAGCAATAGCAGTGATGTTTGTATTAAGGCAAATCCTTTGACTGATGTGTACGATGATCTGGATGATTCGGATGAGGATGAGTCTGGATGTTGTTGCTGGCCTGGAGGTTTTTGGCGCCAACACCATATTGTAGCTAAGTCATTTAGAGTAGCTCCCCCTGCTAGAGATATACCAGTAGATGGCAACGGTGTATACTGTTGTTGTGAGAACTGCCCAGAAGCCATACTTGCTGCTAATGCTGGTGCTTTTGGTGGTGATGACCATTATGATGTTGTAGATGATGACGATCATATTTATGAAATTATTGAATTTCCACACATGCCACAAGGTTTGGGAAGTGTTCATGATTGTGCATGTGGATTGGCATGTGACTCTATCAATCAGAGCTGTAGTGTATGTAAACTTTCACAGAAAAGTATTGATATAAAGCAAGATGGAGAGCAACATACAAGGGAGAGAACTGTTAACCAGTCTCAAGTGTCAAAGAATTGTAATAAATCTTTGTCAAAGAAAATTAATTCTTGTGATGGAAAGGGTAAAGGCAATAAAGTGTTTTTGAAAAATGGCAGATTTAATCTAAATGTTAGTTTTGATGAAAATGATTCTAAGGCTGAAGAGACATTAACTACTGTACAGATTGTGGATGAAAAGGTCACTGAAATACCAAGAAATACAAAGGTGAAGAAAAGTTTTCTTCAAAGGAAATTTTCCTATAGTTTGAACAATGGTGCACTTGGGAGGGGGAATAAACACGGGTTTGAATCAAAGTGTGTGAAAGTTGTCCAAGGACATGTCAACCTTAATAATAATGTACACAAAAACAATAATCAGGCTGACAAGCTTTGGTCAGAAAGACTCTTCGTGAAGGAAGAAAGTGTTATTGTGGAGAGACACTGTCTTGATTCAAATCAGGAGTTGAAAATTGATCCATACAAGGGAGATAATCTTGATCAAGAAGATGAAAGATATGAATCTATTGCCTCCCTTTATGTTTTTAAGGTACATGTTTCTAATGCTAATGTTACATGTATGATATATTCAGTGTCACAAATTATTTATTAATTGTATTATTTGTTTTAGAAATCCTATATTAAATATATATGAAAAATATTCAGTGTCACAAATTATTTATTAATTGTATTATTTAGCTTTTAGAAATCCTATATTAAATATATATGAAAAAATGACAAAGTCCTATGAGTACTGCAATATATATTAAAATGTGAAAAAGGCACCAGACAAAGGTATTCCCATATCAGTCAAGTGTAAAAGGTACAATAAAACTGTGACGAGACATAATTGAGCAAACCCAACAGCTAGCACCTTGAAACAATCAGTTGGCAAAATCATCTAGGTCATTTTCATGATTCCCCTTTCCTAACCCAAAATGTAATATTCCATATTTCGTCACATGCACGTCTCAACCATAACTGTAAAGTCTTTTTCATCACTATCCTATTCTAGTATATTCTTTATTTTCATTTTTCTAAATATTTATTGCATATTACATACTTATAGACACTTTGTTGTCTTAAAGTAGCTTAGTACATATTGATAGTAACTACAATGTCAAATGGGGTACATTGATGAAGTATAAATTGTCTCCCTTGTTAGTTAATATCTGAGGTATTCCAAAGTGTAGGTAGGTCCTTTTTGTTGGAATTCTTGGACTTTATCCTCTGTATTTTTGTAGAAATTGCAATTACAAACTGTGAAATTTCTTACATTTTCTTAAATGTATGCTTAAAATTCATTTAAATACTTACAGAGAAATGTTATTTAAAAAAGGAAATGGAAATATTTGTTGATGATGGTTAAGCTGGGTAACACAAGAAAGGCAGGAACATCAATTTTCACTGCATAGAGCACAAGCATAAAAGCAGAGTAAAACAAACGAAAGAACCTACTTTCATTTAGGGATTCAAAGGAGACTATTCATTAAGGTGCTAAATGTCAATTTCTTCAAATATGGTATTTAAATTTACACTAGACATTGTTGTTGTATTTTCAGGTTACACCCGAGGGCCCTGTGCGGCTCCGTCGTCGCAAGTCCTCCTCTCCACCCCTGGAGCGCCCAAGATCAGAGGTCGCGGTCAGATGGGCTGACCTTGACCCAGATGAGTGTGATGGCGGCATGGTGAATCCAGTCAGAATGAGGCAGCGAGACCCAGTCAGCAGAAGCAGACCACGGCCTAAATCAGATTTCGGTAGGCACAGTTTTATTTGCGTACTGATATTAATATCTTGGGTGGTTTCCAAGTTCTAAAATCAATTTTGAAATGTTTTGTGTTGTTTTTTTTCTAAAGTAATTGGTTACTCAGGGTTATTTCTTCTCTTTTGAAAGCTGTATTTGTATGTTCAACATGTTGTGTTAAAGCTTGATTTTTAAGTTGTATTCACGACAAAACAACATGTATTGTTCGGTACATAAAATATTTATTTATTGGATAAAATATGCCAAATGAAAATACTAAAGGGGGGTCCTTTGAGAATTATTGATATGCATTGATTTGTATCCCTTCCCATTTCCATGTTATATGTTTTTTTTTCTTGCAATATAATGAAGTGAAAAAACAACAACCTGGAATTATTTGCTTTTCTGACAGCTTTAATTGTTCACATGCTTTTCAGTCACCAAATCCAAGCTTTATTCACATGCTTTATTTAATACCTTTATCTGCCAGTTTTAAGCAGTGTATAGAGATGTATGTAAATGTTTTTATGAAAAGATAAGAACAATATGAACATGTAACTTTTTATATAATTATCTGGGTGAAGGTCTTGGTCACAGCTGGTATATTAAGCATCTTTAAATATTTCCTTAAAATAACTGAACTCTGTTTATACACTCTAAGCTTATAAGCGTGTATTTATAAAGGTTAGGCAAAAAAGTATAGATCCAGATCGTGCAGCTCCCAGCTGGGAGTGGTCTTATCAGGATCTGTACTATTTGCTGCTGAGCGTCGAGCAATGTGTCTTGGTATATTAGTGTTAAAAGATAAGTTATAAATAGAATGGGTTATTGACAAATGTGGCGAAATGGGAGTTATACCATAATGATTCAGTTATTACGGCTCATCACTGTGCATGCAGATGTTGGTCATGTGTATTTGTTGGTCATGGGAAGGTCTTCTACCTGACCTGCGGTACACTAGTTCTTTTACCCAGACATTTGTTTGTGGTGTTCCTCCACCAAAAAATAGCTGGACGTCATGCCAGTATGTCCATTACTGTGGTGCTGTGATGTCTTTTTTTAAAACAAAACAAACAAAAAATTCTCAGTTATTAACAGTTTACTGATTGGGTCAGTGAGGCAATAGTTTAAATAAATATGTAGTGCCAATCACGTGGTTGTTGTGGTCATGTATATAAAATAAACTGTGACCAGACCTCTTCAATCTGTCTTTATGTATGAATTTGTTAGGTCAATGGAAGACAATGCTTACTTTAGAAGAATATATGACTGTCCTAGGAGCATTGCAACACTTCTCTGAAAAGACACAGGACAAAGGAATTTCACATACATGCCAAGTGAAAAAGTAGGAACAAATTTATGATGAGTCATTTAACGAAAAGAGCAAACCCGACAGTTACCGCCTTGGAACAGTCAGTTGGCAATATGGGTCTACTGGGGTGCTTAAACCTAATACAGGGCTCTAACCTTGCACTTTCTGATGGGTTTCTCAAATGCAAGCAATAAAAAGAAAACCAATTTACATGTTTTTGAATACAAAATGTCCACGTGCTGATGTTTCTTTTGGTAAGTTATGACAAAGGTTGTGATGTCTTTGAAAAATAATGTCCACATTGTTTAGAAAAGAATTAGAAAAACTAAACGAGAATAGTTGATTACTAGTGAAATTAAATTTTTGAATCAGAAAAAACATGACCAGGCAAGAAAAAATCAATGGCAAAAGTATATATATATATATAATTAATACAAGAAACAAGATCATAAAAGGAATTTGCAGTTCACAACTGATAAAAATAATTATATTTTTAACCTTTTCCTGTAAAATATGAAAAACCTAGTCAGAATACGGTAGTCTTCCATTGACCAATTGTAAAATATGAAAATCTTAGAATGGTTATCCATTTACATGTACCCACTGATTATGGTAATTAGATATTTATTCTTGATCTTAAGTTATTTCAGTAGAAAGGGGTATCCAATACTTCGACTAATAAAACAACTTTTAATAAAAGTAAATGTTAAAATATTTGAAACAGAATGTAAGGATTTTAGTCTTCTTTCCCCACTAAGAAACTTAAATGTTGCATTAAGAGACCACCTGTCTTGAAAGACCAGTTTAAGTCTGTTTCATGGGTGGTTGTTGAATGCAGGTTTAACTGTATGTTATTTTTATGAACATATTATCTTTATTCAAGTTAATTGTAAAGAAAGTGCCCAATTTTAAAGTAACAATGAAAGCAACATTATAACTATTGTAAATAAACATCATCTCATAATTAAACTATAATAAAATGATTAATGAATGTGTGACATGCAGACATGTCATCTTTCCTTGGTCCCAAAGAAGGAGACTTGGGCTCCCAGAGAGGGAGACTTGGCCTCTCAGAGAGGGAGATTGGGGTGCCAGAGAGGGAGATTGGGGTGGAGGGAGATTGTGGTGCCAGGAAGGGAGATTTCCATGAATTCGTGTTAAATTAACTATGTGGCTTATTTCGATTATAAAAACAGTATTTTTTGTCTTTTTTATTAATAATTATAGTAATTTCAGCATTAAAATTTGTATTTACAATGTTTTACATTACACTGCTGACTGCATGCCTCACATAGTGTGGGCAGGAGTCCTAGTTAGGGTGAAGGACTTAATATGGGAAAGTCTTTCAGCTGACCATTTGTGTGCTGATGGTCTTGGGGGTCTTCCTCCATTAAAATGAAAGGACATCACTATATTCATCATAATTTTGTTGGTGCACACAAAATAAACATTACATTAATAAAACTTCGTTAAAAAAGATTAAACTTAAAATACTCTCATCAGATATAATGTACAATGTACATTTTTCAGCAAAAAAATTAAGCTTTTCATACATGTGCACTTTCTGAGGCCGAAGTGGGGGATTTTCACTTGTAAAGTGGGAGATTAGTTATTTTTATATAATCAAAGAAGGAAGTTACCCATTTCAAAGTAGGGAGATTTCTAAAAATGTGTAAAACACACCTCATTTTCAAATAATTTTAAACCTTCAAAGTGGAAGTGTCCCTCCAAAAGCAAGAGAGTTCACATGTATGATTTATACATTTCTATCTGGTAGTGAATGTCAATGTATATGTTAAAAATTCACACAAAATTAAAAATAAACAAATTGCAGAATGATTTACAAAAAACTGATATATAAATGCTAACAAATGTTCACTAAGCCTGCGGTCAAAAACTTGAATCTTCCTAATTTACATATTTGATTGACACTGTTGGCTAAATGGATTTGATTGGCTGGTCAGATAAAAGATCTTTTATGCTGATTGTATTTTAATGTTAATCTTAGATTATTACCTTTTATTGTGGTAGACTTCAATACGACCCCACGACTACTATCCTATGAACAGGTGCATTGTTCCAATAGGATTTTAATATGATACTTGAAATATAGACTTGTATCAAATTACTACTTTTGTAGGATTCTGACCTAGAGATAATACAGTGATTTTGAAGCCTATTGACTTGGTCATTTAATATTTATCATTTTTTCGTTGTTGAAAAAAATCGTACAGAATTGTGTGTGTCTATAGCTAAATCATAGTATACAGTGGTTTTAAAGCTCGTGACCTGGTCATTTTAACATTTGCCATTTTTTTGAAGTTAAAAAATGGTTTGGTTGAAAAATGGTTTGGATATGTGTGAATATGGATAAAACATGTTGGATTAAAAAAAGTTAGGAGTGAATTTAGGAGACTGGTATTTCATGAAGATAATTTTTTCATAAACCTAATGGATATATTTATTAATTAGATTTATTAATTAAGTTACATGAGATTAATTAATTTAGTTACATGGAAACAAAACATAAACCTTGTAAGAAAAATTAAAATGGAAACCAATGCATATAACTAAGTTGTTATTAAAAGTTGAAGTGGAAAGTAATCAATTACCAAATGGAAGTCAGACTTAACGTAATTGAGAACCAAAGATAAACACCGAAACTAAAACCTTAACTTAAGTCGGAAAGTTAAGTGAAAAAATGGAAAATTGTATGTGAAAACACTATGTTTAAACATAAACTTAATTTGAAAGCAAAAATATCAGTTCAAGTGCATGAACAGAGAAAGTTAAAATCGAATAATAGTAACTGCAAATACAAAGTTAAAACATAAGTGAAAAACAAAAATAGTATTTACATGTGTATATTAATCTATGTGGAAATTGAAAATGTAAACTGAAGTGAAAACCAGAAAGTGTAAGTACACAAAGTTAAAACTTACACTAAGATGGAAAAAAATCTAGATGGAAATTCAAAGCAAAAACATAAGTGAAAAGGGAAAAAAAGTAAGTGCAAACACAACTTTTAAACGTTAACAGAAGTGGAAAAACAACAACGTATAAATCTCAGTGGAAATCTAAAACATAAATGTGTGTGAAAACTGAAAAATGTAAATGCTAGCACCAACTTTAACATAAAGCCCAAAAATATAAATCTTAAGTGGAAAGCTAAGATATTCTCAGCATGTCACAACTTGCCATGGAGTGGTGCAGCCAAAGAAGCATCAGTATGATAGAGACAGGCCATACAGGCCATGTGTGGAGAGAGTACTTTGACTTCATCTGGTCACAGCCACATGATTCTAAGATGCTTAGTCTCTGGATCACCAGTAAGTCAGGCTTTCAGGATTACGAGAATAGTTTTTAGGATAGGAATTTGTTGACCTCTGACCCCAGAGTGTCAGAAATTCATGCAGAGGCATGCTTGTCAAGTTTGTACATGAAATTCTGATTCCTAGGGTGAGATAGTACTAATCTTACATGAATTTACCAGCAAATTCTTGAATTTATGATTTTTATTGTTGCAAAGTGTTCCTATCGATTATGTGAGTATTTTCCAAGGGGCAATTCCTATCATCTATAACTGAAAATGGGAGAAAATTTAAATTTAAGTTTATGATTTATTAATTCTTTTCTTTGATAATGTTTTTGTTTTTAAGTTGTTTTTTTACCAGCCAAACATGGCAAGAGAAGTTAGCTGTAACTAAAATCTAAATTTAAAATGAGCGACTTTGTAGTTGAACAACCCTTGAACAACCCTTTTCCGTTGTGGGCAATCTCAATAACAAGATGATTTTTACTTACTTTGTCAGAGTATTGGTTTTTTCAGCAAATTGAATATTTACTACATACATGTAGTTGTAAAACCTTCTTACTCTATGTCAAAGTAAGTTGTATAACTATCGAACTGCCACGTCATGTAACTACAGTATTTGATGATGGCATAGTTATTACTATGAAGGTACCATTTTGCTTTGTTGCTATGAAGTAACAATGTTGCTTTATTGCTATGAAGCAACAATGTTGCTTTATTGCTATGAAGTAACAATGTTGCTTTATTGCTATAAAGTTACAAGGTTGCTTTATTGCTATGAAGTAAAATGGTGCTTAATTGCTATGAAGTAACAATGTTGCTTTATTGCTATGAAGTAAAATGCTGCTTAATTGCTTTGAAGTAACAATGTTGCCATATTGCTATGAAATAACAATGTAAGTCATTTTCTGCAAAGATAGTAATGTGTAGATAATTTTGTAGTTATTTAGTGTATTAATAATAATTCTAGATTAATTAGAGTTGTACTATATTCTGACTTGTTGGACTGGCGTGTTGATATTTCAGATGATAATATCCACTTGTTCGACGAGTTGTTCGAGGAGGTGTTGGACGATTTCGTCTCAGGTACACTAACCACCTCCGTTTGTATTGCAGCCCGACAACTCTTTATAACTATGTATAGGGTATACCTTTAATTCAAGTTGCAACTCGTCTTGACTCGTACACAAATTTGAGTGCTAGCGGTTCAATTGCAGGTGTATGGATACATAAATGTTGTTTGATGTTGTGCTTTCATGTCTATGTTGTTTTGTAATTGCTTAATTTCAAATCACACGATTTTTCTTCAGTTCAATTTGCAACACAATTTGATAACATCAAATATAGATTAAAGTTGAAATTAAAACTTGGAATACATTTTTTCCCCAATTTGCAATTTTTATGCACACATATTTTAGTCAGTGAGTTAAGTTGTGGATCAACTAAGAAAGATTTAATATTGCATCAACTAAAATACAGACCAGGTACATGTTATAGAATTTTGGCCAGGTTGCATTTTCACACAAATTATAAACTCATTTCAGTTCAGGTATCTCATATCTTAATGTGACAGTGCTAACTTGTAGTTGACTTGCATTATATTCAGATTTGAATGAAGTTGCAATTTGACTTGAATTTAAAGTTTGAATTAAAGGATGGTTGCTATTTAACTAATACACTTTTTGTTTAATTTGCATTCATGCTACACAGATATGAGTTTAAATGAAGCTGCAACTTCAATGGCATACAAAGATGTAAATGTGAATGCAATTGGACCCGCCTCTATGATTTAAGATAAAGTTGAAGTATATTCATTGGTGGGATAATAAATCTAACAAACAAATAAACAACATACAAACAAACAAATTTGAGCTGGAGTCAGGTTAGTTGCAACTTAACTCATACAATTAACTATCTATACCTGTATATTGTGAGATAAGTGTTCTGGGAAAGAAAATATTGATGAAAAATATTTTAGTCTTCAAAAAATAAACTTTAAAACACTGGACTTGCCGTCCACCTAGGTGGCAAAATCTACATGCTCAGACAAATTTTTACTGAACTAGCAGCAGAGATTTTTGATTGACTTGGGCCACAGTCCATTGGCTTTTATTGATGACTGTTATTTATGTATGTTTTATTACGCTTTAGTCAAATTTTCATCAGTTTTCCCCACAGCATTGAATCTAATATTTTGTATACTTTTTATATCCATAACGAATGTATAAAATTGACAAACTCAAACAGCTTTATTTTGGTTCACCAGGCAGCTTCATTTTTTTTATTTGCTATTATAGTGTCTGTTTGCCAGTTATTTATTCACACATATTATTATATCATTTGGTTGAAGGTAGAAGGAATGTTATGTTGGTTGCCGACCAAACCCTTTGCTTGTGATTTTGTTTTGTTTGTAGCAAAAGTGTTCATGTCATGTTGTTGTTTTACACATTACAACTATTTAGTTGATTATTTTTGGTTTTCGCTGTGTGTACACTTTTGATTGTATTTGGTTTTGCAGATATGTTTGCGAGTTTTAAGGTTACAAAATGCCAGGGTTTTCATTCCACCGACGAGTCTTGTTCGTAATTCTTTGAGCTGGTGTTTGAGATGATTCTATTCAACCTGAATTGTGATTGACAAGAAATTTAATGTCATTCAAATGTGCGATGTCTGATTGACACAGAATGCTATTGTTTACACGCATTCATAATTATTGACCCGTGTTCTTAAATGGTTAAATGGTTACCTATGTTGATATTTAAAGTAGATAGACTCATGTAGTCTGATTATTGACATTAAAGTGTATAATTTCATTATACATGCCAAAAAACATTACATTTATTAATTATTTATAAATAGAAACAAACAATTTATCTTTATACTATTATGGAACTATTTACAATGTGGAAGCATAAATCGCCCAAGTCAGTTAGATGTGATGGGCCATTATAGTATTCAGGTTGCTAAAACATAGTGACGTCTCCTTTTGTATGGAATGCTCATAATGGAGCTCGAACTATTGCAGATTAGCTTAGAATTTGTCTCCCTTCTCCATGTAACTGCAGTTGATCTCCCTCTTCGTAAAAATTAGGTGCCCATCCCCTTTCCATTTTCCCAAAACAGCACTGTTGTGCACCCTTTGTTGAGCAGTTAGAGTTGCTGACTTATAACTCTATAGCTCCTCAGGGTGTGGGTTTGAGTCCCGGTTGGGGTGAGAAAATCCATGTTGGGGAGGGTTTCCAGCTAACCTGTGGTGCGCCGGTGGTGCTACCCAGAAATAAGTGTGGGATCTTCCTCCACCAGTAATTAGCAGGACGGCTCCAATCATTGTGACCATAATTGTGTCGGTGTGATGTAACAGTAAAACTAACGAACAAACAAAAATTGTTGAACGGGAGATGAATTATAAGTATGCAACTTAAAGCTTGACAATTAGCACCCGGATTCCAATTTTTGGACCTCAAAATTACAAAAGTTATTGTCTCAGATAGCTGATAAGGCCTCAAAAACTTGAAGTAAGAAGCTTACGAGCACATTTTATCACTTGCCGATTGGCACTTTCAACCTTAATTTTTGGTTGTAAGGTAAATTTGGTCATGAGAGTTTCAAGTTATTTTCCCTGACAGAGGCTTAAACTCCTGTATTAATGAGACTGAGATGTAATAAGTTACGGTAATGCACGATGTTACGTAGAATAAAAATCCTGGTATTTTGTCACCTCATTTTAGTGATGTGGGACACAGTGTGTGATATTGTGTTTTGTTTCACACTCAGAGATCTGAGCATTATATTATCACATGGTGTGATATATTGTAGTGTGATATATTATCACATGGTGTGATATATTGTAGTGGGATATATTATCACATGGTGTGATATATTGCAGTATGGTATTTTATCACATGGTGTGATATATTGCAGTGTGATATATTATCACATGGTGTGATATATTGTAGTGTGATATATTATCACATGGTGTGATATATTGCAGTATGATATTTTATCACATGGTGTGATATATTGCAGTGTGATATATTATCACATGGTGTGATATATTGTGGTGTGATATATTATCACATTGTGTAATCTATTGCAGTGTGATGTATTATAACATGCTGTGATATATTGCAGATATATATTATCACCTGTGTGATATATTGAAGTATGATATATTATCATACAACATGATGTATTGCAGTGATATATTATCATGTGGTGTGATATATTGCAGAGTGATATATTATCACACAGTGTGATATATCGCAAAGTGTGATACATTATAACAGAGTGTGATATATCATGGAGTGTGATACATTATCATAGAGTGTGATATATCACAGAGTGTGATAATTATCACAGATTATGGTACATTTTGTTTTATTTCAGGTTCATATTGAATGTAATTTTGTTTTACCAATGTGATTATGCATATCTATTGAGTTATAGTCCCCTCTTTTTAGATATGTGTATTTTGTTTTGTTCAATAGTACATGTATGTTACAAATATCTATTAAGTTACCATCATGATCAAGTAAATACAAAATGCACTACTTTTTTTTAAAAACTGAATTATGAACTAAATTTGTGGTTTTAAAATTGAAGTATAATTATATTTTGAAATGGTTGCATGAATAGCCTTTTTTAAGCTCGGTCTTTAAAAAAATGTAATAATGTTATCTAAATACATTTTTTATTGTGTGGTTTTATGTAATTACATCATGAGGGTCTACACAAAGTATAATCTGTTTTCTATAATGCCAGAAAGTCATTTTAATTAAAACATGTATTCTGTTTTAATATACTAAAAATTATATATAAATATATTAACAAAGGCGAAGAAAATTAAACTTAATCTTTACTAACAACCCACAAATGAAAGTACAAGCAAAGTGCAGTTTCTATGATTCAAGTTAATTTTCACAGTTTTTATTGATATAAAGCCATTTGTATGTTGTATAAATTAATGCTGAAATTACATTTTTATGTAATATTAATCAATATGTTTATGTTGTATAAACGGAATTGTAAATGTTTTTACCATGTTTATGTATTTGTGTTGTAGAGGGAAGCTCATTCCTATCAGACCGGATGCGTGCTTTTGGAAGTGAAGTGGACCTGCAGCCGTACTGCTCATTGCGTAATCTCTATGAGATGAGACGACGAGATCTGGACAAACAGAAGAACAGAAGGGTATGTTTTAACATGGTGGTGCCTATCCACTAGGGGGCGCACATGGTCTAGTGGATAGAATTGTAGTTTGTAACTCCTCCTCTATGGCCTCTCACCATGTGGGTTTGAGTCCCAGTTGTGGCAAGAACTTTTATGTGAGGAAGTCTTCAAACTGACCTGTTGTGTGTTGGTGGTTCTACTCAGACAACTGTCTGGTCTTTCTTCACCAATAGTTAGCTGGACATCGCTAAATTAACCATCAAAAAATTGTTTCTTTTGCCTAATTTTAAAAACTCTTACTTCGATTTGGTTGGAAGTTATTGTGTGTGTATGTGCGGGATGAGAAGGGCAATTGAAACATGCTTCACACTGTCACAAATACCGGCCCTAGAGTATTTGTTAGAACATTGTCCCTATTTTTCATTGGCTTTGGGTTCCATCCTATGCTACAAAATAGCAAATTGCAAAAAAGAAGTTCTTGGATTGCTTTCTTTGCTTGGTAAATTCTGACAGGTTTGCCTGGTGTCAGAATCGTAGTGTCAGACATGGTGTCACAGTAAAGGCAGCACCTTTTCTGCTTCACATGAACAGTGTCTTATGTTTTTTTGTTACATCGCACTGACACAATTATAGTCATATTGGCGACGTCCAGCTAATTATTGGTGGAGGAAGACACCAGACTGACGTCTGAGCAGACCCACTGGCGCTCAGCAGGTTAGCTGGAAAACCTCCCTACATGAAAGTTTTCATCTTGACGGGTCTCAAACCCACACAGTGAGGTGGTGAGGAGTTACAAGTCAGCAACTCTTAACCGCTCAGCCAAAGGCAACCCTGATAGTGTCTGAAGATAACTGAAAAGAGTGTAGGAATGATTATAAGCTGAAAAAGCTTAAACCACTTATGGATTTTCCGGACCTTGTAGCGCAATTGGTAGAGCGTTGGCTCCAGGTATGGAAGGACCCTGATTCGATCCTGGGCCGTGACATACCAAAGTCGTTAAAAATGGCAGTGGTATAGCTCCCTTGCTAACGCTCAAGCAAATACAAGGGTAGTTCCTCGACTGGTTGGCCCGATGTCAGGCTAATGTGAGTCTGTGTGGTATCTTGGCAGGTGTTCACGGCATGCTATACTCAGTGAAGACAGCACTTCTGCTTCAAGTAGGCACCGTCTCCAGATAACTGAAATACTGTTGGTGGGACGATAAACCCAATAAACAAACAAACCTTCATGATTAAGGTTATTTACAGTTATATGACTAATCTTGCCTCTGTCCAAACACTAAAAACTGAAATGCTTAATTAAATCAGATTAGTTCTCCCATAGAAAGGTGTCAGGTAGTATGGGTGATTCCAAAAGGAAGATTAAATTATATACAAATCCCAATCACTCATAACTTACTTAGCTTTATTCCAAGCTGAAAAAGATTTCAGGTCAAAAGAATTATGTAAGCAATAATGCTTTAAATCAATTAGGAAGGTAGTGCACATTTAGGGGTTCTGCTTTGGAGATTAGTGAAAATTATGCAATCAATAATGCCTTAAATAGTAGAAGAAGTTACTGTGTATACAATAGTTCTGCGTCAGTGGCATATTTAATGTGTAAGGTGTTTTGAATGGAAAGGTAGACTATGTAATCTTGTGTAATCATAGGGTTTCATGTTTATGTGTGCAATGGTTGGATTAATAGAAAGACTTAGCCAATGTTTAAATGTTTGAGAGTGTTTTGTGGATTTCTGAAAATAGTTAATATGGTTGGATAAATGTTTTGTATATTGGATGATTATTAATATGAATGACTTTTGTGTAATGGATAATAAACAGATTTGGATGATTGTTATGAATTATAATGATGATGGATTGATATGAAGTGGAGTTTAGTTGAACAATTCTTAGGATTTTAATCTTTGTCTTCACTTTTACTAAAATAACTATGTTGTTGTTATAAAATGCTTATGAAGTAAATATCAACATCCAAAAAAGACTCATTTTATATAAAAGAAACAAGATTTTCTTGACATCTTTGTGTTGGCTTTTTTTTAGTGTCTGTTGAATTAAGTAAACAAATCAATTATCAGAAAAGGAAGTAAAGTGTGTTACTTTGAACAAAGAGGTACTCATTTTTTTATTTAAAGATTTGTTTCAAAAGAAATTAGTTGAGTTATAAGCTTTAAGAAGTTGTGAATGGATGAACAATCATTGGAGACAGTTCACAATGCATGAAGCTGGAATTATAATGGGTCCGCATGGTGACTTACGGCCCCATTTGACGAAGAAGGCTGTTTCATTTGACATAGCCACATGTACATCTGTACTTTTGTCACCTGTGAAATGTCGTGGTTGTAGATTGGTAAGTAAAGATCATCCGCCAACAGTGTTTCCTGTGTAGAACCAGTACAGGAGAAGTTTCTGTGTGTTGTGAAGTTTTTTGTGATTTTATGGTTTTAAATAAAGCAAGCCCTTTTTGGAGGCTTTGCGGTTAAAGGTGTTGGTCATTTCCAGAGGGGAAAATTTTTTAGATAGGAGAAAGTTTCCAAATGATGAAAACATTATCAAATAACACAATCTCTGTTGCCAAACACTACAGGCCACCATATTTTTCACTTATCATATTACGTTACATGACAATGTCTCGTCTATTGTGTGAGTAGATTGTTATATGAAAATTGATTTTTGACCTGAATTTTGAGATGAAATTGCAGAAAAATACAGACTTTTTCATTAGGGGAATGGGGCAAAGTTTCAGACCCCCAAAAATGGCATTAGAAAAAAAAAAGGCCTGGAAAGTCATTCCCAAATGGTCATTTCTGTAGTAGAAATAATACAAGAATTTTTAGTCTAAAAATTTAGACAAAATTCTTTAATTTGAAGCTGTTTGTAGATACTATCTGATACATATACATGTCATGAAAATGTCTAATATAAAGATAAAATATAAATTTGAAAGGTTATGGCATATTTAAAGTAGCTGGTCTGTTTTTTATCTCTTGTAATTTTATTCTCAGTTTTATTAATCCTGAATAGAACGAGTATAATTGAGTCAGATAAAAACTGTCACTTAAATGTAAACACTTACAGGACAAGTCCTTTATAATACATAGGAACACACTTATAAACCCTCCCAACTGTTTCTATTTTAAGATGTCCACACCCCACCCCATCAAATCCAGACTCCAGCGGTCACCACGGAAACTTCAGAAGTCAACATCATTAGTCCGATCCAACAGCATGCCAGAAAACCTCGACAAACTCCATAAACGACGGAAGCTTAATCATTTACTAGGTAAGTCAGTTTTAAATATTGGAAGGTTTATAAATGCATTCCAGGCTTACAGGCTTAATATACATCCAATGACAGATGGCATCAACAGTGTTCCTATACCAAGAGCCAACCAATACCTGATTTGCTGGCTTATTAAAAAAAATAGGATTCCAACCAATAACTTGCTGGATGACACATTTGCATATGAAAAGATTCGCCCAAAACAGTCGGTGTGTATATCCTCACGTTTCTGCAATTTTACACTAACGCAAATTTCTTTAAACGACAGCTCATTTTCCCACTTGCAGTAGTAGTTGTGAGGCTGCCACACGATTTTGTCATACTTATAAACATAAAACTCCTCAGCAGCTGACGGCATGGGTTCGAGTCCTGGTCAGGGTGAGAACTTTCATGTGGGGAGGATTTCCAGCTTGCCTGCGGTGTGCCAGTGGTTCTACCCAGGCATAAGTCTTGGGTCTTCCACCACCAATAATCAGCTGGACGTTGGTAATATGACCATATTTGTGTCAGTGTGATGGTACAAGAAAACAAACAAAAATAAACAAACAAAAACAAAACTCATAGACATAAACAAATTCAAATCAGTAATGTAGTTCATCAATCACCAAATTCCTTAAAGTTGGTATCCAACATTTTGCCTATATTAAATATTCCTACCAACTTTTAACCACTGCCTTGGGTAATTTTGTTATCATTTCTGCTTAAACCCATACTTTATTCTTTATAAAGACGATTTTGAACATTAACTTTATTGTTAGACTCCCAACAAAGTTACATAAATGTTCAGTCATTCCAAAACTATAAAGAGCATGATAGTGGTCACTGCGAAAAGTAGATATCAATGTCAGAGCGGATTACCCGCATCACTATATAGAAGTAAGTTGTCACATGGTTTTCTAAGTTTAAAAATAGCTATCTCTGCAGCATGGCTCAGATAGGAAACACCTGTTTGCAATGATGAGTGGGGATTTATCCTTGACTGTTCACACAGTTTTTTTGGCATCAAAGAAAAGCATTTTGCAAGATCTTTTTAGGTACCAATTACTTAATTGGTGATTTGAGGGTGTTTTTTTTTACCAAAAAGTCCGATACCTCCTTAAATGTATCCTTAGCCTTTTGCTGTATGGGTCTGAGTACAAATTTTTAATGAGGGGAGTTTTTCCAGCTGACCTGCTGTGTGCCAGTAGTTCTACCCAGACAATTGGTCTTTCACCATTAATTACAGCTGGACATCGCCATTATAACTTCCATAGTTGCAGAATTATATTGTTAGAAAAAAACACTATCA
Organism: Sinonovacula constricta; assembly: GCA_007844125.1. NCBI lineage: Eukaryota > Metazoa > Mollusca > Bivalvia > Cardiida > Solecurtidae > Sinonovacula > Sinonovacula constricta. Next base: position 13,809,595 of record CM017563.1, read on the forward strand.
TCTAGTCTGTCATTTAAATCATTATGCCTATATGGAATCTCTAAGTTGTGATTAAACCAATCTACCTATCCAAACACCATTACACCGGTATTGTTCCTGAAATCATAGCCTTGTTTTCATTCTGGATTAGCAGTATGATGATAGTAAACAACCACAACAACAGTCCCAACAGCACCCATATCCACTGTTTTCATAGCCTTGTTTTTATTACATAGATTTTGAGTAAGATCATAATGCCATACCTCTCTGTTCATAGCTTCTGTTTGTACCCTTTAGCGGCTGTTTGTACCCTCCAAACTTTTAAGAATAAAAGATTGCCCTTAATTTCCATTCCCATGTAACTATATAATTATGCAGCTAATGTTAAGAGAAACTATGAAGTCCTATACTAAACAATGAGAATAAGTCAATTTTTTTTTTTTTTTTTTTTAAAAACAAACATTCACTGTATATTCAAGTGTGTATATAAGTGTATATATATATTTATATATTTATATATATATATATATATATTTAATAAAAAAATAAATGTGCAACTCGTACTCATTGTTAAGTGTATAGGACTACACATTTTGTCTTAAAATTGGCAGCATTACTTGGTAATCTTAACACTGATAGTGACTTCCATTGTTTATATTCTGTACCTCTTTATTTCAGTCAGTTAAAATCACTGGTTACATTCTTACCAACTAACCAGCAAAATGTGTAGGATCATATTATGACCTTGCTGATCTTCATCTGCACCTTTATCATTAACCTGGTCAATTCGTGCTTATAAAGCTAAGCTAAATCTGCACCTTTTCACTAAACCTGACCAGTTCATGCTTAGAAAGCTAAAATAAATCTGCACCTTTTTCACTAAACCTGACCAGTTCATGCTTAGAAAGCTAAACTAAATCTGCACCTTTTTCACTAAACCTGTCCAGTTCATGCTTATAAAGCTAAGCTAAATCTGCACCTTTTCACTAAACCTGTCCAGTTCATGCTTAGAAAGCTAAGCCAAGTCTGCACCTTTTTTTACTAAACCTGTCCAGTTCATGCTTATAAAGCTAAGCCAAGTCTGCACCTTTTTCACTAAACCTGTCCAGTTCATGCTTAGAAAGCTAAGCTAAATATGCACCTTTTTCCCTAAACCTGTCCAGATCATGCTTAGAAAGCTAAGCTAAATCTGCACCTTTTTCACTAAACCTGTCCAGTTCATGCTTAGAAAGCTAAGCTAAATCTGCACCTTTTTCCCTAAACCTGTCCAGATCATGCTTAGAAAGCTAAGCTAAATCTGCACCTTTTTTTATTAAGCCTGTCCAGTTCATGCTTGTAAAGCTAAGCTAAATCCGCACCTTTTTCCCTAAACCTGTCCAGTTCATGCTTAGAAAGCTAAGCCAAGTCTGCACCTTTTCACTAAACCTGTCCAGTTCATGCTTAGAAAGCTAAGCTAGATCTGCACCTTTTTCCCTAAACCTGTCCAGATCATGCTTAGAAAGCTAAGCTAGATCTGCACCTTTTTCCCTAAACCTGTCCAGATCATGCTTAGAAAGCTAAGCTAGATCTGCACCTTTTTCTCTAAACCTGACCAGATCATGCTTAGAAAGCTAAGCTAGATCAGCACCTTTTTCCCTAAACCTTTCCAGATCATGCTTAGAAAGCTAAGCCAAGTCTGCACCTTTTTCCCTAAACCTGTCCAGTTCATGCTTAGAAAGCTAAGCTAGATCTGCACCTTTTTCACTAAACCTGATCAATTAATGCTTAGAAAGCTAAGGGGCAGAGGCTTAATGCCAGCAGGATTGGGGTTAAGGTGATTTGCACCCAAATATCAAATTAATCAAGAACACTTGATAGTTTGACTTCAGGTCAATATCTAAGGATAGAGCTTAGTAGACTGCCGGTTTACATTGGCCAGGAATAACAGAAGGGTCTCCATAGATTTATGTGTGGTTTTAAGAATGCTCTGAGAAGGATTTAGTTTCTGTAAGTGGTTTTTAAGTAGTGTTGATGGAAGAGTAGAAAATCATGTGTTAACCTATGAATTATTGGATTATTGGTGGTGAATTATAAGGTAATCATCATCATCATTGTCACCATTATCATTATTATCATTATTATCATCATCATCATCATTATAGTTTTGAGTCACTGTGGTTACAAAATAGGGAGTGAACATTTGCTAGTAATCAAATATATATAGTGTTGTTCTTTTAGGAGAGTTTGCTAGCACTTCTTTGTTAAGATCAAGCTTGGATTGAAATATTTTGTAAAACTTCATATTTCATGTCTCATGTTCACTAAGGTACATGTAGTTATAATGTAGAATCCAACTAAATTTGAAGCATTAGTAGAGGGAGTTACTGTTTTTCTGTAATGCATGAATGGATTTAATTTGGTTATGTTTGAAAACCTTTACTAGCTGCGATAGTAAACTGAAAATATAAATTTGATACTGGTTTGATGAGCACATTATCATCTTATGTTCTATAAACGATATCAAATTCTTGATTTTTTTTTTTTAAATCTCAGAAAGTTTAGGAGTTTATTTCATATTTACTCATATTGTTATTCACATCCATAATGACTGAATATTTGCCAGCTTCCCACATGGTTTGTCACAAACTTGCTCATAATTTGAAACTTTTTTTTAATATTTTATTCAGATTTCCACATGGACACATTCACCCGTAATGTCATGGACCTTGACCAGTACTCAGATGATTCGGACCTGTCGTTTGACCACTTCAGTCTCTCAGAGAAGAATGGCAGCATCCGGTCATCCCAGGGTCATCTGACAGGCCTGGATGAGGTATGTGTAGCTCTAGTTATAGCAGTAGCTCAATTCATAGCTAAAACAATAGCTACATAAATAGTTAATATTTATTATTTTACTACATGTATCATTACTACAAAAATAGCTTCAACAATAGTTACAAGTTAAAATAGTTTAACAAGGAAAATAAGTGTATCATTCAGGCGCAGAAAGAATTGTTGCCATATTTTCATCAAACAACTACTAAGGGGAAATTTTTTTTTTTTTATCTTAGAATTTGTTTAAATGTTCCATACCGGTAGTTTTTTTACACTGAATAATTGATATCATTGATAAGGATATGAAAACTTGTCATTTTTATTTGTTGTCTGTGATAATCCACATCAAAATTATAACATTAGACATTTTGAGGGCTGTTTTATCGTTTACTGATCTAAGAATTGGGGATATGGGAAAAATTGGGCAGATTATTTAATCAAAATACCTGTCAAAAAAGGCTTTGAATGTTTGTATCATTGTTATTTAATTTTATCCCCGTTTTGCTATGATTGATTAGTGATACTGAATTTCTTGGGTTTCTTTCATTAGTTTGTTTACCATAACAAAAGGTGACTGTGTGCTTGTAGTATGACGCACATGTCCATTTTACAATAGCTCAGCACTCTAACATATATAGCTAAATCGCTTAACTACATTCTGAATTCTAACCTTTGTCTCAAGGAAGTGACTGTTGTAATCAAGAGTGACCCACTTGACACGCTTGTTTGGTGCATTTCAGTTATTATTATTAATTAATTGATAGTTAATTGACGTCAGTATGATGATGAAATCAGTCATTACATTCTGAATTTTAACCTTTGTCTCAAGGAAGTGACTATTGTAATCAATGGTGACCCACTTGACACGCTTGTTTGGTGCATTTCAGTTATTATTATTAATTAATTGATTGTTAATTGATGTCAGTATGAAGATGAATCCAGTCATTACATTCTGAATTTTAACCTTTGTCTCAAGGAAGTGACTATTGTAATCAATGGTGACCCACTTGACATGTTTGTTTGGTGCATTTCAGTTATTTTTATCAATTGATTGTTAATGGACGTCACTATAATGATGATTCAGTCATTACAGATTCTTCTTGTGGTTAACTATGTGTGGATGTCAGTGACTATGAGGTTATCAATCCAAAAGCTTTATTTTTGTAAATATGGTTTATATACCTCTTGAAGCAGCCGTCAACAGATGTTATGATGATACAATACCTAAATTAGACTTCTTTAATAATAGAATAAGCCACAATTAATGACGTCAGAAAAAACCCCACAAAAATTCATGTAAAGATCATTATTGTGAAATGATGAATTGATTTACAATGGTTAAAGTGTCTTTTCTACCGTCTTTATAATATTTATGATCAGGTGAACGTACTTTATTTTCTGTATTGATGCTGTAAGCAATACATATGAGATGTTCAATTTACCAAAATGAAAAAACAAACTATAACCATAATTTCTTATTAAGCACCACTTGGTTGCATGAGAGAAAAATAATTTTTTTTTTTGTGTTGTTTTTTTTTTAAAAATAAATTGCAGCGACCAATTATGATCAATTTAGTGACATCCAGCTATTTGGTGGAAGACAAATGTCTTGGTAGAACCACCGGCTGACCGCATATCAGCTGGAAGACCTTCCCACATTAAGTCCTTAGCCCTGACCAAGACTCACCAGTATGTGGTGAGAGGCAGTTACCAATCGGCGACTCTACCACTACGATAAGAGCGCCCCCAAAAATGAATGTTCCCAAACTGTTGGATTCCACCTTAAGGTGTTGATATGTTATCACATAGAAGGCAGCACTTTACCTAAATCTGCTTCAAGTTCACCAAGCAACTGTATAACTGCATATGGCCATAAGTAGTGAGAGCCTATAATAGAGATACATAAAAGTGTAAGAGCGTGGTTTTTGTGTGGTTGCTAGTTCGGATGCAAGATGGACCCTTTTGTCTCTTTGATGTCTTAAGATCAGATTCTGGTAGCCTCATAGTGGGAAGTTTATTCTTCCAGCGTTCATTGCAAGCATTGAACATGCCGATTCTGTAGTTAAGTGTGGGCAATTCGACTTTTTTCATCAGGCTCCCTAAACAATTGTTTGTTTGTTGTTAATGGGTTAGAGTTAGTGAGCACTTCGTAGGCTGGAAATGTCATCTTGACGTAGCTTTTCTTGATCTAAATGTATGGAGGATATAACCTACTTAGGTTATAAGGGGCTTAAGTTATTAGGAAGATTTTCCTGTTATCCTTTTATGGTAAGAAAGTTTATTCATTAATATAAGCTAGAATTGGTCAGAACTATAGTATTGAATTATTATTGATTGAAGCTATTTCCTCTGGGTTTTTTTAACTTTTGTTTTAAATGTTCAGTTACTTTCACTTAAACACAGATATTAACATAACAAAAGTTGCAAAAAATGATAGTGGTATAGGTCCCTTGCTTAAGTTAAAACAAAGATAAAAGTATAGTTTTGTTACATACATATACAATCCTTTGACATATTTTTTCTTACTTAGTATATTTCAACTGTTTCCCATAGGTTTCATTAACTTGTTGACATTCGTTTACTAGGTATAAGATGAATAAGCAATGAAAATATGATGTGAATTAAAGGCTATTACACAACAAAATGTACAGTCCAGAACAAGAGATCAACCTACACTGTATTAAGATAAAAGTAGTTCCACGACTGGTCAGCCCGGTGTCAGTATAATGTGACTAGGTGTGGTATCATGCCATGTGTTCATGGCCTGCTATTCGCAGTGAAAGCTGCACTATATCTGCTTCAAGTGGACACTGTCTTCAGATAACTGAAACTTTGGTAGTAGGACTATAAAACAAACAAACAAACAGTTAGCTACAGATTTTTAATTGTGTGTGTGTTTATAGCCCAACTTTGGAAAGTATTAAGAAGTTTGTTCTGGAATGGAGTTAATAACTGTGAAGTGGCATGATTGAGGGTATTATTTATTTTTAAGTGGTGGCTGTAATATTAACCTGTACAATGAAAATATAATACAGCACTGATGCTAACCATATATCTGAGTAATGGTTCTACCCAGCAAGTGGGAAGTCAATGAAATTAATATAAGTTGAAAGAACTTGTTTCCCCATTGACGTCGAATAAATAGGTTTTTACTAAACTCTGATCAGCACCGTATGACCTATAAAGTGTCGGTGTGCCAGAAAAACCCAAAAAACAAACTAAACTCTGATCATGTCTCATGTTAATCACTTGAGTAATAAATTGCTTAAAAAATACATGCAAATACCTGCAAGGTTTTCATCATTACATTACATTACAGTGCTTGACTTCCTTAACTCGTTACATGTTGTTTGTTTACATAGCTTTTGATTGGCCTTTTGTCAGCTGTGTTATCAGATATGTTGGTAAAATCAATCAAATAATCTGTCATTTGTGTTTTTTGTTTGTTTTTTTTGCTTCTGCTGAAATATTAGTATTCGCTAGTGTGATAGTCATTTTAAAAGTACATTAGATTTCAATTTAGCTGTAATTAGCTATTTGGTGTTAATTTGCTTTCAAAAATGATAAGCATAGCATAATATGTCTCAAATACCCACCCAGGATCATTATGGTGACTTAAATAATACTATAAGCTAAACTGATTTAAATATGTACATTTATAACGGATAATGTCTTACAGAGAAAGTGATTATAAAACCAAACGTGATCATATACTAGTAAACAGTTACATATGATTGGTTCAAATACTGTTGAAGGGGTCTGGGCCATAGTGGGTGCCGATGTGGTGCCAGGGTGGGGCCTGGGCAGGGCAAGGTGTTTTGTCGGGGGGATGGGGCAAGGTGAAGGGTGGGGGCATTATATAGCAGTCACATTGTCCAATTGTACTTCAGTCTACCATTTCTATGTCACAGCCACAATGCCAATATTATTTACAGTACTTCAAACTTCACCATCTTGCATAGATGGATCTAGTGGACACTCACTGATTTTATAACTCCTCTGCTTCCCATGGCCTCTAACTGCAGGTGTTTGAGTCCCAGATGGAGTGAGACCTTATGTTCGGTGCACCGGTGGTTCTACTCAGACATTTGTTTATGGTCTTCATTCACCAATTTTATCTCAACATGAGGGGCAGTTGTGGCATAGTGATAGAGTCACCAATTTGTAACTCCTCTGACCACTTAGCCTCTCACCACGTGGGTTTGAGTATTGGGGTGGAGGACTTAGAGTGGTAAGGTTTCAAGCTGACCTGTGGTGTGCCAGTGGTTCTACCAGACATTTGTCTTGGGTCTTCCTCCACCAAAATAGCAGGATGTTGCTATAATGATTATAATTGGTTGATGCCGTGTATTTTAAAAATAAAACAATTATTTGAGCATTGCTAATTAACCATATTTGTGTTGCTGGGTTGTATTTAATAGATAACAAAATACAAACTGAATTATCCTTGAACATATGGTACACATTACATTTACAGTTGCAATCATTAAGATCAAGGTCATATTAAGGTCATATTGAAGGTCAAATTTAAGGTCATAGCATCTTCAGGGACACATACATTGCTTCAAGTGAAATTTCTTGTTTCAGTATGTCCCACTGATGAATTTCATGTCATTTCTTGAATTTTTTGTCATTTGTTTAAATTACATTGCAATGGTTTACTAGTAGAGATTGTTTGTGTCTATTTTTGTTGATTTACTGTGTTTAGAACATGTCATACATTCATTGCAAAATGATCACTCGAACAGAAACATTTGCTACTATAAATAGCAAAGTCCCGTGCCTCTTGCAGAAATGTAAGTGGACCCTTGACAGATCTTTACCATTATTTTTGGTGTTGTCTATATCTATACTCGGACTGTTGTAATCTACCATGCTTCTAGTACATGTGTGGTTACTTGGCACGCACGTCTTTTTCTCCTGGTTGCATTCTTGATGTGGTTACAAAAAAGCCGATATAAAGCTCATTTTCGCCTAAGAAATATCATAATTTACAGATAGACAGTTGGTGATTGTTAATTGGACTGATTTGTCTTGAATTTGTTGATTGACTAACAGCTAAACAGTTTCATTGTTGTTTTTGTTGTTGGATTTAGCTAGCAACAGTCAGTATTGTTAAAATTTTAGAGGAATGTGTATTAAAGTTCATATGGCGACATACAAATTTGAGAAATTTGGAATGAGGATAGATCTTCTGCTGTTATTTGTAAGAATGTTGTTTTTTTTGCTTTTGTTTTCTTTTGGATATAGTACAAACCTTTGATAGCTATGGTTCCTTTAAAATATCAAGTATTGTAAATAGTTCTTAAAATTATGTCAGTCCTAATGAAATTTCAGAATAACTTGAGTACATATAATAAAGAAGTAATGAATACCTTGGTTATTATCTTTTATTTTATTTCTTTTTAAATTAGCTTTTTGTCCTCCTCATGATGTCTCATTATATAACATGAACTGTAGTGATACACACCTCCTTAAGCCAGACTCCTTGTCAATATGCAACTAATTCAATGCAATCTGAGCGCATTGAAGTCTAGTAATAAAACATAACGCAGAGCACAAAAAAAATATAACTTGTGTTCCTGTCCATGCTTTACTTGTTATCATTGTTTTTAATCTCTTTAAAGGTTTTGCACATCTATTGTTTGGCCATACATGTATGTTTCATACCATGCTAGACTCTTGTTGTTTTTTTTATTGGAAATTTGCATTCTTGATGTTGTCTTAGTAAACTGATATTTCATTCCCTTTTTAAGGATAATATGTCCTTGATTATTATTTAGCAATTAGCATTATGCTTCTTTTTGCATTTTACAAATTCATTCACCTTGGACTTTCTTCTCACGACAGATTGAAGACAACTTGACATTTGCTGAGGCATTATGGGATCACATCACCATGGATCCAGAAGAGCTGGCATTTCGAGCCCAGGATGTCATCGAGATCCTGGACATGTCGGATAAGGACTGGTGGTTTGGCGTCATAGATGACCGAGAAGGATGGTTTCCCGCCACCTTCGTCAGAGTGAGTGTTCTTCATCCTCAATAGTTTCCATGTGATGTCATAGGCACTGATAAGGCTGTTTAATGCAGCCATCTTTGAGGCAGAAGTAAATGTAGGCCAAAATCGGGAAATAAGGCCTGTTTAAAACTCACCACTGTTTTTATTTTTCGGTTTATTTTGCTGAATTTTATATCAAATTTAACAGCTTTTTTTAAAGTATTTTAAACATCAAAACTATATTTTGATATTTTAAAATGTAAAAAAAATACAACCAGAGAAGATACACTATTCATTTTGTTTAAGGTTGAGCCCATAATTTAATTTATTTCTGTTTAATAATTCTTTGTGCATTTATTAATTTTAAAAATATTGTATATGGGGTCTTCATACATCTTTCTCTTTCAATAATAGATTCACACCACCAATATTACCATAATTGTGTCAATGCAATATAATCAAAAGCACAATCAGATCAAGTCATTTTAATCAGAAACTTAAAAATATAAATACTAATATTTTAGATTATTGAACTTAAAAATGTAAATAATTATTAATATTTTAAATTATATTTTCTGCTTCAATAAAGCTTTCTGTTTGAACAATGACAAATGAATTCTTAATTTTCTGTACTTAGATTAAGAAATAAGTAATAAAATCACACACCCATTATGTTTAAAATTACATTCACTCCTTATAATCTCCTATTTTATCACCTACATTATCTCCCTTGATAGTTACGAGTAAACCAGGACCAAATGGATGAAGAAGAAGAACTAGAACTAACCATGCAGCACGATGTGAGTTTGAGTCCAAAACAGCGCCGCATTAGCATGTTCAACAAGAACCAGGCCCGAACCAATGTTGTGAATGAGATTATCAATGCAGAACGAGAATATGTGAAGCATTTGAAAGATGTTGTTGAGGTACGATATTTAATTGTTATCGTTACACATCCAGCACATTGGCAAAACTGATTAAGTCTTAATGAAAATTGTAAAATTATAAAATGAACTCAAATTCAGCATTTAAATTTAAAATTTAAAAAATAAATGCCAACTTTACAGAAAAATGTTTACAAAATGTATGTTTAATTTCCTAGAATCAAACTTTCAAGATTTAAAGTGAATTTCTTTCCACTTAGTTTCTGTTCATATTTAAATCATATTAAGGTGAAATTGACATTTGATGAAAATCACTAAGGATAAAATAACTTGCGATATAAAAATCTCTTGATCTTTGAGTGGTATCAACATAAAATGATAAATACTGACTAAATATTTAGCAGTATAGAAATATTTTTATGTTCATGGATAATTTATCTGATCAGCTGCAATTTTTTATTTTGTTTCTGATGATAATGTAGTGCTTATATGTTCTATTTTTTTATAATATCTGCTGAAAAGTAAAAAAGAATTCCTTATCTTTTACCCTAAACTTGCTGCATTTGATTATAAGTCTTAAGAATAAGAATAATCACAAGAATAATTCTTATTCATCTTCTAACACTGACAAGCAAAGATGCTGAGTCATATTACTAGATAGCAGCAAATAGTGTGGATCCTGATCATACATTTCCCAGCAGGGAGCTGGCTGATCTGGATCTATACTATTTACCAATGATATATAAATATGTTGTAACATAGTTAATTGCTTATTATATGGGACTTTTACTTGGAAGGTGGGGACTGCAATGATTTGTGTAAGCTAACACTATTTTCATCATGATCGCAGGGCTATATCGTGCATGCTCGGAAGCGTAAGGAGATGTTTCCTCAGGAGAGGATAGAGCTCATCTTCGGTAACTTGGAAACCATCTACACATTTGCCCAGAAATTCCTGGAACAACTGGAGCAGTGTATTGACGAAATTCCACATCTCAGTGAGATCGGCCAATGCTTCCTAGATAATGTAAGTGTCTTCTGTTTCTTTATTTTTGTTTGCTTTAAAAACAAATCAGAGGCACAATTGTCCTTTGACCGGACGTTGTAGCGCAATCTGTAGAGTGTCGGCTGCAGGTATGGGAGGACCCGGGTTTGATCCCGGACTGCAACATACCAGTCATTAAAATGGTTGTTGTATAGCTCCATTGCCAATGCTTAAGCAAATATAAGGGTAGTTCCACGACTGGTTGGACACGTGTCAGGATAATGTGACTAGATGTGATATCATGTGTTCACGACATACTATGCAGCACTATATCTGCTTCAATTTAACACCGTCTCCACATAGCTGAAATACTGTTGGTGGGGCGATAAATTCAATAAACATAAAACAATTGTCATACTTATGCTGATGTTCAAGTAATTGGTGGACTAAGTCCAAAAGACAAGTCTAGGTAGAACCACTGGTGCTCAGTATGTCAGAAGGAAGGAGTCTTCTGTGAAAAATCTTGCACTGACAGGGACTTGAACTCATATTTTTAGCCATTTTGATGGCATAAGTTGGTGACTAAACAATTGTCCATTGTCACCTCTGCTTCTTATAGTGCTGTCTGTGTGTTTATCTTTTTTTTCTGGCTGGTTCTCTTACTTTTTTTTATTTTTTATTTCTTGATTTCCAAAGTAACTGAGATTTGTTTTAATGATAGATATTTTGTTTTAGATAGTCACCTTTGGATTTTTATGACATGTAAAGAGAAAGTAAGATAATTTATTCTTTTACAAAAAAAAGATAGCAATAAATGTATTGATAATTTTGTCTACACTGAAGACATTTTTTTTTCAACAGGTTCGGGGGTTCGAGATCTACTCTGACTACTGTAACAACCATCCCTCTGCCATTGAGGAGCTTAAAGAACTGTGCAGGGACTCCAAATACAAGCACTTCTTCGAGGTAGGTTGTTGATACTGGATCATTTTAATATAGGCTTAGGTTAAGAGTATTTTTTGTTTTTAAATCCATCATGCAACACAATTTTGTTAATTATATCTACAGCCAACTTTTATTGGTTTTGGACGGTTCAAGACAGTTGCCTGGGTAGAACCACTGGCACATCATAGGTCAGATGTTGAACCAGCCTGATCAAGATTAAACTATATGCAGCCCCTATGGAGTTGCAGGATTTCAGAAAATGTCTATTTTTTTCATATTTTCTAATGTTAGACCATATTGTTTCATGTGTTAATTTGTCAGAAATTCAACATTTTAAGATATGTAACTGCTTGAATCTGTATTAGTTTTATAGAAATGCTGCTCATGTTTCTCAGTTGTTAAATGCTTTACAGCCACATAACATTGCAATTTAGATTTTTAATTTTTAATTTTATTACTATTTTCACTTCTGTAATTTACTTATTATGTTTCTCTTACATTATATTTGAACTAACATTTTAACAATAAATATTATTTCTGTTAACCAGGTAAAACCATATGATCATATTTAGAGATATAAAATTCTTTCAGTAAATTTCATTTAATCCTAAACTCTTTCAGGCATGCCGTCTACTTCAAGAGCTAGCAGAGATCCCACTGGAAGGGTTCCTGCTGACGCCCGTACAGAAGATCTGCAAGTACCAGCTGCAGCTCGGAGAGCTCCTTAAGTACACACCCCCTGACCACGCTGATTACACATTAGTCCGTGATGCGCTCGTGGCCATGCGGAAGATTGCTACCCTGATCAATGAGAGAAAACGTAAAATGGAGAGTATAGAGAAGATAGCTGCATGGCAGCACTCTGTTGTTGATTGGGAGGTAAGCTGCACTATTACTTTTTTACTTGGCATATTATTTTTTTTAACTTGGCATATATTTTTTTATAACAGACACATTGTTTGACCTTCTTCAAAATGATTTTTTAATATAATAAAATTTTAAATATGAAAAGAATGCAAATAACATTGTTTGACAATTATTTGCAAAAAATTTTAATAAAATCATTGATTGGTTTTTGAAAGGCTGTAGTGAGTGTCTCTCTGCTCCACTGTTTCTTAATATTTACATGTTTTAGGTTGTTTTTTATTATCCATTAAAACTGGTACGAGTTTTATGAACAACTTTAAGCATATCCTGTGTTATGATTTTGATAAATTTCCAGCGTCTCTTAAATGTATCAGTTTACTTCGGTTAAAGTTGGGCCCAAGACAAGACTTGGTTCAATTTGTATTGAATTGTTTCATAATGATTATATTTGTTCACAAGCTTTAGTTTGGCATTAAAATAACATTGCTATAAAATTGTTTTGTGTATTTCAAACAATGATTTAAAAATATCCCCCATTATGTTTCAGAGGGGAGATTACTCTTATTTACTTTAAAAATACATTAGAATTATCTCCCTTGTTTTTTCACTCTGTACAATAATTATATATCCTGTATTGATATTATGGCCTTACTTTTTATACCTTTATGACCTTTTATAAAGCCAAGATTGTCACTTGTTACTTGTTAAATAAAAATGAAAAAGGAGTTACATTGTATGATCATATTTGGAGAATAAACAGACTAACAATGCAACATTATCTTTATTCATTTCAGGGTGAAGATTTGCTGACGTGTAGTTCAGAGCTGATCTTCTCAGGGGAGGTAAATAAGATCAACACAGCTGGCTGGTCCCAGGAACGATATTTCTTCCTGTTCGACCATCAACTCATCTACTGCAAGAAGGTAGGAGCAACTTATATAAAACATTGTTTCCAGTTTTTTTATTACTGAGAATCTTATTGATAATTAATATGTCTTATTGGAATTATCATGTAGTGTTTTTTATGACTAGTTTTTACCTTTCTTTTTGAAAAGATTAACATATTTTTATGTAAAAATCACATATCCTTTAAACATTTGTTGTTGTTTTTCAATTTGGCATTTTATTAAAGTTTTCAAAATAATAATAAGATTTGTTATATTGAAAAAAAGAAAAAATATCATTTAATGTTTTTAACCACATTATTATAGTGTATGTTGTATTTAGAGCATTATAAAAGCATCTTACTGAAATAGTCTTCCATATTTATTTAACAGAATCTTTAAAAAATAATCAAATTTTTGCGGTGTTACACTGTCATGTCACTAACATTTCCTTTTTCACTAATAGTTGCTTCACTCTTCCTTACTGTTATTCACTTTCTAGGAGTTCCTGAAGAGACACTTGTTCAGCTACAAGGGGCGTATAGACATAGATCAGTGTGAGGTAGTTGATGTCCCAGATGGCAAGGACACACAGTATAACGTCACGGTGAAGAATGCATGGAAAATTCACGAGGTACACAAGGACAAGTGGTATCTGCTGTATGCCAAGACAGCAGCACTGAAGGAACGATGGCTCAAAGCTCTGCAAGATGAGAGGAAACGTGTTCAGGAGGATAGAGATAATGGTATGTTAATGAATGAAGTTTAATGATTTAAACATTACTGTTGAGTAAAACAGGGATAATGGTTCGCAAATGGCTGATGTTTAAAGATAAAAATTCAAGACTGCTGAGTTAAACAGAGATATTGGTTTAGAAATGGCCAATGTTTAATGAAAACAATTTAATGATGAACCATTAGCTGTTGAGTAAAACAATGATAACCGTTTTCTTAAAAGACGTTTTATGCATTATACAGCTTTTGTAATAAAAACATTACTTACGAGTAAAACAGCGATAGTGGTTTGTATTTAATTAATAAAACCAATATAATGAAACATGTTCATTAATGAATATGAAATGTCTCTCTGACAAATAAATAGTCATTTAAGTGCTACTTTGAAGCAGTCACTGTTATAGGTCATCATCTGTATAGGTCATCTGTATGATGTCTTTAACCAGATGGGGCAAATAGCATGGTGCACTACTACCTTTGTATATATAAATTGATATAAATCAGTGGTACATTTGTTCATATTGTATAAATATTTTGACTGTGTCTGGAATGGCCATTAGAAAGAAATTAAAACATTGGCTGGTTCAAAACCTTTGTTTAAATTTCTAAGTTAATTAAACTTACATTTACCATGTCGTAAGGCCCTATTCTATCTTTTACTCTTAACGTTGATAGACACTGCTTTACTAGAAGCCCCCAAAAGCTTCTACCTGTCATTTCTAATGTTGACATACTGGTATTGGTTTTGTCTTTTTTGATTTTGCACCTTAATGCAACCGTGGTTTATGTCTTTTTACAGTCACGACAACGGTATTACTCAATTGTATGTTATGCTTAAGTTGTATCATCAAAGCAACACATAGAACATACTAATATAATTTTTGTCATATGTACCATCATGGAGTTATTTAATGTTTATATTTGCTTTTGTTAGTATGTTGTGTTCATATACAAAAACAAAACATATATGTTCAAATACAGACCAAATTCCTGGTTTTATGTAGTATAAAGACAGCAAGTTAGAGCATATTCTTGGTTTTACTTTTACAGATTTCTGTGTGCCCGACCATTGGAAGCAGTCAGTACTCAACAAAGTCCGCTCTCAGTCTAGTCTTAAAGGTAGGTAAACACTGCAAGCTTTTGTTAATTTTTGTACCTGTTTTAAATAAAGTACAGCTGCCGTGATAAGTACAGGAAAAGATAATTGTGATAGGAGGCTCAAGCACTGTCAAGCTTTAATGGTGGAAGTCTTACAACTGATCAGCCTTCACCTGGTCAGTTGGTGTCATTATTTTGTATGTAAAGTTTTTTAGCCGAACTGTGGTTTGACAAATAAATAGTGAATCTGTTTTTGGCTGTTTAAATATTGTGGGGTCCAATGGATATGTGCCATATCAATCATGAGAATGAAAGTTCATGCTGTCTACTTTAGTATTTTGCTAATTAGAAAAAAAATGTTATTTTTAATGTATTAATCATGGAAGCAATTAATTATTGTTTCACTTTACAAAAATGTTTGTAGCTTACCTTTTATCATTGTGTTTTGCATTCTCCAGACAGACAACCCTTTATCTGCTCTGTGAGTCAGATATTTATCCTAAACAAGCACAGTAAATGGCAGCCCTTAAGAACGTGAACACGTGGCTTCAAATCCCATTCATGTTGACTTAATGTCAGAAGGTCTTTAAGCTGCCCTGCGGTGTGCTAGTGTTTCTACACTGATTTTTCATCGTTGTCAACCACAAAAGCTGGATGTAACTATAATTACCATAATTGGTTGCTATAATGTTTGTTTATTGGGTTTATTGTCCCACCAACAGTATTTTAGTTATCTGGATATGGTGTTCACTTGAAGCAGATATAGTGCAGATATAGTGCTGCCTTCTCTTTGTATAGCACCTGACGTGGTATCACACCCAGTCTTATTATCCTTGACACTGGGTCAACCAATCATGGAACTACTCTTATATTTGCTAGAGCGTTAGCAAGCGAGCTATACCACTACAATTTTTTATGACTTTGGCAAGTTGTGGCCTGGGTTCGAACCCGGATCCTCCCATACCTGGAGCTAATGTTCTACTTATTGCATCTTTGTAATGTTTTTCAAAAACTAAACAAAAACAAACTTAATAATGTGATGTTTTGAAGTGACCATTGCTTAGATGTTTCAGATATTTTAACACTTTTTGTTACCTTTATATTGAATTGTGTTCACAGATAAGCACAGCAGTCGAGGTTCATATGGCCCTGGATATCAGAAGGACATCAAAGACTTCACCTACTCAACACTACCACGGCGTGTTCGAAATCAGAAACAGGACAAGAAAAAAGGATGGTTTATTTTTGGTGGAGGCAAAAAATCAAAGAGATGAAAATTGGCCTAATAGCAACACCACCATGTGAAACTGGACATCACTATGCCCCCAAGGCAACAGACAGTGAACAAGTCAAAGTCAAGGTCATTGCAAGAAAACAAAGGGTTGTATAACGACCTTGGAAGATAGAACATTGAGCCAACCTTGTTGTTCTTGACCTGTTAGCTCTCATTACAGTCAGTGAACTAAAATACACTCTGTCAATAATGAATGATCAGTGGCTTTGTATAAAGGTCAAGTACTGTCCTTGATCTTTTAATTAAAGGTGTTTGATCTCTTAATTGAGCAACAGCGATGAGGTCACATGGCTTTGTAAGAATGACTGTTAATTACTACGACAGTTTAATTATGGGTCAATGACCTCACATTAACTCATTGCGTTATTGACATGACTCTGTGCTTAGGTCATAATGTGACAATGATCTGTTTTATATGTCCTTTTTCAAGGACTGACATTGTGATTTCAAACACCAATGCTGTGATTATAAAGGCTTTTCCCTGCGAAAGCTAAGTAATTATAAGAATAAGACAACAAGAAGATCTGATAGCAGTAGTGTAGTAGTTGCCTAAATTAAGACATCTGGTCAGATCTGGTGAAATAAGAGTATTGCATATACAAAGCAGGAATTGCTATATTGACATTTCAATGAAGTACCTCTGCTTGAACATGCTTCAAATAGTGCTATCTACTTTAACAGCTTTTTTATTTTCTTTAAATTATATCAGTTATGCTTTTGTGTACTTTGATAATATTTTACTTTGAAAATATTTTCAATTTTTGAAAATATTTAACTGACAAATACACCTCACAAGGATGCAAGATGGTCGTTTTTAAAAAATCTCAATAATATACACACAAGATCTTGAGATTTTTTTACGTTAATGGTTTGACCAAAGACTGGACCAAGTCATTAACTGTCAACGTTGTTTGATGATAGTGTATCATGATTTGTATAAATTGGGAACAAGTCATTGCTTAAAAATAAACATGGATGTATATGTGAAGGATATATCTGATTTAATGGTGGTATCCAACAGTTTGAACCATATTTTTTCTGGAACAACTACATAAATATTTGTTACCTGAATTGATGTCCTACAATTTGAATTGATGTAACACCCCACCTGTCATTTCAAACACTTATTTCCTATTTGAGCCATGCTGCACAGTTAGCTATTTTTAAACCAAAAGAACAACAACATGTGACCACTTACTTTTGAGATCCCATTATGGCTTTATAAGCTCTGATGATGATACCTATTTTAAGCAGAAACCCCCATCATGTTTTTTTTTTAGATTTGAAAAGAATTTTAGAATTTTTCATGATTATATTTTTTTTAACAGTTAATGTAGTTTCCAAAATTGTCTTTAATTAGACTAAAGTGTGAGTATATGCAGAAAGTATGCGTAATTTTCCCAAAACATGGGTTAGGTTTGGTTACTTATATTTAATGGAGGCAAACTGTTAGATACCACTTTTAATGCACTTTCACACTAACAAGCCTAAAACATAATGCTTTGTTATAATTAACCATTGTTGTATATGTTTTGCAACATGTATAAAAAGTTTAGTGTTGATTTTCATTGTAGATTATTAGTCTACATAACATTGTCATAATTAATTGTTATTATTATTAAATTTGAATAATAAGCAATTCACCTGCAAGGCCTAATTGTATAAGTGCCATGTTTTCTATATCCTTGTTGATCAAGGTTAGAATGTTGTCATTGCTCATTCTGTGACCGTGTTTTTCAGTTGCACAACTTGGCAACATGTGTTTATTTTCTGTACCAATATTTTATCGAATTCAAATCCAATTGTATTGCAAGAATAAAAGAATACTTTGGCATTTAAACATAATGGTAAAAATGTAACAAAACTAAATAAAAATAAATCAAAGTAATTTTATATTAACTTAGACAGCTGAAAATGTTTTGAAAAATGCAAACATATACAGTTTCATAATTTTATAGCACTGGTGATGTTGCTTTTGAAAAAAAGTATTTAGCCATTTGCAAAATAAAATGCTATTAGTTTTCTTTGAATGTAATTAAATCATTCACTGTTAGATTTCTCTTGGCATTTAGGACATATTTAAAGTAGAATTTGAAAGTGTTCAACTCATTTATCTCCCACTACTGTTCATACATAAAACTACAACAAAAGCTGTTTTCATTTACAGAAATTAAACAAAGAATGATTCATCAATGTGATCATGCTTGCCTTCTTTTAATTTTGGAGATCATTTACGCAACTTAAATGCATTTTCCATGTTTCTCAAAATGGTGGTTAATGAAATGAGATACTATTGTTTGAATGCAGCTAAATATTTAGTTAACTCATATTTTATGCAGGATTTTAGGGTACAAACACATTTTTTTCTTTAAATCACTTGTGCGACCAGTATATCATGCGTATTTTCATTTTATCATGCAAAATTGTGTTTGGTTTGTATCCCAAGATACTGTGTGTTTAACAGGATAAATTGAACTGTGCTCGCGTGAAGTTGCATTTAATTAATAATGTTAATGCCTCGTGTACACACGCTACCAATTTGAAGATAACAGTGATCAAATGGTCTTATAATGATTGAATGTTGTTTTTTTTTCAGTTAAATTATTTGTTAATAACAGTTTTAATGAATTCTTTTTTTCAAATTACTGATATGTGATCATTTTATTACTGTCCATTTTCTTGTAAGAAGGAAGACTTAGAGAGAACTGAGAAAAAGTGAAGAAAATAGGCCAGCCCAAGGACTATTTTCTGTTAGATCTATGGGTTGATGTTCTGACCCTGCGATCCAAACACTAGGAAAATATTTCCCAGTGTTATTGCAGTAATGAGTATATGAATGCTCTCATGAGCAGAATTCATGCAAGGACATATTTGAGTACATTTTTGCCTAGAAAATGTGTGATTGTTTTTTAACTAATAAATAATGATTTATTATAATTTTGATTGTAAATGCGTGTTTAATTGACTGTATGGATAATTAAATGTGTACATGTATGTGTAATTGTCCACTAATTGACTTGTGTATATTACTGCATGTATATCCATCCAATGTTCTTACTAGATATGTTGGAGTTATTTATTTTATGCTGTTGCAACTTTATTGTCAAGACACTGTGTTTATATTGGCAGTATTGTACTGTTTATTTATGTGTAAAATTGATTACTTTTAACACAAGCTCATGTGTTATTATGTAAGAATAAATATAAAACAACCATAATTCCCTCTTGTTATATTGTAACATTCCATATCTTATTTCTAGTACTGACAGGCCATCACAATGCTTTTAAACTACAAAGTAAATTATAAATAAAACACAATCAAAGTAAAGTATAAATAAAACACAATCTCTCTCTCTCTCTCTCTCTCTCTCTCTCTCTCCCTCTCTCTCTCTCTCTCTCTCTCTCTCTCTCTCTCTCTCTCTCTAATGTTGTGTTTTATTTACTATTTACCTTGTGGCTTAAAATATATATATATATATATATATATATATATATATATATATATATATATATATATATTATACAATATCAAATATCCAAATGAGGTGTTATAGTATATAAAACATATTTGTTTATTCTAAATTTCGAAGACATTATGAAATCCCGCGCAATCGCGTCTTGAGAGATTTGAGGTCGGGGCTTCCGGTTATGCGCTCCTTGTAAACTTACGAACAATAAAACAAAGAACTTAAAATACTACCAACCTACTTATGAATGAAAGAAAATATAGAATATATGTGGTCTAAATATACTAATGTTATGACATTAGCTCTGTTAAATATACGGTCTTCAGCATATGCACTTTTTTACTAAGGGCCCTTGCTTATAATGGGCTCTTCGAGTGGGCTTCGTCAGCTTTCAAATAAAAATATCCCTCAAAATAAGACAACTAACAATAAGCACATGCATCGGGAATAAAAAACCGCTAAAATGAACTAATATACAGACAAAATAATTAGTTTGTGACAAATGATATGTATTGGGTTTTCAACTTCAGGATTTCCTGTGCTTGTTTCTACAAATACAGACCCTTTGCCACAATGCGATTGTCTGTGATTAAAACACGATTTACGTACGTACGAAAGACTTAACGTAGGTAACAATTATTGATTGATTGATTATTGTTAAAAGGCTTTCTTTAGACCTGTCTGTCATTTGGAAATGATGTTTTTTTCTGTTTTAAGACAGCTCAGTGGTTCTGCAATGTCAAGGTAATCTAACTTTAATAGAATGATGGTATTAATATATAACTTTTAAAGGTGGTATCCGCCAGTTTGCCTGTGTCAAATATATGTAACAATATCTGATCTATGGTTGGGGTATTTGAGCAAAGTTTCTTTAGAAAGATCATACTGTAGTCTAAGCTTAGACGATTTTCAACAGTGTCTCAATTTTAGGGCAGTAAAATTCGTTAATCAACACGTAAAATTGTAAAAAACTGCTAAAATTGACGTCAACTTCACAGCGGATGACGTGAATGAGCTTAAACATAAGTGGTCACGTGTTTCTTTGGTAAACTGTCTAATACCACCTTTAACCTCAAACTTCTATTGCCTTAGTTCTTCTGGTTTGGATGGTATGTCTTCACTACAGACAAATGATCACGATAATGTGAAGGTTCTTAAAAATACTAAACATTTTGCAACTTAAGTTTGATATAGTTTTGACTCAGCTATCAAACCTTGCTGCTCATGGTATATGTAGCTAGACATGTGTTTGGAGAATATAATAATGTCATCAAGGTGTGTACTGCAGAATTTGCCTAATTCTATCATCGAAGTACATTATCCATAATGGATAAAATGCCTGTAGCTAAGAGAATGCCAAAAGGGAGTAACTCATAATGTAAAACTCCGATAAAAGTAGTGAAAGTGGTTAAGAAAATGTCATTATGATCGTATTCTACCTAGCATAAACACCAACCTAAGTACATGTTATTCCATTTATGTCACCGTGACAAGATTGCATTAAATACTCCTTTGTTAAACATATTAATTTAAAGTTTCTCAGAACTATTTAAGATTATCGAACATGCTTTCAAAATAGACCCCAGAACAAAATTAAATATCGGAGAAAAGAACTGGGTTGGCTTACACTGTCATGTGGCCAAGGCGGAATATGTAAAAAGTCATATACAGTGTTAATTAAACACAGTTGTTAATTAAACACACCCATGTGAAAAATATAATTAAACCGAAAACCCCCCATATGTATACACGTTTAAATGCAAACAATGGACCATTTTATAATAGAAGACTCAACGACATTTAGAGATAGATCTACATTAAAATCATGAACGATTAAAATCCTCAAAATGTTGCAAAATCCTGTTTATGTTAACCAACGTCTAGACATTGAAATGTCCACATGCCAGTCAGTTGTGCAGGTTACAAACGTAAGCAAACTCAACAGTTACCGCTTTGGGACTGTCTATCGGGATATGGGCCGATTGGCGTGCTTAACCCGAAAAGAGCTCTAACCTCGAACTTCCTAAGGAGTTTCTCAAATCTAAGAAGTCAAAAGAACACACCTCTTTTTGACACAAAACTGTCCACGTAATGACGTATTTTATTACCTAAGTTATGAGTATGAATATCCGCATTGTATTCGTATTTGAATTTCAACATCTTTGCATATTGCTATTTTATTTTGAGCAAAAGTGTGTTTATTATTATGTGTCCCTTCAATTACAGGTTTACTACTTTTTGTTTTAGATCTGTTAAAAAATTTGTGCCATGAGTGCTGTCATAAAATATACCCTTTCTTTCGTATACCCAGAATCTACGTGTTTGCAGCACAGGACAATAGGTAAATGTATATGTGGCTATAATACCAACAGTGTGTCACAGTAAATTGACTCGTACTATTTTACATAAATACATGCTATGTTATTATCACTAACATCTGCAATCGTAAAGCCAATTACTCTTGCAAGTGCTTAACGTTGTTATTTCGTGTTTATGTGGAAAGCTATGAAATTTTAAGTTCTATGGATATGTCTATGTTGACTGACTTAGTAACATTTCCTACTCTAACATAAAATATCAAATGCCTTTTATCATACGGCGCCGATCACACAGGCACTATCCGGACTCATTCAAGATCAATCGGAATGCCTCGGCTAATTCAAGAATCATCCTTCGGATGTATGACGGCAAAACCCTGTGAAAAAACAACATTATTCCGGTGCCGATTGACGTCATCAAAGCGACACGGATAAATGCTGTGTTACCTTTTATAAAAAGGCAGTAACATTTGTATTTTGAACGAAATTAGAGCAGTTCAAATTATAAGAAAAAAATATCCTATATGCAGCATCTGTTTTAAAGACTTTTCTATGACGTATTCTGCTTCCGACGAACAAAACGATAGTGGTTCTGTAAGTATCATTGCACCAGATATAACTAAGGGATGATTGTCCCGCAGATGATTCTCCCGAAGACGGAATTACCCGAGTGATTTAAAATATGTTAAATTGTGGTATTCGACATTGGCTTTACCAA
The DNA here is from genome assembly GCA_007844125.1 of Sinonovacula constricta. Lineage (NCBI taxonomy): Eukaryota > Metazoa > Mollusca > Bivalvia > Cardiida > Solecurtidae > Sinonovacula > Sinonovacula constricta. The sequence goes on from CM017563.1 coordinate 13,832,583, forward strand.
ACAATTGTAACATTATAATTATTACGTGTTCTGTGAAAATTCACAGAACTTTCCACCCTGGTTCGAACTAGCTTCCGCAAAGACAAAAAATCAAACGGGTTAAAATAATTGTGCAGATAATTATACAATTATTTACTTATTAGCTGGGAAATTTGCTGTGACATGGACCAAATAATCGTTATTGACCGCGGCGATATCAACAGCATATTTCCCAGCTAAAAATTAAATAACTGTTTTATCAAATAAACTATAAACAGTTAATAATAAATAGTTTTAATAATTTCTTTAATAATTATCTAAACTTAAATGCAAGAAAATAGTTTACTTAGTTTACTTCTTGAGTATTTTATGTCTGGGACGAGTATCCCACAAAACGTACAATTCTGGGGAAGTTTTGTTTCAAGGTGGTAACTGTCGGGTTTGCTCTTTTCCTTAAATGACTCATCAGAAATTTGTTCTTACTTTTCGCTTGGCTTGCATGTGACGTACATTTGTTCTGTGCCTTTTCGGAGTTTGGTATATGTTGCAATACTCATAGGACTTTGTCATATATTTTTATTCGTGATCACAACAATGTTGCTTGTGCAGTGTGGCGGTCGTAAAAAATCTCCCCGTGCATGTAATCTATGTTGGTATTTAATTCATCCTATAAGGATTGTTACGTGTATTTCCTTTGATGGACATTGAACTTTGGTTCTTCAATTCCATCTTCACATAAACAGGATGCTACTACCATTTATTCGTCTCTGGTCGTGTTTGTTCATGATTCAGAAAGTTAATTTTATTTGTGGTCAACCATTTTGTGTTGTTTTTCAAATCGAAATAATACCATATTCTTTTTCTGAACACTATGTGGACATTATTTTTCGATGACGTCACTACTTTCGTCATAACGTATAGAAAATATCAGCGCATGGACATTTTGTTTTTAAATGGAACGTTTTCTTTTCGTTGCTTGCATTTGAGAAACTCGTCAGGAAGTGCGAGGTTAGAGCTCTGTAAAACCGGTTTTAGCCTCCCAGTCGGTCCATACTGCCGACTGACCGTTCCAAGGCGTTAACTGTCGGGTTTGCTCTTTTCCTTAAATGACTCATCAGAAATTTGTTCTTACTTTTCGCTTGGCTTGCATGTGCCTTTTCAGAGTTTGGTATATGTTGCAATACTCATAGGACTTTGTCATATATTCTTATTGTAGATGCGCGCGCATAATATTGATGGAAATTCCGCTTTCTATTAATAGACCGGTTAATATCGGCGAAAGCGTGTCAATATTTATATTTATTGACTAAACTATTTTAGGGGTGTGTCCAATCGTGTTGCGTCTATTTATAGTTCATATAATAATCTTGCATATTGGTGATATAAAAAGTAGTTTCCAGATTGCTTATTTGGCGGTGTCATTCCATACCTATTCTATTTCAGAAGGCTTACACATTTTGCTACAATTACAAACGATTTATCTTAATAAAAAAAAGACAAGCTCTGACGTTTCCTTAGATAAAGTATGGCGTCGTTAAAGGAAAGTTCTGATGTAATTAAAAACAATTCTACATGGTATTTTCAAGACAAAGGAGTTTATTTCTTATGAGAAGATCTACACGAAGCTGACGAGTGTAGATGACTTTTAACCAAGAAAACTATTATAGAGAATACGTGTAAATTGTTGTAGCATCGTGTTTATATGTTTATGTGTAAATGGAAGTGAGGAACCAAAACCAATGTTCGTCAACAGAAAATGCACGTAACAATCACTATAGGATTAACTAAATGAAAACACAAATTCAAGCAGAGAAAGGATTTACGACCGCCTCACTGTCTAGGAAACAATGTTTTAATTATGACAAAGGAAACACAGTCCAAATAGATAGATACATGACTAAAAACAACGCACATATTAAATATCTCAATGACATATTGCACGATATAGAAAGTATATCCGATAGAAGAGGCAAAAGAGGTAAATGTTGCTTCAACATAAACAAAAGTCTTACAGACGTTTACAAATGTGACGGTGGTTGAAATAAACTCAACGACTGGTCAATGTGACTTGTTGTGGTGTGTTTATCGTTTGTTTTTCTACTTTTCGTAAGAAAAGTTCTCGCGGAAAAAACACGATTTAACTGGCCGATATATGATCAGTCACATAAGCTATTCCAGACATGGTTCTTGAACATTATTTCCTAAAGCCCAATCGGTTCGTTTTATTTTTTCTCATATTTTACTTTTACATTCGAACAAACCCATTTACTATATTATAACATCGTACCAGGGGAGCACAGCAGTGCGGATTTGTTGTACCTTTTATCACTTGTTTTCATTACGTTTTACATTCATGTTTCTCTGGTCTACTCTAAAATAACACACTACCTGAACAAATGCAACCTATCTGTCGTCAAGCAGCCGAATTTAGGTAAAGTTTATTTTACCCGAGTATTTTACCAATGGTGTAGGCTATATGCTAATTATCCCTGGTGCAAAATAACATCGGAACAGTCTGGATCGACTAAAGCTTACATATATGTCACGTTGTAACAGTGACCAATATAAACATCACTTTGATAAATATACACATTGTTGTCGGTGTAGGTTATTCATTTTATGTTTTTTTTCCATTGCATGTTTGATTGTAACATATATTTACAATGTAACATTGCCCCTGTAGGTTGTAAAATTAAAACTATAAATACCTGACACATGTCTTAACTAGTAACCTAAATATAAAACGAATGACTAAACCATTCATCTAGTGCAGTTAATTAGTAGTTAAAATAACGTTTTTCTTTATTTTAACGTGTTTTAATTGTTGTTGTTTGTCTTTGTTTGGTGTATTTATGTGTTTATGTGTGGATGGGTACTCATGTTAACTTATATAACATTGTATCGTTGTATAATGTCATGGTAATTTACAGAAAACACTACAGTATTTCCAGGTTAAAGGAGCTGATTTAATTCAAATGCGTATTTAAGCATATTTAAAGCGTCGAATTTAAATATATTTATCTCGGATAACACATAACATGATAAACATGATCAGTGCTAATGTATATGTGTGATAATTTAAAGTCAATATTTAACAAATGGAAATGTTCCAATAAATGGCATAAGGCATACATACAGTCATTGTAATTGATAGCAGTGCCTCAGTCGATTCATGCTTGCTGAATGTCTGCCCCATTGCCTGTGTCTCGGTTTACCCTTCGCCTACACAGATGGATACAATAGTCCGTACTTTGTTCCTGCCTGATTGAAAAATGCGAAATTATTAGCATGTCAACAAGTAGAACAGGGTGTTTATGGAAGCACAAACCACATGTAACTTGGTGTAAAGTGAGATAAACTCCATTATTTTTCTTTAATTCTTATCCAATACATGAACGTATTTAAATGTTAACATTCGATTTATTGCCGTTTAATCAAGATGTACGTGTTTTTTTTCAAAATGCCATATAACACTTATCCTCGATAAATAGCATTTAAAGAAGACGCCACCGTACGTTAACTTTAATATTCATTGTGTTTTAAAAGTCAAACATAAACAGAGTTTACATCTAAAGAGTATTTTTCTGTAAAACGCACTTCCAAACTACCCACGAAATTCAAATATCGACGGATATATTTATCGCAAAATTATCATGTAAACATGAAACAGATTAGTACTTCAAGCATTTGATTCAATCAAATAAAACAGAAACACAAGACGCTTCAGCAAAAAAGGAACAAACAGGTAAGTTATCATGGCAACATAGAAGCGTATTATGTTTTTTTAACTTTTTCGCACGTATTAATTTTGAAACATAAAGCAGCGAAACAAAACATGTTCGGTATGTTGACGTGTAGCTCATTGGCAGAGGAGGACACTAGATATGTCTATTTAACCACAGTAACCGTAACAACTCGGCCATTTCCGTAAATCTCAGAAAAGAACGAAGAAATCGCCGAGGGGTCCCGATTGTAACCACAGATGTATCGTAGGTCAGCTGGTACACCTTCCAAATGAAAGGCTCGCTCATGACAATGACGCGATTTAACGAACCAACTCAAACGAACATATCGCGGTAATTAGTTATTTAATCAGGTGAATACTGCGTTGCTCTCAGAAATACGATTTATATTATCTTATATTAACCATGCCTGCGCTTCTTTACGTATGTTAAACTAACTCAATTACAAACGACCGAATGGTTACACGTATGACAAACAAAAGCATAAAAAATATTCTTTCTTTTTACAGTTGTTTTAAATATGGCTGACCATTTCAAATTTGTTCTTACTTTTCGCTTGGCTTGCATATGAAATACCTTTGTTTTGTTGCCTTTTCGGAGTTTGGTATATGTTGCAATGCTCATAGAACTTTGTCATATATTCTTATTGCAGCTGTAAAAATATGATGTGAAATAATAACGAAGGTATGTCTTTGTAAAATCTATTAAGTTGTTATAAGGATATAAAGTAATTTAATGAAGGTTATTAAGTTTATCAAACAAATATATTGAACCCTTCGCCGAAATATTGTTATTTTTTTATTTTCAAATATGTTTGTTTCAGTAACATGTTATACTCAAGGTAGAATTTTAGGATGTATACATGCAGATTTAAAATTGTTAAAATATACACTTTAAATAGAAGCGCGTAATTAATTACCTTTATTCAATTTTAATAAATTTTACTAAATTCTTGACAAAGTTCTGCAAATTCTAAAATATTTCTATCGCGATACTTATATTCTATATATTCTATGAGGTTAAGGGACATGCGGTGAGACAAAAATTCAAGCAATACACATATAGGTTCATACCAAATATATGTGTTACAAAATTAATATGTGGCTTTTAAAAAGTGGATATACACATAACAATCTATCAAAATATATGCCTCCAAGACTCTTCCTTTACATGTTTTTTTTAATATATTTTAAATATTCCATATTACCGTGTTCCAAATTGTATCAAGTTTATATCAGCGCAGGACAATGCCTGACAAAGACAACACATCTCAACTAGTTCCGGTACATGCCAGCGGAACAAGAAAACAAATGTCTAAATGAGAAGATGTCCAAACTTAAAATGAATAAATAACTCAACTACAAAGCAAAGTTGCTACATGTACTTACCACAATGAAAACAACTTCGTCATCTGCAAAGCTTAGCAATACTGTATTAAAAGTCCTGTTAGGTGTTGTTTAGCCTCGTTTATTTTTTTTGCCCTTTGAAAAAGAAACTAATTTTAAATTTTCAAAAATAATAAAAATAATCATGATCATATTCATATTAATCGATGAAGTTATCTTTGTAGTTATTGTCCAGTGCTGAATGTTGAATAGATAAACACGTTGACTAATAAACTACGGGGTCGCTGACTGCTCTCACAACTGAATTATCTTTAAACATAATAGTTTGTGTTTGTTTCCAATCGTCTGCTATCTGTTTGGTATCTCCTGATGAGATTATTACATGTAGTAAATGCGAGTTACGACATATTTCGTTTAAAAATCGAGTGAAGCTGTGCTTTTGAATTATTTCAGTGGTTTTGCTATTCCTTATTTTTATAACATTTCACTAATTTATGAACATAGTACTTTAGATATCCATTTGCTCTTATAATGAGTGTACATTTTGCGGTGAACAATGATATGTTGATGTGTTTTGTTTTGCTTTTTCGTTTGGTTTCTGTTTGGTTTTTGTTTAGTTTGTATGTTTGTTGTTGCTGTTGTTTGTTTGTTTGTTTGTTTGTTTTTGTGTTTTTTTGGGGTGGGGGTGTGGGGTGGGGGTGTGTGTGGAGGGTTTAAAGTATCTAGGTCCCTTATACTTTGGAATGTTGGTAATGTTTATATCTATACTATAAGAGAAATTCATCCGCAGTATAATTTTAGGATGTGCATAATGTAGAAATGTACAAAATAATACGAATTTATGTATCGAATCATGAGCGTAATTTGGTGTGTGGGGTGGGGGAGGGGATCGGGGGCAAACAATGTGGTATGATAAACACCTGTGCAGTCGGCCCTGCTGGTAGGGACCTTATAATTCTCCGGCTGCCGCTGCCTATAGCGGGGTAAGAACCCTCCAAAGGTAGCCGACCTGTTTACCGGGGTCGGCGACCTTGTATCTCCATGGCGACGGAATCCTGTTGGTTGAGTTCAGTTTGGGCTTGTCAGTGATGTCAACACAGGCCAACACACCATTTTGAACTGGAGTTCAGGACTCAGACCACAGTTATTTTTAATAAATGTTCTATATAGACATTGTGGACAGTGGCCATGTTGATAACTCTCCAATCAAATCAGAGTCACTTGCTGTCATTAGTATCATCCAAGAGAACAAATTCTAGCTGCAGCAAGATGGGGGTCAAGCTGCTTCCGATCCCATAATTTCCAGTCAAAGTACAACCATGCACCATTAACCTTTACAATGATGGGTTGCTTTTTTATCAATAGTCATATGGTTTAAAAGATATGGCCACCAGACAGGACTGCCACTGTCCAGGAACACAGGTGGCTGGCTGGCCGCCTGGCTACACAGTGGGGGTGGGGTGATTTGTGCAGGTTCACTGCACATGCTTCTGTATCAAAACATATGCCAGCATATGGGAGGTCTGTTTTTTCAGTTTAAAAGACTTCAGGGGGGGCGATCGAAAGAAGAAGGCGTTCGGTTTCAAGAAGGGATGCTCACCTTGGAATAAAGGCTTGAAGTCTGACAGTCATTTCCATGTTGATGCTGAACCAAAGAGATCTGTCATCAGGCTGACTGAAGATGCATTTCCAGTGTCTACCAGACCTACTGCCAATGGAAGCGAGCTCTGCGGAGATGTTATGCTGCTGCGGCCAAGCATATCAAGAAGTCAACCTGGAGCAAAACAAGAAGATAACAGTAACTGTCACGGCATGAGACTTGTTGACAAGCAAGAGATGGCGAGTTCAATAAATGTGGCACTCGAAAGTCATCGGCAGAAATCGACTAAATGCCATCAGCCTTATCTGATTGTGGCCGATGAAAGAAAGATGGGACTGTGCTGGAAGATGTTATTTAAGTGCAACACTGCAACTTTATTACACGATTATTCAAGCTATACAAAGAGGCAGAGACATCTAAGAGGGGACCGAAGCCAGCAACAACAAATCTGAGTCTTGCCGTAGGACTACAAGATGCACCTATGGGGAACTCAAAATTCCGGTACCTACTAGCAAGTATGGACATTCCACCGTCAGCTAAAAGTACCATGCAGAAAACATCCTACACTGTGGGCAGTGCGATCAAAGAACTGAACGATCGAGACATGCCTGGTGAAGGATATCAGCAGAAAACGAGGAAATCCTGGGAACTCTATTAATATTGCTGTGGACGGGCGATACAATTCGAATGTTATTTCGAGCCGGAAGAAGTCAGGCATCGCAGTAGACTGTGAGACAATGACAGAAAGGCAGTACATCGTGGCTGCAGCAGTGCAAAATAAGCTTTGCTGGACAGGTGCCTGGCTGCGGGGAAAAGGATACCATGTGGAATGCCCCGGCGGTCATGCAGGCTGTACAGCAAATACATATCGACAGGCACCACTCTCAGAATATGAACTCGGAAAATCTGTTGGACGGACACTAGCAGCTGAAAGTGCTCTTGTTCGGTATGTGACAACAGATGGCGACTCCAGATCAGCTGCCGGAGTGACTGAGGCAATTCGATTACTCGACCCTATATGGAAAGTAGAACGCCAGGCAGACCCAATTCATCTAGGTCAGGCTCAATTCCGGTACTGTTAAAATGCTAACTTTAATAACGGTATGTTCCCAGGCGCAAAGACCAGAGACCAAATACAGGAGCAACAGAAGGATCTCAGCCAGGGCATAAAAGCTAGATGCAGCTGTATCCTGAAGGAAATGATAAAGAGACCTGCAGGAGACATGACATTTAAAAAAAACAACAGTTACCCCATGTTCTTGATGCCACAGTGAACTGTTATGCCGGGGACTGCTCCAAGTGCAGACGCTATTCATACGTATGTTCCGGTGGTGTAACAAACAACTGGTAGAACCGGTCTGTTTTCCTAGGCAGTTACAGGATCACATCTCTCAATCTAGACAAAAATGACAAGAAACTGTTAAATGACATTGTAAAAATGAGAATAGGTGTAAGTGCTATAGAAGAAGTTAAATCTGGTACCAGCACACAAAAATGTGAGGCAGTGAACCGCGCCATCAGTGTCTCCCTGCCTAAAAACAATGACTTTTCTAGAAACATTCATGGACGGCTGAGCTCAACAATTCACAGGCTAAATAACGGTTTGGCGGACAGCTTGGTCGCGAAGCTGGATCGTGTAGGAGTACGTCTTTCCAAGAAGACCTCACAATTCCTACACCAAATGCAACGGGGAGAGACGTACCAGAGACATTATTCGAAGAAACCTGACACCATTAAGCGCAAGCTAAAATCAAAAGGTAGACAATTACAGGAACATTTAAAATTCAAGAAAACCCACAGTGTATAGTCAGATTACAGAAGAGGCCAGCTATACCCTAAACCAAGCACATCAAAGGGAGACAACAGTGACCATGCTTATTCACAACTCAATTGAGTTAACTCTCATTATAAACAGTTTTAATTTCTTAACTAAAATTTCTAGTTATGTAAATCGAATCCAAAAACGTTCTTCGAATATTCGGAACGTGTATTCGAATCATATTCGAATATTCGGAACGAATTTATATCATAGTGGCATATAACAGGGTAATTTTCCATTACATTCAGTGTGTTTATTCATTGTAAAACGCTTATTTCTGGCCAAAATCTACATTGCTAGTCTTACTTAATGCAGAAGCGGCGGTAGATTTATGATTTTAGCTTAGCATTTAATTTTAAACGACGATTTCTTCATTTTGAAATACAAACGGCAATATTATGAATCCGACATTATCCTGTTTATAGTGAAGGACCAGACGGGGTGTTTCTTTACTTGGTCAGCGGTAAATTGCAAGAAAATACTGTCAGTGAAGAATGCCAGTAAATGCGTAAACATTGTCATTGCTACTTAACAATTATTATTATTATTGAAACTCTTATAAAAATTATAAAGTAACCAATCAATGTTAAGATGACCTGCAAAGTCCCGTATAATATATACATTATTAATTAGTCACCTTAAACTTGGGTGTCTTTTTGTTACATGTTGTACTTCTTGTAATAACATTTACAATTTAAAGGCATTTTGTGTACTTAATTACTTACTTGTATTAACATATGACGTATTAAAGGGGCTACTTAAGCTCCTTTTAATGTTAACATATCGATTTAATAAAACCATATCATAATTTTATTAGATGAAACTCTACAACACATGCAAACTAGCTCACAATTTTAATATTTTACTCTACTAACCGCAAACAATGTATAACAACAAACAGTCAATTATGTTTTGTGACTTAATCTTATAAAATACATTTATGACTCAAGGAGGTATTTTCAAAAGGACAAAATGCGGGTGATACTGGGTCGACTGTAAGACAATTAGGCAAAACCACGAAGGTTTTATGAAGGAAATTCGCTCAAGTGTACAGCCAATTAACGGTCTTGATTGGTTGGTGGTCGGATTAATGTTTAATTGTGATTGGCTGATATCGCTAAGGGCGTTAATCTGAAGCCATAACATGTCAATTAGAGATATTAAGTTACCAATACACAAGTGACAATTACGAACCTGCTCGCCATATGCCTATGGGTGAAAGGCGAATGTAAACCATTTGATGAAGACAATTACTGTGATTGGCTAGTGTCAAGATTACCTGACTGTTGATAAATTGATGAAGTACCAACCAATATATATATAAAGAATGATTAAGATTGTAAGCTCTTGAGTTTTAAGTGTGTTAAGTAAACCTATGACGAACGATTAAAAAGTATGTAGATTTACATTTTTGTTGTTGGAGAGAACGAAGCAAAAACAAAGAACAGAAAATCGCGGGGACAAAAAAACAACAGATGTCGCGGTATTGTATTGGAATAAAACAACAAGTATGAAGCAGAGTGACAAAAACAGAAAGTGATTGCAATTAAAGTTTGTTTGACAGTGATCTAGTTGTGCTTTTTAAAAATAAAAGAAGTTCTGGTAGACTGTTAGCAATAAGTATAGCCTTATGTAGTGTATTTATTATAACACACTATCCCGACCGAAGCTGGGTAGAGTCTGTGTCAGCTAATTGCCGTAGCATTGAACTGACACGTGTGTTTATTGGCAACTTTTTTCACAGCTGTATGGTGTTGTGACTGGGTCTAAGTGGGAGAGGGGGCAGAGAAGGAGCTGTGCGCGGAAAGGTGATTATATGCTGTTAACCAGATGGCAATTCGTTATCAGGAGACATGACCCAACCCCGCTATCTTAGAGCGAGCGCGATCACATATCGCTAGCGTCTTAAGTCGCTGGGAGACACTACGATCAACTAAAGAAATGTCATTTCAATGTTCCTTCGAACTTAACAAAAGTGGAATAGTAAATTATAAATATTCGAATCCCAAAATCTCTATTCGAATAGCGACTTGATATTCGAATATTCGAATATTTGAATATTCGTTAACATCCCTAAAAATTCAGTGACATCATAATATAACTGTACCTATTTAATAAGTTTTCTTAGCAGCGAGAGACAATATACATGTATTTTAGTGTGACTTCATGTGGGTCTTATATACATTTCAATACTTTTTTTAATTTGCATACATACCCTTCAATTAAAATTGTTTTAATTTGCTACCATTTCTGTGGCTGGTTTTGATTAAATAAATGTTACTATGAATTTATGCACTGTTTTTATTCTTTTTTACAATAGTTAAGCGTTTTCATTACGGTTTAACAAGTTCTCATGGTCTATGGCTGTTAACGAGCAATTATTTCACGCTATGCACATGTGAACTAACTCATCTTACTGAAAATGTTCATAATATATATCGATTATAGTGACAACATACTGAATATATCGCGACTAAAAATAAAAACAACAATAATACAATATTACAATAACATTACTACAATACAATAACAAGCAATAATAACAAGCACACACAATTTGTTCTCTAAAAGACAAATACATCTTAATGACCCTTATTAAATTAATAAATAAATAAATAAAATAAATAATAATAAACCTTCTGTCGACATTTGTGACATCTCGAGATGTCTTTTCAACAAACTAAATACTAACCTTGCTTAAATAAACAGTCTGGATAGACTATGTGGCCTGAGCATGTGCCACGGTTTGTACATATAAGCCTATCTGTGTTATCTGTGTTGACGGTATGAGGTTCGAGGCTAAGATGTTCCGCGCGGACACAAAGTGCCACATGACACAGATGCGAAACTTCTAGACCTGGTTCTACACTCATTTTTTTATGATGTACCAGGTAAAGAAGTTTGTGCACATGCATGGTGTGCCACTTTGTGTCAGGAAATTTAGCCTTTATTACCCCATATCACACTGGCCCCTTTTTAACACAACCTTGCCAAATGGCACAACCATGACTGTTAGGCAGAGACTTTTCAGTTCTTTTTCATATATTTTAAAAAAAATGCTTCCATTTTGATTTGAAAGTGACAGTGAGGCTTTGACCTACACAGGAAATGACCTCTTGGCTATTTTTAGATATTATTTTATACTGAAAGTAGATGTTTTCAGTATTTTTGCAAAAATAGTATATATTATTATATAATATTACATAATATAATGTAATAACTTTTTAAAGGTTGAAATTTAACTATAAATTCTGATTTTTACATTCTTCATCTATCTTAGGGTCAAGTTTGAACAAAATTGTTCGAGAAATAAAAAACTTATTACCATTCAAACACCATGACCCCCAGTCAATGGATGCTCCTAATCAGGCCTCAGACCACAGTTATTTTTACTATATGTTCTATAAAGACATTGTGGACACTGGCCATGTTGATAACTCTCCCATTAATGGTAAAAGCTTAATGTAAAAGGTCTTGTGTTTCTACGCTGGTTTTGCGTCGTCGACGACAAAAGCTGAATTTAACTTTAATTACCAAAATTGGTTGTTGTAATGTTTGGGTGTTTATTAGGTTTATTGTCCCACCAACAGCGTTTCAGTTATCTGCAGACGGTGTGCACTTGAAGCAGATATATTGCTGCCTTCTCTATGTATAGCACCACACCCAGTAATTTATTATCCTGACACCGGGCCAACCAGTCATGGAACTATTATATTTGCTCCAGCGCTAGCAAGGGAGCTCTACGACTGCCACTTTTTTGACTTTGGCAAGTCGTGACCTGGGTTCGAACCAGGGGCCCCTCAAACCTTGAGCCTAGGCTTTACGGATTGCGAGACTGTAATGTATTTCAATAATAATAATAATAATAATAATAATAATAATAATAATAATAATAATAATAATAATGTGATATCTTGAAGTGACAATTACTTTAGATGTTTCAGAGATTTTAACACGTTTGTTACCTTTATATTGAATTGTGTTCACAGATAAGCACAGCAGTCGATGTTCGTATGGCCCTGGATATCAGAAGGACATCAAAGACTTCACCTACTCAACACTACCACAGGACAACAAAAAGGGACGGTTTATTTTTGGTGGAGGCAAAAAATCAAAGAGATAAAATTGGCCTAAAAGCAACTCCACCATATAAAACTGGACATCACAATGTCCCCAAGGCATCATATAGTGAACAGGTCAAGTGGGCAAGGTCATTGTAAGGAAACAAGGGGTTGTATAACGCTGTTGAAAGATAGGACATTGAGTCAACCTTGTTGTTCTTGACCTGTTAGCTCTCAAGATTTGACAATTTAATTGAGGGCATATGTCTTGGTTGGAATATCTGTTAATTACTACGACCGTTTAATAGGTCATGACCTCATATTAACTCATTGCGTTCTTGACATTACTCTGTGCTTAGGTCATAATGTGACATTGATCTGTTTTATATGTCCGTTTTCAACGACTGACATTGTGATTTCAAACAAACCAATTATACAGGTTTCTTCCTGTGGAAGCTAAGTAATTATAAGAATAAGACAAACAAGCATATATGATGTAAGTGTAGCAGTCGCCTAAATAAAGACATCTGGTCAGATCTGTTAAAATAAGAGTATTGCATATACAAAGCAGGAATTGCTATATTGACATTTCAATCAAGTACCTCTGCTTGAACATGCTTCAAATAGTACTTTCTACTTTAACAGCTCTTTATTTTCGTTAAATTATATCAGTTATGCTTTTGTGTACTTTGATAATATTTTACCTTGAAACTATTTTCAATTTTTGAAAATATTTAACTGACAAATACATCTCACAGGGATGCAAGAAGGTCCTTTTAAAAAAAATCTTAATAATATATACACTAAAGGTCTTGAGATTCATTATAAGTTAATGGTTTGACCAAAGACTGGACCAAGTCATTTACTGTCAATGTTGTTTGATGTTAGTGTATCATGATTTGTATAAATTGGAAACAAGCCATTGTTAAAAAATTAACATGAATGTATATGTGAAGGATATATCTGACCTAACGGTGGTTTCCAACAGTTTGGACCACATTTTTTTTCTGGATCAACCATATAAATATTTGTTACCTGAATTGATGCCCTACATCTATGAAAGGTGCAGCATAACAACACACCTTTGATTACAAACACTTTTTTTCTATTTGAGCCACGCTACACAGTTAGCTATGTTTAGACACAAATAAACAACATGTGACCACTTACTTTTGAGATCACGTTATAGCATTATCAGCTTTGACGTTGATACCTATTTTAAGCAGAAATCCCCATCATGTTCATTTTTAGATTTGAAAAGAATTAATATTTAGAGTTTTTCACTATTATATTTATCTAATAGTTAAGGTAGTTTCCATAATTGTCTTTAATTAGACTAAAGTGTGAGTATATGCAGAAATAATGCTTAATTTTCCCAAAAACATGGGTGAGGTTTGGTTACTTGTATTTAATGTAGACAAACTGTAAGATACCACTTTTAATGCACATTCACACTAACAAACCTAAAACATAATGCTTTGTTATAATTAACCATTGTTGTATATGTTTTGCAACATGTATACAAAGTTTAGTGTAGTTTTTCATTGTAGAATATTAGTCTACAGAACATTGTCATAATTAATTGTTATTATTTAATTGAATAATAAGCAGTTCACCTGCAAGGCCTAATTGTATAAGTGCCATGTTTTCTATATCCTTGTTGATCAAGGTTAGAATGTTGTCATTGCTCATTCTGTGACCGTGTTTTTCAGTTGCACAACTTGGCAACATGTGTTTATTTTCTGTACCAATATTTTATTGAATTCAATTCAAATTGTATTGCAAGAATACAAGAATACTTGGTATTTAAACAAAATGGTAAAAATGTTACAAAACTAAATGAATATAAATCAAAGTAATTTTATATTAACTTAGACAGCTGAAAATGTTTTGAAAAATGCAAACGTGTACAGTTTCATAATTTTATAGCACTGGTGATGTTGCTTTTGAAAAAAAGTATTTAGCCATTTGCAAAATAAAATGCTATTAGTTTTCTTTGAATGTAATTCAATCATTAACTGTTTGATTTCTTTTGGCATTTGGGACATATTTAAAGTAGAATTTGAAAGTGTTCAACTCAATTATCTCCCACTAATGTTCATACATAAAACTACAACAAAAGCTGTTTTCATTTACAGAAATTAAACCAATAGTGATTTATTTATTTGATCATGCTTGCCTTCTTTTAATTTTGGAGATCATTTACGCAACTAAGATGCATTTTCCATGTTTCTCAAAGTGGTGACTGATGAAATGGGATACTATTGTTTGAATGCAGCTAAATATTTTGTTAACTCATATCTTATGCAGGATTTTAGGGTACAAACACATTTTTTTCTTTAAATCACTTGAGCGACCAGTATATCATGCATATTTTCATTTTATCATGCAAAATTGTGTTTGGTTTGTATCCAAAGATACTGTGTGTTTAACAGGATAAATTGAACTGTGCTCGTGTGAAGTTGCATTTAATTAATAATGTTAATGCCTCCTGTACACATGCTACCAATTTGAAGATAACAGTGATCTTATAATGATTGAATGGTTGCTAATTTTTTCAGTTGAATTATTTGTTAATAAGAGTTTTAATGAATTCTTTTTTTCAAATTACTGATATGTGATCATTTTAATACTGTTCATTTTCTTGTAAGAAGGAAGACTTAGAGGGAACTGAGAAAAAGGGAAGGAAATAGGCCAGCCCAAGGACTATTTTCTGTTAGATCTCTGGGTTGATGTTCTGACCCTGCGATCCAAACACTAGGCAAATATTTCTCGGTGTTATTGAGTATATGAATGCTCTCATGAGCAGAATTCATGCAAAGACATATTTGAGTACATTTTTGCCTAAAAAATATGTGATTGTTTTTTAACTAATAAATAATGATTTATTATAATTTTGATTGTAAATGCGTGTTTAATTGACTGTATGGATAATTAAATGTGTACATGTATGTGTAATTGTCCACTAATTGACTTGTGTATATTACTGCATGTGTATCCATCCAATGTTCTTACTAGATATGTTGGAGTTATTTATTTTATGCTGTTGCAACTTTATTGTCAAGACACTGTGTTTATATTGGCAGTATTGTACTGTTTATTTATGTGTAAAATTGATTACTTTTAACACAAGCTCATGTGTTATTATGTAAGAATAAATATGAAACAACCATAATTCCCTCTTGTTATATTGTACTATTCCATATTCTTATTTCTAGTATTGACAGACCATAACAATGTTTTCAATATATATATATATATATATATATATATATATATATATATATATATATATATATATATATATATATATATATATATATATATATATATATATATATATATATATTGTATATAATGATGTTTTATTATTCACCTTGTAGCTTAAAATTTAAAAATTTAATATATATAATCCACCGAAACATTTCCGGGTTGTAACCGCCAGCAATAAATTTTCTGATAAGTTTTAAAAAAAGCGGTCAGAAAAGTTAGTGAGACCCTTGATTTTCTTCAACTTGTATAAAATATTTCCATAAAATGCACGATGGCTTATGCCTTTCTGCATAAGTGTTTTCGTACTGCTATTATACTAAGAAACAATAAAATCATTGCGGTGAAAGAATTTTTAAAACGCCTTCCTTAACTTGTGAAAACGAAATCATCGCTGTAACAGTTTAGAAATAAACCGGTTTCTAGCATTTAATTCGTCTACGTTAGTACAAACTCGTGCA
This sequence comes from Sinonovacula constricta, assembly GCA_007844125.1. Taxonomy (NCBI): domain Eukaryota; kingdom Metazoa; phylum Mollusca; class Bivalvia; order Cardiida; family Solecurtidae; genus Sinonovacula; species Sinonovacula constricta. Next base: position 13,848,862 of record CM017563.1, read on the forward strand.
AATCTTGTAGGTTGTGATATGTAAATACCATAGGAGGTAGCACGAGGCGAATCACCGTCAAGGTATGGATAATTCACAATACTCAAGTTAAAAACATCTCTCTTGTCATAGATTTTAGTAGAGACGTTGTCACTGCAGATAGCGATCTCAATGTCTAGAAATGCTGCTTTTAAATGTCAGTTATTTGCTTTATTAAGGGTACGTTCTAGGTGGTAAATCAGATGGATCATTTGAGAAAAGAAAGGATTACCTATAGTTAGAATATCATCGCGATAGCGTGACGTTAAATTGAAAGCCTCTATAATGTGGCTTTGCTTAAAAGGGGATAAAGTTAACATGAAATCATGTTCAAATCAGTATAGAAACACATCTACAATTAATGGTGCACAGTTGGTTCCCATAGGAATACCAATTACTTTTCTAAATAAAGTGTCATCGCATTTTATGTAAATATTGTCTAATAGGAAGCATAGAGCTTCACAAACATCCGTGCAAGTCCACAAAGTAAACTTAAATGTTGGTAAAAATGCATTACTGTCATGACATGCAAATTTATAGATGCTGCTCTCCTCAAATGTTTTCTCAAAAAGAGCAATCAAGTTGGTCTTAATTAAATCATGAGTTAAAGAAGTGTACAGCGTAGATAAATCGTAAGTATTAACTGCAGAGCAATGGAAGTTTAGAGTACGGAACTTGTCTAAGACTTCTGAAGAATTTTTTATAGACCAACAAATTTTAATTCCTGAATTTTCATACACCTTTTGACAATATTTAACAACGTGATTACGAACGGCTGTAAGGCAAGACGTAAGTAGTTTAGATATGTGAGTGGTGATGCTAGAGCTGTCAGTAGCTATGAATCGTGACTTGTATGTGTTTTATGAAGCTTAGGAATCCAGTACAGTGAAGGAAGTTTTTCTTGCTTTGATTCTATTTCGATATTGAAATAATGCAATATCTGTTTATGTTTGTCAATGACTGTTCGAAAGTCAAGATTAGTGCTAGTGTAAGAACTGGTAGTGGATAACTCAGCACTTAGTACATTTTTGTAATATAGTCATCAGACAAAAATTATGAAGCTTTGTCTACAGGTACAAGTACTAATTTATCGTGAATATTCTGAAAGGACAATTTAAGATGTTTTAAGTTATAAAAAGGTTCCTTAGGTAAGCTAGAAGGATAGGAGCGGTATAATGTAACGCGATTTTTTATTATTTGTTTTAAAAATGGCTTTCTTCCAGGTATAGAGTACTACTGTATCCGTGTTTTCTTTCTTACACCAGCAATCGGCAAACAGATAAATGGCATCAGCTATTTCTTTGCAACAAAGGTCAAAATCTATTTCATCTGGCAGGCGATATTTCGGATCCTTACAGAGTAATTTTCTTAATTTATAGTCATCGATGATTTTTAAATCCCCAGTAATGATATGACCAGAATGTAAAAAAAACAGAAAGGTGAAGTTGACTAGTTTCAAGAATTTTGAGAAGGATCATTCAGGTTAAGGTCTGCTACAGTTTGGTTGTAATTAAAAATATGACCTCTAATGGTTTTTTGAACTTATAACAAATCATTGAGTTTTCTTTGTTTTTGAAGTGACTGGAGATTTTATTGATGGTATTTTGTCCCGAAAGATACTAGGTAAGTCGATAAAATCAATCCCTTTATTAACGTTTACGATTTTCATGAAATGTCATTTGTGTTCGGACTGTTTATCAATATGAGGTCTTAAAAAGTGGGTAGTATACTTTTGAATGATGGTAGGCACCTCATATAAAGGATGAGTACGTACATTTATTTTATCTCCCTTTTTTCAAATTAACTAGTGATTTCAAAAGTAGAGTTGTAACTACACAAAGTAAAGCGTGGATACCAACTCGAATATAAAGTGTGTTCAGATCTTGAATAGAACCAGTTTTCCTTAATCGGCTTTTAAGATTATGTTTTTTCTAATTCCATGAGATCGGCGTTTGCTTAAAAAAAGAATACTTAAGATGTCAATGTTCGGATTTTTAGAAATATTGCGGCCTGATGAATATTGTCATTAAGACCGAGTGGAAATGGAGTCTGAAGTTTTTAATCCAATAAAGTTCGGCACTGTATCTGGCCTGTAATTTAAATCCTTTAGAAACATCGTCATCGACAACAATTTCTTTGCAAAGGTTGTTTATTCACATATTTTAAAGAATGACCAGTAGTTAGAAAATGATTATATAAGTAGTTCTTTAAAGTAGTGAAAGAGGTTAAGAACATGCCCTTATGATCGTATTCTACGTAGCATAAACAAAAGCCTAATTACATGTTATGCCATTTATGTCACCGTTACAAGATTTCATTAAATACTCCTTTGTTAAATATATTAATTTAAAGTTTCTCAGAACTAGTTAAAGTTATCGAACATGTTTTCAAAATAGACCAAAGAACAAAATTAAATATCGGAGAAAAGTATTGGGTTTGTTACACTGTCAAATGACCAAGGCGAAATATGAAAAGGCCATATACAGTGTTAATTAAACACAGTTGTTAATTAAACACACTCATGTGAAACATATAGTTAAACCGAAAAAAGCATATGTATACACGTTTAAATGCAAACAATGGACCATTTTATAAGAACAGACTTAACGACATTTAGAGATACATTAAAAGTCCTGAACGATAAAAAATCCTAAAAATGCTGCAAAATCCTGTTTATATTAAACCAAAGTCTAGACATTGAAATCCTATTTCCATAAACAACGTCTCTACCAAAGTCTATGACAAGAGAGATGATTTCAACTTTAGTATTGTGAATTATCCATACCTTGACCTTGATTAACCTCGCGGTACCGCCTATGGTATTTACATATCCAACCTGACAAGGTGTGCACGTGCTTCTACTAAAGTAGAAGATTTAAACACTAGAAACCGGTTAATACCAATCTCCTCACAGCGATTACGTCACGCGTTGCTACTTAAATCTCTGCCCCCAGCAAGGATCACGTGACGATAGAGTATCACGTGAAGTAAACATGAAGGCCTCCATAAACACGCCACTAAAGACTTTCATAACTTCATATTTTTTCATGTTTTTACATTACTTTTTATTTTTAATATGATAAATTAATATTTTTAAAGGAGAGATACTATATTTTGAGGAGATAAGTCCAGAAAAAACTAAAAATAAAAAAACTATCCGCCTGTATTTGGGCGAAAAACTTGCTGGTGGCAGTGATATAATGTACTGTCAAGGGAAGTAATCACTGCGGGGAGTTTGGGTTAATACTAGAAACCGGTTTACGTCTTCTAAATTGTTACGGCAGGGCTTTCGATTTCACAAATTTCATTTTTTTTTCACCGCAGTGTTTTTATGACTTCAAAGTATAATAGAAGTATGAATAAGAATATTTTAATAATAAATTTGAAAAGGCACGGGACAAAGGTATTCACATGTAAGCCAAATGTAAAAGTAAGAACAAATCTGTGACGAGTCATTTAACAAAAAGAGCGAACCCGATAGTAACCGCCTTGGAACGGTCAGTCTGCAAAATGAACCGACTGTGGTCCTTATAAATTGCAGATAAATTCTCGGCTTTTTATGGAAAATTACTAGAATCTCATTACCTTTTAACTCCTCGCAATATTACATGTTTGTTGGTTTGAGATATTTTTTAAATTTTCACTTCTGACACTCTTGACATATGACGTCGTGGCATTGTATAACGTCATTAAATTGTTCTTTTTTATACGCCATCGCTTGGGCTGTTTAATTTCAAACTACTCCCTCATTTGGAACTATTAGGTTTTAATCTGCTGTGCATTAATCCTGTCGAAGATTGATTTGCTACCTTGAAAAAAATACAACTGGCCCAAACTTATACGGAACGCAACCGGTTTCATGGCTTTCAACTCATTAATTTCTAGTCAGCAAACTGAAAAACAAAAAGCATACTCAATCACACTGTTAAACTTATGAGCATATTTAAAATACTATTTATCTGTTTTGAAAACATTCCGTGGTAAATGGCAATTTACCATATGTTAAGTTCAGTTACATGCTATCAGGATGGTTGGTAAAATATTTGTTGTATAGTAGCTGTTATGCTAGCTGAATACCTTTTGAGACCTTATTACACAGAAATAAATAATACTCAAACAAGCTACCATGTCTGGATTGTCATTGGCTAAACCATTCATGCGGATCTGATGATGGCTTAAAACATATTATGTGTAAAAAAACAATGCTGTTGGTTTAGTCATAGCGATGTGTAATTTTAAAGTATAACACAATGAAAAAATACTTTCTTTAAGTCAGTACCTTCCTTTGGTAAATAAAGGTACGAGTACCAAAAGAAAGAAAAATAAATTTGCACTGTTCGAACCCAGTAAGAGAATTATTTATCATAACATATAATCCCTTACAATAATGTCGAAATGACTAATAAAAGGTACTTAGAACAATGTTTATATTTTTTGTTAAAAGCTTATTTTGTTTGAGTTGTTTTCTAGCTTGCTTTCCGCCAACTCTATATCAAACTCATTTTGTTTACGTACCTGCCTATGTGACCAACCACTCATTTGTCAACATATGCAACTTGAGAGTTTTGTTGAGTTCAGTGTACATTTCGTCCATATATCTTCTCACAAAGACAAACTGACAAAGATAGGCCAACGTAAAATCCTTGCAGCTACGTGAATGAATGTCGCAGTACATGTATAGAAGGGACGCCATTGGCTCAATGGTGAAGTCGCGGACATGTAACTGCTCTAACTGCTCGGCCTCTCTACGCGTGGGTTTGAGTCGAGGTCAGGTCGAATTACGAAATTTGGAAAGGTCTTTCAGCTGACTGACAGTGCACTTGTGGTTCACACATAAGTCTTGGGTCTTCCTCCGCCATCTTAAAAAGCTAAGTGTCGCTAAAAGGACAACACATTTGCTGTATATAAACACCACCACCACCATCACCCCACCTAACCACTACCAACAACAGAAAAGCCACACCATCAATAGTCACAAAGATGCCAAATGAATGAAACAATAACTTCAGTTATTACATTACATATGTGTCATACCCATATAAGTTTTGCCTCTAAGAGATATTAATAAGAACACAGTTTTCCTTGATATTTGTGACACACTGTGCATGTATTTTAATTAATTTGTACCATTCTTATTCTGTTATCTACCCGTTGTTCTCCCAACTTACGCCATTGGCATGTTCGATATAAAGCAGATCGACAGAACCAACGCGTACATAAATTATAGTGCCCGCAGATACATAATATTGCTAATTAAAGATAAGTAAGTTAAGACTTCGGTTATTACTATATCACACTATGTTTATTTAATCTATATCTGTTAAAATTGTATCTTGAAAGGTTCAGTATATGTATAGGTCAGCCATGACCTCTGAGCTGTGACCTATTGGTCAATCTATCTGCGATCAATAAAATAGGTAAATTAGAAACATAACGGACGGTTTCTTCATGCACGACATTGATGTATGACAAAAATGCCCAACTTCAGTCTCTTAACATACAATTCTGCAATCAATATGCACCAAAATCAATCGCAACACTTAAACAGGTTTTACCTGTGGATCGGGAAAAAGAAAAACAAATTATATAAAATAAACTTTTAATAATTAACATAATTATACGAAAGTAGATCTGCACCAACGCATGTATACCGTTTTACATAAAAATATAAGGCGCACAAAACAATTAAAATGTATTTTAGGAGACTCGAACCCACGACCCATAGATCGAAATATGAATAACCGAGCCCTCCAGACAACAAGACAAATAGAGCTAGCAATTAACAGGGTTTTTTTATCAATGATACATGGTTTCACTCCTTTTATCTGGACGAGTCTAAATGACGTAAATATTGCAAGTGGTCTACCTATATATGTTGTATTTGTTTTATGACGATTAGTTCCTAAGCACTGTTTCGTTAAACAAAGGTATGAAGTAGTAATGTACTTTGGTCCAGTAGTAATTGACGAGGCACAGCTTTGACACAGTAAACTTTATAAAATGATATATAATAAATTATATTAAACATTGTGTTTTATTTCAAGGAATAGTGGTTTCTAGTAAATGTATCTTTGTTTGGTAAAGAGGTTCAGGCCTGTAATATTTCGAAAGTATTACGATTAGGCGGTTTATTTATACCTGTCACAGAGCTGAATGTAGTATTCTGCGAATTGTTATTATGAACAAGCTGGATTTCAGAAGCACACGGGGCCTTGACCCTGCATGACCTTGACTACTCGCGGTCAGTTTTTAATGCCTGCAAAGTGTATAGAACAAATATTTATGTCTAAGGGGTTTAGACGTGCCAGTTGTGCCATGAATGCTTCACATGTTAACATTAATATTGTTAGTAATGTTTAAACCGGAATTTGATTTTAATGTGTAATTTGGATATACATGAACACACACACACACACACACACACACACACACACACACACACACACACACACACACACACACACAAGCACACGCACACGCACACACACATTTTTGATTTCACACCAAGGTTTATGCAGGTGGTGAAGTTTAAAAATTTAAACACACCAAAAGGATAAAACCTTTCTTTTTATGTAACACTATTGAAGTGATGCAAATATAATGGTCAAATACATGATGCAGACCTTTCATATGCTACCCCAGGCCGGACCTGATCCAGCGGGAACTTATCTAAAACGTTTTAATAAATGTTTATCTACTTGGTTATTGGCAAAGAAGCTTGGGGGTCATACATCTGCCAGATTAAATTGTGTTTTATATTACTATATGAGGCTGACATATTACTCAAACACTTGGAATGTATTAAATGATTGTTTTATCAAGATTTTCATGTATTCATTTAATCATGTTGTTACGAACATAGCGACGTCAAGTCTACGGAACATACTTATCTATTTTCTGTTTCTATGATTAAGCTCAAGCTATCGACAGGTGAGATCTAGTGGTGATGCTGATATGTCGTGAGAGAAACATTATAAAAGTTTTTTGGGGGTGGGCGCGGAGTATGAATCAAGATCCATTCAACTTTATCTCAGTAAATATATATATATATATATATATATATATATATATATATATATATATATATATATATATATATATATATATATATATATATTATTCATTTAATTACGAATATTGTATGAGATGTTTTTATGCGGATGTAATGCTATTCTGGTCATAGTAACGCTTTTTGTGTTAAATCACCACCATGGCTTATTTAGAAATAGAAAAAGATAGTAAAAAGCCAAATTCACTTGAAAAGTCTTCAATCAAAATGTTAATTTCACTTATACTCAACAGTCTTTGTGCAGCTCTTCTAATAGAAATAACACATCCCTCTCTTGAAAGTACTATGTAGACACTATTTTTCAATGTCGTCACTACTTTCGTTTACCTATAACATATCAAAGAAAACGTCAGCGATTGGACATTTAAATAGATCGCTTCTTCTTGTCACTGCTTGCATTTGAGAAAGCCCCCAGGAAGTGCGAGGATAGAGCTGTGTAAAACCGGTTTAAGCAACCCAGTAGGTCCTTTTACCGATTAACCCTTTTTTTTTTTGTTAAATGCCTCAGCAGAATCAGAAGATGTGTTCTTTAACATTTGGCTTGCATGTAAATACCTTTCTCCTGTGCCTTTTCAGCGTTTGGTATATGTGGCAATGCTCATAGGACTTTGTCATATATTCTTATTAAATCGAATCATATGCAGTTGTTGTAGGAACATCATTCAAAAGTGTTAAACTAACATCAGCAGCAATATATTGACAAAGTGTTTTGTAAATGTGGATTTTGTCGGTTCAAAACACAATAGAACGATCCGAAGCACTTACTTGCAGATGTGTACTGTGGCTATCACCTAAGATGTCTATGTTTAAACATAAAATGCAGTATTTCATATCTTGTGTAAAGTCAAAACAAATCGTAAAAATGTACTTTAACTTAACAATACCAGAAGTTTAAATAGTCATTTTTAAGCACTTTGGTAAGTCTAAAGACCTATTTTCAGATAATATTGTCAGTGCCTGTCGCCATTCATCCTAGCCTAACACATTCTAAAGGTATATAAAAAATACCATTTAGGTTTGTAATATACACAAATAAAAATATATGCTTTCTTTAACAAAAAGTAACGGAAAGCTGGCTGAAGAAAAATATGTTATGCCACAGACATTAACAAATTCTTTTAATCGACAGGAAACCTGTGGCTTTTTGAACAAATAATTCTTACTAAAGTATTTATTATCTCACAGAAACGGATGTTTCTATTTTCAGCATTCATGCATGTTTTGTGCATTAGTACGAGCTTTTACTTAGCAGCGGATCTAGATTAGTACACAATTGCAAGCAACGTGTTTCTAAAATACATTACACCTTCTGTACCAACACATTGACGTTTGTTGCAAAACCTTTCTCGTCCATTAAAGTTGTAGTATAACGTTTCTTCACGTGTTTGAATGGTTGTATGTACTAACGACCGAAGGAAATAAATTGTCCTAACTAATAACTACTAATAACGTATTTATTGGAAATGATAAAATCTTCCACAGAGTGCTACAACGATCTGTGTTTGTCTTTTAATTATACAAATGCCATATCGGATAAACGGCATTAATTAAAAAAACTGTCATGCAAACTGAATTGGCCAGATGGTATAAGTATACTGGCATTCCTATATAAACCGCGTTGTAGTTTGCAGCAGTCATTGCCTTGGTTATCTACATTGTGTTCTTACCTGCAAAACCGTATCCAACAACATCAGCATGGGTATTCAGGTAGGTCACGAAAACTTCTTTACATTTTTTTTTCCTGAAAGTGTTATATGTCTTTCAATAGGACCTATTCGTGCCTTTGCATTAACACAAAGAGGTTAGAATTTTAGTACTGACTTTACTTTTTTTCGTTTTTCGTCAAAACTGTTTTGTTAAATGAACACTTTTTTTGTTGAAAAACGTACTCGTACTTGGAATATTGTTTTAAATTGATATATATTATTTCCCCTGTTTGATCTTTGAGAAACCCCGAAAGAAGTACGAGGTCTGTACACCGGTAACTAATTTAACTGGCATATGTATATATCTAATGATATTACATATTGTGATATATTGCACTAATAATAATAAGACCTTTCCATATTTTTGTATTTTAACCCCTACTAGATCTAATAAAATGCAGTGCTGTGCCTTGATGCCATTATTTTTATCATATTTATAGAGGCCTACTTGATCTAAAATATTCGTCAGAAAATTAAGAGGAACATTAAGATTATATATACAATGACACACCAAATAAGACTATATACTTTGCTAGTTTTCTTTGCAAGTTATAGTGTATAATAAATAAGTGCGACTCCTTATTAAAGGGAATTGTAAACTTATATTCATTTAAAAACATATTATAATATAATGTTGTAAGTTGTTCAATAGGGAACTGTAGTAATTGTATTTTAACTCTTGAAAAATACAATTTGTCAAAGATTCGAGAGTGAGCGTTTTTAGACAACAATTTATTAAACACATGGCATTCCTTATCCTTGTAGTAAGTAAAATTAGGAAAGAGCTTGCTTCTGGCGTCAGGTATTGCAACAAACTTCTCTATGATGCCCAAGATCAGATTTGCAGTAATCTAATCATGCAGGCCGTAGGCCTAAGTGACAAAGCATCTCAAACACTCTGCTGGCCTCGTTATAAAATGTAAGTTATATTTTCCCAGGATGTGTAACATTTACCTCCAATGTCAGAGTAGTAAAATTTACAATTATGAGACTATTAGTTATAAACAACTCGTTTATAGTTTGAAATATTTCCATTGAGAAGGAAAACCACTAGCTTCACTAGCACTGCTTCAAATGACAAGAACAATTTTCTTGGTAATGCGCAAATTTGCTGATATTTATATACATATTTAGTTGATATGACAAATTCATGCACTATAGATGTAATTACCTTCAACCAAACGATGATGCTAGGTATAGCAAAATAAGTTAAGGGAAGAATACAGTATTTTGCGTTGCAGAGGCTTAAAATCATTGACTATGGAACTGTCTACCACATGTTCACGCTGAAATGTATTGCTTTTTGCAATAAGCTTCAATGACAATACCGACATAGCGGGAGTTTTAAAGTTTCAAAGGTGCGCTGAAAGTTTCATTACCAGACATAGGCACTCAATATACTTCTTTAAGATGAAAACATCGCCATTACGTAAGGTGCCCTACGAATATTAGCGACTGCCTTTTGGAGTTTAGAGTTGCAGGGCACTCGCACGATTGTAAAAAGTTACAATAGTTCCGATTAGCCTGTCATATTGAGATGACTTTCGAGGCACCGTTTATATGCACAGTGATCGTACGTGCATCGCAAGAAAAATATTATCAAGCGAGATAAGCGAGGTTTTATAGACATTGTGAGTGTGTCATGGGGCAAACCGTTTGATCCTAATATCTTTTGTTTCTTGGTGTTGTACGATGTCCTTACAAGTGTTTTTGCGATTGCCTTGCGACATATGTGTGACTTCCTGCTTAAGCAAGAACATTTACACACAAACATTGCTGAACGCGCTTATGGTCGTTGTAAATGCTAATGACACATATTCGTAAGATTTCATATAAAGAGGAAAAAGACGAATTGTAAAAAACGCTTCAAATGCTTTAGTTCATTGACTTTATTGTCGACCATTTTATGTTAGTTTAAACATGTAAATAAAACTTAAAACATCTTTTTTAGTGATAATTATTCTTAATAGTGTTCTTATTTTCAAAACATGTATGTTCTTCCGTTTAAGAAACGATATATATCCACATCACTTTTGATAATGATGTGCGGACGTTTAATTCTGTAATCAAAGTGCAGTACGGATTTCTTTAAGTAATGATTCAAAAGCAAATTCTCGATCAAACATATGTTTGATTCAATATAAAAACACAAAAGACAAACTATCAAAACGTGACCCATGTAAAAACATCACATATGCTCTATATTTCGGTGAGTTTTGTCTTTATTGTCAACCATTTCGTGTCAGTTTCTTGGCATATTTTTATAGAAATTATACTAATTAAAAATGAAAGACTGGAAAGAAAAGGTAAATAAGAAAAGATCCTATCAAAATTTTCACAGATATTTAAATTTTATCTACCAGTAGACAAAGGCAAACAAGGTAAATGCAAATGTGACAAAACACAGAGACGAGACATAACACACATAAAGAAAAAACATCAGTTACCGCCTTGGAACGGTCAATCGGCAAAAGGGCCAACTGGTGTGCTTAAACCTGGTTTGTGGAGCGCTCCAACCTCGCACTTCCTGAAGTTTTTTCTAGCAAACAAACAGTGTAAATAACAACATCCCGTCAAAGTGAAACAACTAACAGGCAGCACCTGCATCGGGAGTTAAAACAGATACAATGAACTTATAAACATACATAATAACAGTAATAAAATAAACACCTATGTACAGTATGTACAATAGATAAAAGCCTCGGCAAAGTAAAAACAAAAGAAACTCAAACGAGAGATCAGTTTGAAATAAAACAGCCCAAGCGCTGATATATATTATACGATATTATAGAAACACATAAAACAGCCCATGCGCTGATATATTATAAGAACAAAAAAAAACATCCCAAGCGCTGATATATAACAAGATCAATTTAAATATGGCACATAATGCCATAACATCATGTTCCAAAAGTGTTAAAAGTGAAATGTAAAAAATACGAAAGAAAACATCGAAATTTAGAAAACAACCTGCCAACAAAATAAAACGTCATATTGTTAAGAGCTAATAAGTTAAAAAACCAGTTCATAAAAAGCCGAGGATTTATCCGCAGTTGGCATATTATATGTAAGAAAGGTACTAAAAATCCCGATGTTATACCTACTGTGCAATCTCAAGTAAAGGGTATGGAGACTGCTCAAGTTGTTTCACCTATATAAGGGCACGACTCGAGAAATGAAGAGACAAGAACTCCAACAGTAACTGTCCAATTATGGCTTTAAGTCACTGTTTCCATATAGTCTCAACGACCTGTCCGGTCATCGTGTAATTTAAAAGCAATGCAAGTTCTTGACTGTAAAAGGGTCAGTTGCAAGCAATGCAGTACAACGAAGGATTCCCGGGTTGTAACCGTCTGCAATACATTTTCTGATAAGTTTTGTAAAGTGGTCAGAAAAGTTATTGAGACCCTTAATTTTCTTTAACTTGTATAAAACATTTCCATAAAATGCAGGATGGCTTATGCCTTTCTGCATAAGTGTTTTCATACTGCTATTATATTTAGAAGCAATAAAACCATTGCGGTGAGGTGAAATAATTTTGAAAACGCCTTTCTTAATTTATGAAAAGGAAAGCCTTGCTGTAACAGTTTAGAAGAAATAAACAGGTTTCCAGCATTGAAATCTTCTACTTTAGTACTTGTAAGTTGTGATATGTAAATACCATAAGAGGTAGCACGAGGTGAATCACCGTCAAGGTATGGATAATTCACAATACTAAAGTTGAAATCATCTCTCTTGTCATAGATTTTAGTAGAGACGTTGTTATTGGAAATAGCGATCTCAATGTCTAGAAATGCTGCATTTAAATGTCAGTTATTTGCTTTATTAAGGGTAAGTTCTGGAGGGTAAATCAGATGGATCATTTGAGCAAAGAAAGGATTATCTATAGTAAGAATATCGTCAAGATAGCGTGACGTTAAATTGAAAGCCTGTATAATGTGGCTTTGGTTAGAAGGGGATAAAGTTAACATGAAATCACGTTCAAAGCAGTATAAAAACAAATCTGCAATCAATGGTGCACAGTTGGTTCCCATAGGAATACCAATTACTTGTCTAAATAAAGTGTCACCGCATTTTATGTAAATATTGTCTAATAGGAAACGTAGAGCTTCACAAACATCCGAGCAAGTCCACATAGTAAACTTTTCTAAGAAAGTGTTGGTAAAAATGCCTTACTTTCATGACATGCAATATATTGACGTTGCTCTCGTGCAAATGTTTTCTCAATAAGAGCAATCGATTTGGTCTTAATTAAATCATGAGGTAAAGAAGTGTACAGCGTAGAGAAATCGTAAGTATTAACTGCAGAGCAATGAAAGTTTAAAGTACGAAACTTGTCTAAGATTTCTGAAGAATTTTTTATAGACCAAAAAATGTTAATTCCTGAATTTTCATACACTTTTTCACAATATTTAACTACGTGATTGCGAACGGCTGTAAGGCAAGACGTAAGTAGTTTAAATATGTGAGTAGTGGTGCTAGAGCTGGCATTAGCTATGAATCGTGACTTGTTTGGTGTTTTGTGAAGCTTAAGAATCCAGTACAGTGAAGGAAGTATTTCTTATTTAGATTCTATTTTGATATTAAAATTATGCAATATCTGTTTGTGTTTGTCAATGACTGTCTGAAAGTCAAGGTTTGAGCTAGAGTAAGAACTGGTGGTGGATAACTCAGCACTCAGTACATTATTGTAATATAGTCGTAAAACGTTTTGTCGAGATTTATCTTTTTTTCAAAACGTATATGTTTGTGTTTCCTCAAGGAACAATTTATATCCAGATTACTTTTGATACTCTCGTTTGTCACCTGTTGTGATTTTGAACCCAGGAAAACCAAATAATCAACAACAACTCTGTGTCGAATCTGTCTAGTCTTTATTTCAGATTGTTATTCTGGCATCCCTTGCCATGATTGCGATGGTCTCAGCAGATGTAAGTCACTCTTGTAGTATTTCTTCTGTTCTTTCTATTTGAAGCATGTTTCATCAGTTTCAAATTAGCAATTCTAAAACAGTTACTATATTTCCCGATAATCCCGATAAATCCCATGATTAATACCCTCTTTTTTGTTATATCATAAACTATGATTCGCTTTTGTACCGATGTCAATCGGTCATTGTTCTATGCTGACGCATTTATTCCACTTTTAATATTACTGAGTTATTTCTTTCTTAAAATACTGCAGTTGGTTTACGACGGCAATTCATAAGAAATCATACAACTATCGATATATAAATATAATTTTTGTCTTATAAACGTGCATGAATAGAGATCGATGCTGTTGTTGCATGATACGTCGCATAATAGTGCGCGTGTAATTGTTATAATAATTTGAAATAACCAGTCAAGCTTACGAATGTGATAAGATTACAGGGCATTTGAACGCAACAGCGTGTATTTTTACCTCAATAAAACATGGCCTTTATCGTTGATTAACAGAGCGTTTATCGACTTAGGTTTGTAAATGACAAAATTATTTGAGCATATCTCGAAGTACGATTTAATATGATGGAAAACGTCATTTAGCAAATCTTAAGTACGGCTTCATGTGTAGAATTAACCGATGAGCGAATTTCGAAGTACGGCTTTATTGGTTGTAAAAGACTTAAAGACAATTGAGCTAATCTCGAAGTACGATTAACTTTATAAGCGTAATAATTATTGTTGTGTTGCAATCAACAAATATTAAAATAAATTTGTCGGAACACACAATATGTAAAATGCATGTTACATAAACATGCCCGAATATTAGAAAATATCAATATATATATATTTAATATCTTTTTTAGGTGTGTGTGTGGAGGGGCGTGGGGTGGGGGAGTGGGGATGGTTAGTGTTCCATAAGCAATCATTCAGTTGTCAGGAGACGACATGAGCTCTTATTTTTGATAGGTTAAATGCTTTAACTTTTTTAAAGGTTAGAATCGTTAATTAAATAATGCCATGTTGTTTTTTTTTCGCATTTTTCATTTGTCCGTGTCACAAGGAGCTGATTTAGCTTATCACACAATTTGTTCTTTTGATTTGACTGACACTCAAAGTATGAGTTAAATAGAGGATCTGATATGAGTGTTCATAAGATACTGAAAATATCAAACGAGTTGGATGAAATTATACGAAACGAGGCTCTACCAAATGGATCATTTATTTATAAACAGTCCGCCTTGTCATGTGTAATTTGGTTTTGGAGAATCCGCACAAATATAGTTCGACTCTTTACTCGAACATTTTCCATTAAAAGGGAACAGATTCGTTTGTAACATGACTTGAGTGTTTTTCCTTTATTAATTTAAATGAAATAACAAAATGCATAAAACGGCGACAACAAAGTGACCAGGAAATGGCATATAAACAACACATACTTAATGACGTAACACTACGATAACAAACTAGTGTGTTACAAAAATTAACGCATGAGTGCTACCTCACGCTCGCGCGGTAGGTTATGTAATCAACTGAATTAATTCTTGCCAAACATAATTTGTCTCACTTTTGTCAGCTTTGTATTACTATAATCCGCTAATAAACTATACCAAACGCTATCTTAAAGTCAACATAGGAGCGATTTTTTCTATTATTATTAATAATGTCAACTATTATTTATATCACAAAGCGGTTAAACGTTCATTCGTTCTTCTTTATTCGCGTAAACCACGCTGAACATCATCTACATGTTTCGTTTCCTCTAACAATCCACCGTTTCAGTATTACACAGATATCGAAATATCCCAATGGTAAGGTCAATTAAGTTTTCGTAAATTAGTAACGCCATGTTTATACAATGAAACCAGTTTTGGGAGTATTTGGTGTATTTTTGAGCATGTATACATATGTACATCAGAATTTACCTTAACTAATGTTGTTTATTTTTCAAGTGCTCGGCGCCTTATAATACCATCAGTGGTCCACATACATTCTGCCAGACTTCTTCAAGCAATCTTGTGCAGACGATCCGTAAGTTGTTTTCTAAACCCGCATAATGTGTATTTCACAATACACATGACCCACTAGTATGTTATGAATATGGTATGTATTTCACAAAATAAACATATTCACTTCATTTTCGATAAAAATTGAAACATCTTTAATTTCCTTCCTTTTACTCATGGATATTTGTGTGTGGCTTTGTAGTTTGTCGTGACATGGGAGCCAACTTTACCAAGATGTATAAATACGATGTATGAAAACTGTTCGGCGATTAATTGAACTACAACTTGACGAAACTTTTGGTAGACCTACACTAAGTATATTTGAAGTAAATAGTTCAAATGATATGCTTTGGATTGTAAATGACCAAACTACTTATAACTGTGCAATATTTTCTTTGATTGAGCGAGACACTTATAATATTCGGAATCATACGTTGAAATTCCAGATGTTGTTATGTCCTATTCTTAAATACTTAATAAAACATTTTTTGTTCGCAGCAAATCTACTATTCAAGTACATGTAATACTTATTTGTAAACATACATGCTTACAGTAATAGGCAAACAATCAATAATATCGTATCTAATCTTCAGCAACAACTTGTCTTAAGCAGCCAACTATAGGCTGGCCATTGGGTGCCTGCTTAATACAAGTTTGACTTTAGTTTATTTTGTATTTCTATTTATATTCTCTTCATACACAGTCTAAAAATGCAAAGCTACAACTGCTTTAACTTAAACAAAATAAAGGATAATTTATATAACCTTTGCTAAAAGCATTTATTTTTGTGTCATCCTAATGCTGATAAGTTGATAGAACGTGTTAACTGCAATTGTATCGATATTTTATGTTCGTATGAAAATACGACTACGCCAGTATTGTATAAGGCTCTGTCATGATATCCTATCTCAAGATGCAGGGCGTTGTCCACATCCAGAGATTCCGTCTAGCTCTTGTAGCATTAGGACATCAGCTGTTGAGAGTTTTAATGAAAGGCCCAATACGGTAGACGAGAGAAACGTACACTGCCATACACCAAAACAAAAACAACACTGCATTTTATACTGTACTTAACCCTAGACAAAGAAAAGAGCAGCTCTAAGACCGTAAACCAAATGCAATACAACGTCATGAAAAGCGACGAAGGAATGCTTGACATTTTCAAGAACCAATCTTTATTTAGTGATTGAAAATCCTGTTACTGACATTCTGTTCATGCTCCTGTGGTGGATTTACTTTTTAGACGTTTGTAAAAATAAAAAATCAACGTCCTTTAGCCGTACGTACACTTTTAAATGCGTAACCAATACTCGTTGTTCTTGTTTATACTGGTGGTTCACAGACGGATACAGACTTTGGATTCGCTTTGTATGTAATTCATTGTCAGTTTTGTAATTACCTCAAACTTGTAACCTCTCTGAACAGTTACTTTGTTCGGGTTTCAATAGTCGGCACTCCTATCTCTTTTAGTTGAGAAAACAACAACATACAAGAAATCCAGAACTGAATATTATTTTCATCTGCTGGTCGTATACATCTTGTTTTGCACAGTCTTCTAAAATACCTTCTGAGTGCTTGTATTATTTTAATACGTGCTAACGTTGCCTAATTAATCCATCTGAAACACATTTAACACTGTGTGTCGTATATCTTACACAAAACAATTATTCCAATAAATATACTTCCTTTTATTTCAGAGCCTTCAGCATCAGACAAACAGGCAATTGTAGCAAGACACAATTTTCACAGAGCGGCAGAAGACGCAAGTGACATGCTGACTATGGTAGCTCGACTCTCTCTTTTAACAGTTTCTCTTTTATTTAGTCTAAGCATTTAGCTTCTTTCTTTAATCATTAAGTATCGAACCATAAGTTCCCGCTAGTATAGCTATACCTGCTGTATCATAAGCGATGGCGATTGAATAGATACTCATGTTACACATGTCTTTTCAAATCTAAGCATGCAACGGTTACAGTAGAAAACATTGTTTTAAAACAAATTCATGTAGATGTAAGCACTGTTATATGTAAGCTGAGCAGCGTCTGAGGTCACTTTGGTACATAGGAGGTGTTAGTTGTCAAGGAGTTTAAACGCGAAGTGTTGGGATTGAAACATATCACTAGTATATGCAGTCGAAAAAGTAACATCTGCTAAAGGAACGTTTCTTCTCCAATTTAAATTGAGCTTATATTTAAAAACGAGAAAGTCAACTGGACGTTTGAATATGCTCTATTTGACCGCCAGGTGTGGGACGATACCATCGCGTTGCTGGCCGAAAAATGGGCTCAGACTTGTACCTGGGGCCATGATTCAAATCAAGCGCGAGATATCTTTACCCAAACGTCTGGCGACTTCTATACCGGTACGTGCATGTTTTCTGCTGAACATATTTTGCCCCCTTTTGTATTTTAAGAGACTTACTCAAACAATTCGCATTGTTCTGTTGCCTTTTGTGTACTTAATCGTTTTCTTAACAAAAGTTTAACATTAATATTTGATTTCAATCTGGAGACATGTATATCAAACTGTCTGTTAAATGCGTGTTAAATTGGTGGGGTGCCCCTTGTCGACGGATTGAGTCATAGGGATCGACTAACTCCTCTGATTTCTCAGCGACTTCGAGTCAAGTTCTTCGCTAATGAGTTAATGTGAGTAGGCCTTGACTTTGCGGTTTCTTCTACCCACACATCTGTCTGATATCATCATTAGCCAAATTGCCGGCGGCCGCGAATAAGACAGTTTGAGTCGCTGAGATGTTTTTTCTAAAAAGAAACAAAACAAAAACGTATTAACTTATATTGTGTGAAAAGTTATACTGGCAAAAGATAAATTAGCAATAAAACCCTCCAAAAATAAGGTTTAACTTTCATATTAAGCATAGATTGTTTTCATTAGTTTGTATGAAGTGATGCAACATTGACCTTGTGCATATTATTGGCTTTTATCTGCCTTTCAGGTTAGAAAAGTAATTCAATAAGTAGGAGTGGTAATTAAGCATACAATATTCCAAACGCAGTCTAGTCTGGCTAAGTTTTGCATTTCGAATAGATCCACATTTTTGTTAAAAAGTAGTCTCATTGTAAAACACATCTCGGTACTCACTCCCAAGAATCTGTTCCCTCTTTAATTAAAAATACTCTTTATCGTAATCTAGGTTATGCAAAGAGAAAACGGCAGGTTTTCAATCGAATTAACACCACGAAACACTATGGTGTTTGTGTTTTTCGTGTGTTCTCGTGTTTGGTCATTCTTTTACAAGCCATTGTAAACGTGAACGAGAAAAGGTTTAGTGGTGACCACAAATATCGTAGTTACTTGAGGGAGATTTGTGAGTGTTTCATGCGTTTATTTAAAATCACGTTCTGTACACAACGCTTTACATACTCGTTAAAATCATTTTTTTTTTCTTCATCAAGTGTTGTATGGGACAGGCCAGAATATGTATAAAGGTTCCAGTACTCCGACCTGGGATAGTGTTATTGATATGTGGCATTCAGAAAAAGTCAACTTTACTTACGGTGGAATGTCTACTGACCAGCAAGGTACCGTTGGACATTACACACAGGTATGAAATGCCGGTGTTTATCCAGGTGTTTTTTTGTGCTAAAGCTGGTTATAATTATATACACAATGACGAGGAATATGATGATGATGTTGTTGATAGTGGTGGTCATGATGTAGATAATAAATATGCTGATGATGCAGATGATGCAAATGCTGATTACGATTCAGAGTCAGACGATGATGATAACGATGATGATAATGATGATGACAATGATGATGATTGTAACGGAGGTAAAGGAGGAGGAGGAGGAGGGGGAGGGCGGTTATAATATGTAAAAAATGTTGCAGGTTGTATGGGCAAAATCCTTCCTCGTTGGCTGCAGTATGACGAAGTGTTCTTCTTCAGGTAGTGAATCGACGATCGCCGTATGTAACTATGGACCCGCGTAAGTGTAAATACCTTCGACTTCGGGGCGTCGATTTGGGAAATAAAATTTCGACGTCCACACAAGGTTCAGTTTAAGCACTTCAATATTCACATATTTACTTCTGCTGGGCAACAGATTTTCCTGTTTAGCGCTGAAAATTCAAGCGAGATGTAACGTATAAAGTTGACTTCAAAAACAAAGTCTTGGTTCTAATACTGAAATTTATCCCCACCTTTCCGCCTTCAACTGGCATCCCGCGGAACGAGGGATTTTTCTTTAGGGAGCTCAACCGATCGTAATGCAATACGCCAGTAACTGTTCACATTTAGCCTGTCGTGTTACCATCATGTCAAATCAAACTTTACTGTCTGATATTAACAGACTTTAATTAACATGTCTGTTATTTTTCAACTCTTTTCTTTACCTGTCAGTTTATTATGACTAGTGCAAGGCTCACAGTTATACGGAATATCTTAAAATATTATATTAATTTCTTGATAACTAATTTGCTGATTGTGGTACGGATAACTCATTTTGTAACAAGACCTTTTATCTTTTGGCAGCACATGCTTGAACATCAAAAGTGTATATTTAGAATGTTAAAATGACAGTCTTGAACTTATGAAACATAACAACGCATTATGAAACAAATTCAAAAACTTTCATTACTTAAGCGTTGAAAACAATTTAACAATATTAAATTTACCAACTTGTATATAAGATGTATAAATCAAATTTAATGTAAAGTCATGTTTATTATAAAATACAAGCTATCATCAGGCATAATAGAATATTTACAAACTGACAGAACAGTTGTTGCAGTAGGGTTACAAGTAGTAGTAGAAGTGGTAGAATAAGTGATAATAATAATAATAATAATAATAATAATAATAATAATAATAATAATAATAATAATAATGGAAGTTTACGTGGAGCATGACAAGGTACTACGTCATCATTTTGGCGTAGCAAAAGTTTCTCAGGACTGTGAAACGTTTCATTCAGTGATGTGTTTGTTAAGGTGGTATCCGACAGTTTGGACCAACAACTATTTTCTCAAATAACCAAATAATTAATTGTTACCTGAAAAAGGTATTGCAAAATGTTTTCACTAATGCCCTAGATCTCTGTGAACAGTCAAGCACAAATCAAGCATCACCATTCATTATAAACAGACGTTTCCAATCCGAGCAACGCTGCAGGGATAGCTGTTTTTAAACTTAGATAACCAAGTGACGTTTGAGATCACGTTATAAAGTCATACTGGTAATACCACTCTGACGTCGATATCTGTTTTAAGCAGAGACCACTTTCGATCTTTTTTTTACAGCTAGAAAGAATACACATTCAGAGTGATTTTTTCTCGCAAATAATTCTGGCTCAAAATTTAGTTAGTGTTCAAAATCGTATTAATTAAAACTAAGTATGGATTTTTTTTTGCAAAAAGTGTGCCCAAATTCTACATAGCAGTAATTCGATATTGTTATATGTATTTGATATAGGCAAACTGTCGGATACCACCTTTAAAACTTATATGCTTTTGTCCTAACAGTGGTAATATCGGCGCCAAAAGTGGTCCCGAATTATATACACCTTTCACAGCTGGTACCAAATGTGGTAACTGCCCTGGCCATTGTTCCCAAGACAATCTCTGTGGTAAGTTGTCTGTCAGAATCACATACACATCAAGGGGGTAGATTAGGGCCACAGACATTGATTTACCACAAACACTGATTTATAACCACAATGATTAAATAACTATACCTAAATAGTCCTACAAAACGCACCTTTCACGTTTAATAGCACGACGACCTGCTTTAAAACAGTTCCAATATCTTTTTGAAGTTATTTGATTGGCTAATAAGGCTGGGCCAAACAAACATGATTTAGATTTTTCAAGAAGCTCTGGGATATGGCAACTGCTAAAAATTCCCATATTTCCATGTTTCTACAAGATATCTTTGCAGAAAGACTGCATCGGTAAATTCGTATGTGTGACTTATACGACATAAGGACGCAAAGAAAAAAGTCGCCACAACTAAAAGTCAATCGCGATGTCTTGAAATATTTGTTATTATGTATTTTTGAAATCTATTTACTTAAATGAATAAATCAGGGTTCGAGCGACCTAATACAAAACATTTATATTTCCGTATTCCCTGCATTTCAATTATGTCACTAGAAAATTGAGGAGAAATAGACACAAAGTTTTGATTGACATTGTTTGGTACAATGATGCTGTCTGACGATTTAATTAGATATACTTAGTGTTAAGTAACTTATTTTGTGACATTAAGTTGGACTTAAGTTCATACGATAATACAACTGACATAATAAAATATATGCACTGAAAAGGTACAGGGTGGTGGACAGGTATAACGTGGTGTTAAGTAAAAGGACGAGTGCAAAACTTCATCCGATTCCCAACTCTTATCATTTAGCTTCATAATGTGCGCTGGGCAGCGGGATACACTGCACCCAATGCAAATGGTACCAATCAACTAGAATTAGCCTCAACAGCCCGTAGTAAAGTCAATACGCTAACATAAATGTCTTTACATTGTTTTGAGTGAAAATACCTACATTATTCATTAATTTATTACGCAAAGGGAAGCGATAACTTTTGTTCGTTAACCACGTTAATTTACACTTTAGTTGCACTTCTATTTATGTCACTGGACTTAAATAGGAATTGACACGTTAAACAGCTAATAAACTATTGGTTTATAGAAGATTACTTGTACATTGTGGAACCGCCATAACGATGACGTCAAACTCCTGCGTCTATTTTCACTATCATTACTATCTTAAATGTTAGGTTGACAATGTGCGGTTCCAATGTGCCAAAACCACAAGACAAGACTAGTACATTTTTTTCGTCTCTGACCCGTAAAGCTTATGTTCAACAATTACCCTACAATACCACACAAATAGAGGATATAAATTGAGAACCAGGCAATATATGTGCACTTATGGTTTGCCAGATCCCGTTATGATCTGTTCATCTAGATTTCACTACAATCTGTTCTTTCAAATCCAGGTATGATCTGTTCATCCAGATCTCGTAGAATATACTTAGTCACATCCCGTTATGATTTGTTCATCCAGATCTCGGTCGAATCTATTCGGTCATATCCCGCTATGATCTGTTCACCCAGATCTCACTATAATTTGTTCAGTCATATCTCGCTATGATCTGTTCATCTCTTTAGAATCTAACGAGTCTAGTATTTGTTCAGTTAGACCCCGCTAGGATCTGTTCATCCAGATCTCGCTAGAATCTATTCAGTCATATCCCGCTATGATCTGTTCATCTCTTCAGTATCTGACCAGTCTAGTATTTGTTCAGCTTGACCTCGCTAGGATCTGTTCAGTCAGATTCCTCTAGAAACTGAACATAATCTATACCATTTGCTACTTAGCATATAGCAGTGCGATTAGCTACTTGTAACTGATGATAAAACATATAGTTAACACTATATTTTGATAATTACAGGTAAACATCAACTAAGAGGGTTAACATATTCTTTTACAATTTTCAGACTGCGGAAACAAGTTTTGTCAGAACTATGGTAATTTAAACTTGGCGACCTGTAACTGCGACTGTTACGTTGACAGACCCTGGCTCAAGGCGGAAGACTGTGCATGTAAGTTCAGAGTAACTAGATCTTATTAATACTTAATTGCAATGAAACTCAGAATCTGGCTTCACACTGTGATCACAAAGTTAATGTGTTCGTAGAAGGCGCAAGCTTGGATGAAGTAAGTTTAGCTGGCTGGACACAGCCTCAAGGCTGCGGTGATATCTGGAAAGGTGTGGAGATTAGAGTGTTACTCTAATGTCTATAATGCGACTTGGTCACGATATTGCATTATCTTGGTCCAAGTTTTAAAGGGAAAATCGTTTTTGCACCGCCATGAAACGAATTAAACCATTATATCTGATAAATGTAAAAGATATGTACATAACTGTAACTTTTTTGTGTCCGCCGAAAGTAGATTTCGGACAAAATAATCCAAACAGCAGAGCAGTGTAAAGGATCACTTTGTTCTATAACATTCCATGGACAAGTGTGCTGTTGCAGATAGTAAAAGTTTCTGCTATTTAAGGATAAGAATAAAACAAAATACATTATTTTGATTGTTTTATTTCATATCCGCCGTCATTACTTATCTATTTTGATCAATTTGTAAAATATTACTTTTGGAACACCACTGCCATCTATGTAGACGTTTCTTTTTATAAAATAACCATTTCTGATCGCTCACGACAAAGAATATGTTAATGTTGCCCCTTGCAGAGACATACCTTCTCATTCAAGCGTTATAAGTCTATTAAGGAAACGAAAAAAGGTCCATATTGCCGACTGACCGTTCCAAGGCGGTAACTGTCGGGTTTGCTTTTATTGTTAAATGACTCATGACAGATTTGTTCTCACTTTTACATTTGGCATGCATGTGAATACCTTGGTCCTGTGTCGTTTCAATTTTTGTATATGTTGCAACGCTCATAGGACGTTGTCTTATATATTCTTATTTATTTCTAAGTAAAGTAGAAATATAACTTTTGAAAATGTTCGTGTTTTCTGATTCAGTTGACTGCCCGAAAGCTACAACATCGTGCCCGTACTCGATTTATCCAAATGCCTGTACATTGTATTTTAACGTTCCCATCGAATGTCCAATATATTGCGGCAAATGCCCGCCAGGTAAGTTTCTGTTATATTATTTGTTCAAAAACAATCTAAATGCAATATTTCGTCAATCAACCATTAATAAATTTAAAAAAGAGATCTTACTTTTAAAAATGTGTAACCCTTTCTACATCACCCGCACTACCTTCGGTGCTGCATGCAGGTTAAAATAGCATATGATTATTATTCCTAAGGTTTGCCATTTGACTATCTAGACACAAACTAATTAAATTGGGATATTGGTTAAATCACAATTAACATGTGTTCTAAAAGTTATATGACATTTTTACTACTTTAAAAATCGGACTCTTTCCTTTACATCATAAGTGTGGATACC
The DNA here is from genome assembly GCA_007844125.1 of Sinonovacula constricta. NCBI lineage: Eukaryota > Metazoa > Mollusca > Bivalvia > Cardiida > Solecurtidae > Sinonovacula > Sinonovacula constricta. Next base: position 13,873,546 of record CM017563.1, read on the forward strand.
ATTCTGATAATATTTGATTGAGGGAAATATTGTATTAACTATTTCAAGCTAAGATTTTTTCTCACCTCTGGAAGAGACGATAAGGTGTCAAAAACTGTGTAGATGTTGCGTTTGATTAGTTAATATGACGCTTTATTTGCCTTTACAAGCACGTGTAATAAAATAGGAATAGTGCGTCCCTCGTCAGTTTATTCATTAAGAAAGTTACAAATAGGAAAGCATTCACTGCAGTTGCTAAGTATATATAAACTAATTAACTAATGTACAAGATGATTAAAGCAGAGAAACGCCAAATTACATTTAAATAAAGCAGGTCAATGTGCTTTGGATAAACGTATACTTTTTGAATGTTTAACACATATCAAATCTGTTTATTCATTAGTAAAAGCTTATGTCTCACACACGTCCTTAAGTAATTTCTTTGCTAGTTGTACGTTCTAACCTATTTTCAATGTGACATATTTGTCTTCTTTCAGTATAATTCGAAGCACAACAGCTCTCCGAAAGCATCCCGCGACTTCCGATTCCATTTTCTTTACTTTAACCTCTTATAGCTCCAATAAAACAGTTCAAGCATAAAGAGTAGTGTTTATATTTCATTTTCCTCCAAATAAGTTTTGTTTCGTAGTTCAAGACACGTTCTTTAATCCCCATGGAGACCGAGTTCGTTAATGTCTACACATCACAAACATCTCGAAAGCACCTTAACAAGGAAAACGCCCAACAATCAAACTCAAGTCCGAGCTCAATCGCAAGCAGATTCTGATTGATCATTTTGAATTATGGCCAAGACCGATCTCAGACCCGAGTTTAACTTCTTAAAACTTCGGACCTTGACACAACTACCATAATTTCTTCACAGCTGAAAGTTTGCAAAAATTTAAAAGTGGACTTTCCAGTAATAGTATTATGTACACCTTGCCGTAAAATAAAAAAAAAGAAATTCCTAATATAGTTTAACAATTAAGTCTCCATTTGAAGTATTCTTTGTGCCAACATATGAACTTAAGCAAAATGTGAATTAAGATGTTTCTGGAAGTTTGACTCAGTCTGCGTTTCCTGAAAGAAAAAACAACTTTAAAATGATGGCCAGAAGGAGATTAATCATAACCATTTTCTTAAAACGAATTAAACCAGTAAACCACATAAAATGCAATGCGTTATCTCTTTTGTTTTTGTCTCTACGCAGGGTTTCACAACTTTAGTGATTATTGCCACTATTTACATTTTTTTAAACAAAATAAAATGTAGTATTGCACAGATTTACTTAAACTTACTTAAACAGAAGTTATATATCTAGTGACTTGATTCTTAAATACATATTAACATATATAATATAAAATATAATTATGTTTCTTCAAAATTGTGCATATTCTTGATATTATGGAGATTTCATATCTAAAAACTTTCACTGGTATGTCAGCTCCTTTTCATGGGATAAATCTATTGCCTCGTGTTTTACTTGTAAAGCAAATTTTATCAAACTAATTATATATTGGTTTGTATTTGGAACATAGTTACTCCTGATTTTTTTTATAACGATTGCATTAACTGTTCAACTATTAATTACGCTTCGGACTCTAACAAAAATATTTTTGGAATATAATAAGCAAGGTAAACCATGAAAAACAGAAACAGTGTAAGAACTTGATAAAACTTGAAAATATGAACCTTTTTAAAAGAAAATATTTAGAAACAAAACTACCCAGAAGGGAGATAATTAGTTAAATAATTTGAAAATTTAGCATTTCAGTATAGATCCGTTTCAGTAACAGTGCTTGCAAACATAATAAGATCAGGTTGTTACCTCACCATTTTCTAGTTTACTAAAACGTTTAAAACGAAATTCAAAACATAAATTTAATCTACTTTTCATAATGATATTAATTTACCTAATTAGACATGAACATTTTATGTGTAGGTAATGAAATTTAATGGTTGATTGGACATTGGTTACTTTGAACCAGAAACATATTACTAACGTCCAATAAGTAAGGAAGAAAAAAACAACAACCATAAAATCATCGGCACTTCTTTCTCCGTCTGGTACTCGAACGCAGCGGTAAGGGGCATGAGACACAATCAGCAACTTCAAGAGTCTTGTGTGAATCAAGGAAGCTAATAGTGGAGATTTTGATTATCCATCTGCCGGCACGAACCTTTTGGTATAGATCTTAATCTGATTATTTTGGCATGAATTCCGGTATAGGACATTTGGTTATAACTAACAAAGTAACTAATATTAACAATACAGTTTTTGGGGTATATTCCATTGTGTATATTGTAAATGACATCTTATTAAACATATAATAGAAAAAATATCGATGGACAGATCCCAACTCTTAAAAAGCCATTCACAGCATGTCAAAAGTAGGAAACAAATTAATGGTCCTTTAAAACTGCAATACATTTTTATTTTAACTATCTTTAAACAAAGACACACATACACACATACACACTAGGGTTGTCACGATACGCCTGAAGCATACCACAATATATTGCGATACATATAGATCGTATTGCAATACGTACCACTTTATATTGCCATATTTGATCAAAATATTATAAGGTGCTTTTCACAAAAATAGTATGAACAGAATAAACAACAAATGCCTAAGTATAATATGACATAGCTTTATAAACGTAAAAGGGCTAGAAGGTTATAAAAACAACAATCAAACAACAAATTACAACAATGTCGTTCGATTCACAATGCTAATTTGGTGGATGATGACGATTGACGAATGTATTTATTTTGGTTGTACCTCCACTGTATCTGACATGGATATCAAAATGTCGACAAAATGCGACACCTTCAACAATTCTTTGTTGATCTGTGATCCATAATCTAGAAGTGGCCCACCACAATCGCTTTTATGCTTGTATGCATTATTATAAATAAAACAATATAAGAAGAATTATTATAATAAGCAGATAGATTCAGACCCAATTTTCCGATACCTGTGTAGATTTTTAAGTTGTTAAAAACAATCACATGAAGTAGTTCTTTAATTGATCTATATTAATAGAATCAGTAGTCTTTTAAGAGAAATTATTCTCCAAAAATGGAAGAATCGATACCTAAATACTGTTTTATACACACGTGTGTTGTACTATGTTATACAGCAGTCGCAGATATATGAGTCTTTACATTATCTATTCACTATCAACAGACTCATACATTTAAAGGTTCAGTTGCCAAATCTTGTAAAACCCTTACGGTGTTATATAAGAACAAAGAAAAAAATAAAGTGAAGAACTAGCTTAACATGGCTTCCAGACTTAATTTTAATTAATTGCACTAAAGTTTTAAAGAATAATTTTAAAGAAATGTTTTCAATCAATTTTTGCATAATACATAATACTGGCTATCTTAGAATCCTCCTCCATTTGTTTTAATTCAAATGAAGTTCCAAAGTAGTAAGGGCACATTTTTTAATATACATAAAGAAAACTATTTAAGCATGTGTGAATGTCACCAGTATGTTTCTATTAGACAAAAAACAGATTGGGTTTTCTATAGTTATGTTTCTCATTTGGATATATTTATATTCTAATTATTTTTTTTGATTATATTGATGGATTTGATACAATTAGAAATAAAATACATTGACCTATAAACTGCATTTTCTTAGTTTTAATTTCAACTATGGCCAGAATATCATATTATATCATTATATCATTATATATAACGATTATGGTGGGACAAAATGACTCAATATATATTGTTCTTGAACTTCTGATAGCATTTTCATTTCCGAAATAGAGCTTGAGTCAATAGTCGTGTTCAAATGTTTTACACACCTGATACAAGATGAAATATTAAGAGCAATTGCCTGTAACCACCAGAAAAAGTTGTCCCTTACGTCTCATGTTTTGGTAAACTTTTCTGAGAAAAGAGATATTTAAAAAACAAAACATAAGGGTTCAATTTAATATTTATACAAGGCTTGTCTATTGGGAGAATAATCAATAATCAATAATATTTTTAACTTTTAAAGAGTAGGTGATATACTTTGGTAAGCTAGCTTGACAAGGGTATTAATATTTAACTGAAAACGTTAAAATTCAATATTTAAAAGAGGAAATACGCTGAATACACTGAAGAAATGTTATTTCTGCTTTTGTTACCATGGCAACACGATAAAGTAGCATTTTCATTATGAATTGTCTATAATGTTTTCTGCAACATTGTTTTATTTTCAATATAACATATATTTCGTGCCATATAAGAATTTATTTGAAAGAAAGAGGCTTTAAGAAAGTACAATTACCCAAAGGCATAATTGTTGAATTCTGAACATGTTGAACATGTTGAAAAGCACATATCTTTGAATTTATTCCTTCAATCTGTAGTTGCCCACACAATTTTTTTAAAGATATTTTTGTTTATTGTAAAGAAAGATAGCAGCACCATATTCTTACTAAGTTGCATTCTTTCATTTTTGGCTAATAAAGAATGTGCATAAAATTACATTGAAAAAGCAAACAAAAACACAAACAAAAAGCATCAACGAACTGATAAGCCTCCTGAGAAGTAAATTGGTAACTGTATCTGTTTTGTAAATAAAAAACTAGAAAGGTGTTAGTATAATACATATCAAAACTGTCCACTTAGTCAAACATGTTTTGCACACAAATCACCAAAAATCCGAAAGGTATTTTAATTTCAGAAAATTAAGCAACTATTGTGTTTACTTGATATTCTACATTTAAATATTTGGTTTTCGTTGACAGACCTGAGCTTTTTCAACAACAAAATACATTTTCGTGTACGAGGTTATTTGATCGTCACTATGTCAGTTAATCATTCAGGGGAGACAACAACACTAAAAATGTAAGTTCCTTGAAATTCAAATGGTATTTTCATTACTGAAATGGGGTTTGGCTCAATAGTGTTTTCAAAGTTGGATTTAATATGAACCTTTCATCCCTAAACCTATATATCTGCGTGTGTGTGGTGTGTGCGTGTATGTGTGCGTGTGTGTATTCGTGTATCACTTCTTACACGACCTATTTCTCTGACTTGCCTGGACTCAGACAAAAATGTTACGATATAATAATAGAATCACTACTTGAACTGTTCATCCATGGCTAAACATGTTAAAACACGTGTCATATCGGTGCTGTTAAAACCATATATATACCTTTTCTATCTTTATCTTAGACTCTTCGTGTTTGCGATACTCTGGCGTCATTAATTACTGGTATTTCTTTGCTTGGTAAGCCGTAATCTACTTATAACATTACTTTTATACCTCCTTCTATTGTATACGTGTATTCTTCGGATGAAATAAAATGTTCCTGATATGCTAATCGTTTCCACACTTATAGAATGTATTAACGTCTTTATCATAAGATCACTCAGGCACTATCCGGCTGTTGTCAAGATATATAAAATGCATAATCAATGTGTTCAGAACTGTTGCAGCAAAACTTATCCATTAACATGGAATACAACCTATCTCGTGGTTTTCACTCACTTGCTGATTGTCAGTAAACTGAAAGCACAAATCATGCTTAGTTACATTGTTAAACTGATACTGAAACAATACTATTTAGTTGTTAAACAGCATTCAGTGAAAACGTGAATACAGTATAGAATTATGCCAACAAGTGATGGTTTCCTTTTAAATACAGCAAATTAACTAAGTAAAACTAACCACAATGTCAAAGCCTTCAACTTACCATAGTTTTATTTATATCCAGAATTTAAATTGCCCAGGACTATAATTGTTGGAATGAATATGGCAAACTAACTGCCGTAGCTGAAGGATCTTGAAAGAAACTAACTGGACTAGGACTTGCACATGAGGTGAATTAAGCGGAAGAGATTTATTGCTTCGAACATCTTGTCTATGATGCAAACGTTATATGGCAATCAACTGCTATCGCTTTATCAAATTATGTTACATTATATTACTTTAATGGTTAAACATATGCAAATAGAGGCTGTAGAGTAAGCGGAATATCTTCATATTATATTCTTCAAACAGAAATCAATACTACTTAAACAAATGGTCGTGTTTGGGTTGTCATTGGCCTGATGGATCTGATGATAGGTTAAAGCAAACTATGTCTAGAAAAACATGTTAATGGTATAATCATAGGAATGTACAATATAATTGTTTAAAAGTATGAATACAGATATTTTTATGTCAGTACCTGTGTCTTATGGATAAAGCTAAGTGTACTAAAAGAAAAAAAAACGATTAATCACCACTGTGGAATCCAATAAGAACATGATTTATTATGATAAGTAATCCAATACAATAATGTTAAAAGGGTTAATAATTAATTATTCAGTGCAACTATTATGTTCATTGTTTGTTTAAAGCGTAATGGGATACATGTTTCTATTCCTTGTCATGGTGAACTACCTAATGTGGGAAGGTGGCAATTTATTTAGACAAGTTACTGGTATTCCTATAAGACCAGTTTGGGATCTTCTATTGCTTTTATGTTAACTTTATCCTTTTCTACCCCAAGCCACATTAAAGAAGCTTTTACTCCAACATCACGCTATTTTGACAATATTCTTACTATAAAATCCCTTTATTTGCTAAATTGATGCAACTGATTTCCTGACCAGAATCTATTCTTAACAAAAGAAACATACGTGCCATCTAAATGAAGCATTTCTAGACATCGAGATTAATAGTTTCTATAATTTTCTGAACTAAATTATGTGATAAAAGAGACAATTTCAGTTCAGTAATGTGACTTATCCGTACCTTGATATTGATTCGCCTCATGCTACCTCTTACGGTATTTATACGAGTATTTCCCAACTTACAAGGTTTATTCCATCTCAATGATTTTATTGCATCAAAATATAATAGCTCTATGAAAAGGCGTATGCAACAAGGCATCCGGCATTTTATGGAGTGTTTGTTGTAAGATAAACAGAAGCAAGGGTCTGAATAGCTTTTCTTTTTTTTTTTTACTAAAGAACATGCATTGCTTTTGAATTACACATGACCGGACCGACCATTGAGACTACATAAATACGATGACTTTATGCCATAATTTTGACAGCCACTTGTGGAATTCGGTCTCCTTTCTCTGATACTGCCCTAGATGAGACAAGTTGAACAGTCCCTATGCCCTTCACGTGAGAATGCACAGTAGGTATAACTTTGGGGTTTCTTTTACCTTTATTATATAAAATGTTTATTGCAGATAAATCAACTGCTTATTAAAATACAAATTTGGAATACATTTTATCCTTTAAAAATACATTATATTGTGTTGCTATCTTTTCACTAAATTTTAATTTACGCCTATCACATCACTGCACTTTTATCTTGTGTCGTTAAAATACGTTGTCGCCGTTTTATTTCAAACAACTCTCTCGATCAGTTAGGTACGCAGTCCTTTAACTCCTGTTGACATTATACACATGTTGTTATGTTTAATGTTTATATTGTTTTTTGTTTATATATAATATTCTTTTATCAGTTTTAACTCAAGATACAGGTGGTTGCTGTTAGTCGTTTCAATTTGATGGAATATTCTTTTACACAGTTTGTGAAAAAAAACTTCAGGAAGAGAGAGTTTTGAAAGCTCAACAAACCAGGTTTAAGCTACCCAATTGATGCTTTTGCTTACAAACAGTTTCAAGCAGCTAACTGTTGTAACCACTTGTATTAAATGTCTCGTGTCTATAATTTGTCACTTTACGTTTTTTGTACGTTTGTCTTGTGATAGTTCAAATTTTAATATAAGTTGTAATTCACATCGTTCCTCTACTTATTTTCATATTATATTTGATTTGCGTTGCGGTGGGGTTGTACACAGACATTTTGTCTGGGGTCTTTCTCCGTTATCTCTCCAAAATGCTGAAGGTCGCTAAAATGAGCTCACTCGTGTTGAAAGCAAGAACAACCGAACCTCAAACAACAATTTATAACAACGAATTCAAGTGATTGCTACAATAACTAAGAACCACATAAACATGTTGTCATACTCGTACACGTTATGGCCTTATCAGATATAACTTAGTCAGAGCAAAGTTTGTTTCTCGACATTTGTGATTCATTGCATAGTTGTTAAAATTTATTTGTTCCGTTCCTGTAATTTACCCGCTGTTTTCCCAACTAAACCTCTTAATATTATATGCAAAACAGATAGACATGTCAGTTAATTCACTCTTTGATGAGCCATGTATTGTCTTCAAAAAATAAAGCAATTACTTCTATAGTGCCCGCAAGAAAATATATTGTTAATGAAATATCGGTAAATGAAAAACTACTGCGGTGTCATTATTACAAAGTGTCCATGTAATCTTTATTTGTTTATGTATATTTTAATATTTCATATATTTATATGTTTTATGATGATTATTTCCCCAATCTGATTTCGCTTTAGGACGGTTGGAAGGAGTGATATTATTTTGTTGCAGTGGTTATTGACGAGGCCCAGCTTTGACAAAATATATTTTCTATCACGGTATACGCATTACGACTTTTGAACAATTAAATAATACTTTTATAGTTAAAAGTAAACTAACATATTTCACATGTACCGTCTGTCTAAGCTTATCGACTGGCAACTGTAACTTTATACCAGCCACTGAGATGACCACGGTAATTTTCTGCGGGAAATATGCAGCTGTTTTTATAAATCCTGTTTAGAGTTTCATTCTGCATCTTATTTTATGTTCTGTGTCTCTTTATATGTTTTTCTTTACTCTATTTAAAGATGTGCCAGATATGTTCAACACAATTTCAACTTACATTGTTTTTCCTTGAACCGACCGAACTTCAGATCCAAGAGATTCGCAAATAAAAAAATTAGTAATGTGTCAAAGCAATTTCTCTGGATGTGTTCCTTGCTATGCATACATTCTAGAAACATGACTATGCTGAACATCAGACTTCAAACTGTTTATAATTTACTAAATTTATTAAACAATAAAGTAATTGCTATAAACGATCATCTTTTATAACAAAAGTATAATATAGTGTTATACATTACTATATTGGGTCTTAACATTTTTTGCTCGTTATTAAGAAAAAATCAAACTTCTCAACAATAATGTTAATGTTTCTAGCAAGCTTATTTACCCTTTTATAGACATTATGTCGCCATAATAAACCCATGTGTATTATACAAAGATCATGAAAATGTATTATCTAATATTTCGATGGCATGTCCATTTAAACAAAATAAGAACCTCGAGCGTCACATGTCTATGCATCAACCTTATTACCACTAGCTGAAATACAACTTAACTAATTAAACGTTGCAAACAATAGCTGCGAAAGAAATGATTCTTGGCGTCAATTAAGAGCAGTCTCCGTAATTTTCAATGTAAACGAGTATCAGTGGGAAGCACGAGACTGTCAGCAAAACTGTCATCGAACTTATACTAAGCAGATATACACCTACGTATATTTTGAACTTGCGCTTAAAGTTTTGCTTTATTTCACCCACAAATTATATAGGTGGTAGGCAACCAGAACAACCGCATAGGGATGAAACCTGACTGTTTAATATAACACTATTGCTGCTTTGCAAATTTAATGACCAAATATAAGATGCAGGGCCTTCCATATTCTACCCAAGACAAATTCTGTCTGAATCTATTTAGAAGGACCTTGTGTATTGCGAAGAGGAGTTAATAATAGTTGTATCTACTTAATTATTAGAAAAGTAGCTGGAGGAGTCATAGATCTGTCAGATTTCATTGTTTGTTCATATATGGGATTAGAGTGATAAAGCATTTTCCTAATGCCTAAAGCAGTATTGGGTGACTGTTACCATCAGCATAATCATATATCCATCTAAACATAATTATACGAACATAACGATATCAAATCTACGGAACACATTTATATAGCGTTGTTTGTATGATTTACTCTAAGCTATCAACAGGTGAGATCTAGAAATGACGCCGATATTTGGTGAGAGAACTTCATAAAGGTACAGTGAAGATAACAAACAACGATATATTTAGTAGTAAGTAGAATTTGATTATTAATTCAATACAGAATGTTATTGGCGAACTTTGTCATGCAGATGAATTGCTTTGAGATAACTTAGATTATGAAAAAAATATAAGAAAAGATACAGTAAAAAATCGAATTCGCTGAATTGAATCGACAGTATGCAGTTCTTAGCAAAAATATTATTAAGTGTTTAACTTACATAAGAATCAATAGGACAGAAAGGTACACAAATGTATTAAATGATCATGTTTATCAAATCATTAATTGCAGTATATTTTCTTCGAGTTAATTCTAAATTAATCGTAAACAAGTAAATTAACTTCACAATCCGAGAAACATGTACTACTTTAAGGGCATTGATCAGACTAGAGATCCATTTTCAGATAACATCACTTCATGTCGCAATGCTTTCTAGCCTGCCATTGCAATACTGAAGGTAGAAACTAGAAACACATAATATAGGATTGACCTACACACGTATATCTTCAGTCAAAAAACATTGTTTAAGAAAAATATATTACGCCACATGCATTAACAAATCCTTTAAATCCGTATGTCGCCTTTTATCGTTTCGTTTTATAACTGATTGAGTATTACTATAATACAGGAATTGATAAAACAGTAATTGTCCGCAGCAAATTTTTCATGACTTTTCAAAACTTAAAGAACTCAAAAATAACGTTTATATTTATAGAACATTGTGCCATTTAGTTATAAATGTAAGTGACTACTCGGCCAAACATTTGGAAAGAAAAGGACATTAAAGAAGTAAATACGTAAAGCTTGATACACCGCTTAACAAACATTGGTCCCCGTTTATATAAAGTAACATAAGCAAATGTTAAGATCCCTTTGCGGTTTTAATTATTGATAGGACTGTGGGTTTCTAATAACGTTAGAGGGCCATTCAAGGAACACCTACGACAACAAAGATCTTAATTAAATACAAGATTAACATAGTTTTGTAATAGTTGCTTTTAATCGGCGCAGTATGGCCTATGAAGTGTTGGAGTGCCGTAAAACCCAAATAAGTCGTAGCTGATTTGTCTACTTTTGCCGCAAATCAGATATACTTGAACCGTTTTTAAATAACATTATTTATGTTATTTTATCCGACACTTTTTACAAGTCAATGAAATAATGGCTGTCTGCGGTCGAGGCTAGATTTGTGGATTTATACTTCCTATGATTTGCTTCTTAAATTGTTGAAAAAAGTCATGGACGAGATAAAGAAAGTAATGTGGGAATATCTCCCAGCCGACTAGCGAGGCGACGGAAATTCTACCAAGAATGTGTAATGGGCATTTCTCTACCCAAACTATGGACCCCTTTAAAACGACCATAATTGGATCGCTGTTATATATTTCTAAAAGGAATGACCATAAATGTTCAAGCGTTGTAGTTTCAATTAACAAAAAGCATATCATACATTCGAATACATATTTGTTATCAAGCATACACACAGAAAATTGATGTGTTATGCAACAACAAGCGCGTCCTTATTTTTTAACATGTTCAACAAATATACGGCTGTGCATTGAGTCGCTAATCTACATAATAATTTAAATTAAAAGATCCCGAAATATCGTAAGTCTGACAGTTTTCCATTGTTTGTATCAACAAAACTTGAAGTGAATCTGCGTAGACTTGAATTGAATTTAGACTGATTATCGAGATATGATTTCGCAAAGTGATTGACACTTTTGTAAGTTGCCCAGTAAAAAAGAATCCCTGTAAGGACCAGTTACAATTAATATCTGGACAAAACGTATGTATGAATGATCATGCTTAGTGATATACGCGTCTTTCTGTTAAATGCACAAATGCGACTGAAAGTACATTTAACTTTATTTATCTGATTTATTTGTCAAATTGTTTTGGTAAGTTATCAGTGCAATACACCTAGACTATCAGTTCTGATGGATTTAAAGTATAAAAACATAATATAAGCTTGTCCAATATGGTTTGCCAATATGGGCATTCTCTGAATCGGACACTCGAACATACCCCCGCACAGACACACAAACCGCACACAGGTATGTACGCATTCACTCACACATGCATACACACACACGCGCAGGCACGCACGCAGGCACGCAGTCACGTACGTACAAAATTTGCACACACATGCAAATACAAACGTTCTCACCCTCGCACGCACAAAAAGTCTTACACACACGCACGCACGGTCGTACGCACGCACACACTTTTTTCTTTCTGCTTTGTCCATATTTTATCTGTTAGTTCGAGCTCTTAGTTAGCAGCGGATCGATATAAATATAAGAATTTAAATGCCATAACATATTTCTTAAATATATTGCACTTTCAATACAACCATGCTGGCCTCATTTATTGCAAAACTCTTCATCGTTGCAAGTTCTCGTCAATTACAATTGTACTATACCGTTTGGCACGCGTTTTACACGTGGTTGCATGTGACCGAAGTTAATTAATCGCCTAAGCTACTATTATAATATTGATTAGAAATGATAAAACCTTCAAAATGAGCGATACAACTGCACGTCTTTGTCTTTTCATTATGCAAATATCCTTCGGCATCAGACAAACTGCATTAATTAAAACTGTCATGTAAACTGACGGTGCCAGAGGTTCTACTAGCATTCTTATATAAACGACGTTGTGTTTTGCATATATCATTGCCTTGGTTATCCGCATTGTGTCACCATTCACAAAACCGTATTCAAGCAATAGCAACATGGGTATTCAGGTAGGTCTCTTAATGTTCTTTGTTGTTTTTCGGAATGTGTTATATGTTGTGTGTGTTATTTTCAAACGGACATACCATTACCGTTAGTCTTTGCACACAAAGATGAGATTTTCAATACTGAATAATGCTAACCATTTGTGTTTCTTTTACGGACAAAATACTGTATTATTTATTAAACGACTATATTATTCGCCAGCATTTAGAGTTTTGGGTTTCAAATTAATCTTATTTCTGTTTACCGTGTTACCTCTCTTTAAACCTTATGAAAGTACAAGGTTACAGATCTGTATACTGGTTTGCCCATCCAAGGCGCTTGTTTTACCTATTAATCGTTTCTAAGGTGGAAAACGTTTCTGTTTTATCAATTTGTGTGATATATCGTCTCAATGTGTGCGATGTATCGTCTTTATTTGTAATATATCGTCTCTATTTGTGTAATAGATCGTCTTAGTGTTTTGTCACTATTCACATTTACAATTTAGCTAGCATACGTATACCAATACCTAGTGGTTTCGTTTGAAAAAATACAACAACATAACAACACTAGATTTAATACAATACACTTTAACAATGTTTTGCCATTGTTTGTAATATATCTCGAGACTAATTTTATATAGGCATACGTGAAGTAAAATACTCGTTCAACAATTCAGACAAACAAGAAAATTTAAACATGGAATGGTATGCCAGATCAAGGTATATACTTCTCTAGTTCTTGTTCTCTATGGAAGCTATGTTGTGCAATAAATTATCACTCATCTTTATTGAAGGTAATTGTTAACATGTATGGTTCTAGAACATAGCATTATTGCTCAGTCAAACATTCAGAGGACACGACATCGCTTATTCTCATAATACTTATATTTAAGAAGTAGAGTTTAGTTTGGCGTTATATACCGCAGAATATTACTCGTTGTTGAGATCGTACGAGCCCTGTTCTAATAAGAGTTTACATAGTGATAAGTTTCAAAGCACCTTAAATCATTTTCTGAAACAGTTTAAGCACCCAGTCGGACCATTTGCAAAAGCAACTGGTGGGTTTTCACTATTTTCTATAATGTCTCGTCCAACTTTTGCTGTAACTTATAAATTGGACTGGCATGTGAATACCTTTGTTTTCGTGATCATGTAGTTTCCTTTGACGTATACTGTCTATGGTGCTATAGTTTCTTCTACACAAAAAGATCATACTACAATCATTTTCCCTTGATCTCTTTAATATATTTTGTCTTTGATTAAAATATTTCACGTCTTTTACAATCACGAGTTGTGTGTTGTTATTCTATAAATCACTTCTGTCTTTTTAATCATGTTACAATTTAGCTCTAAAGATATGTCATCAGTTGGAAAGTTTCGATTAAAATATATCTAATTCTCTGCATGCCTGATTGCATTTGAGAAACCCCTTTAGCAGTTCAGAGCTCTGTAAAACCGGCTCAACCGCCCCAGTCTGCTCTTTTGTCGAATGACCGTTTCAAAGTGGCATTTGTTGGGGTTTCTATTTATGTTTTGTTGCAACTGTTACATTTGACTAGCATATGCGTGCCTCTATCTTGTGCTTTTTCAAATATTAATTTATGTTGCAATACTTATGAATCAGGAAATTGTCATAATTTTCCACAATACAGATATCGTGGGATCGTCAGTTGCGCGTACGTTATTTACATTTGTTTGAATAGGCGTTTCAGCTTAACAGGTCGATACGATGCACAGTTTCTACGCAGTGACCATGCATCTATACGAAATAATAAATTATCGTGCGAGATATCCAAGATTTTATGGACATCGTAAGTCTCTTAGGGAGCATTCATTCGAATTCGTTCAATTATGTTTACACAATGTGCCATGCTGTTTTTCTTCATATAGAGCATTGTGTCAGAGTGGAACAATCCTCTAACGTGAAACCATTTTTTAAACGGTTTAAATCCGTCGGGAGAATATTTTAGACTTTGCGACGTTATGAATGAACTCTAATCGCATGAGTCTCGCTTTAGGTATCGTATGATCTCCTTACCAGTGTTTATTTGCGATTCTTTTGCAACGTTTGTGCAACTTCCTGCTCTAGCTCTCGTACATCTCAATAAGCATTACTGAAAGTATTTTTTAAGAAAATTGTAAATGTTTGTCACATTACAACAACCGTACGATTTCATTGTTTCTACGGATATCTCAGGGGAAATGCGGTTCGTGCATAAGCCAGCTTCTACCTAATAATTCCTAAGTAAGGGTCTGCAGTAATTGCTGCTTTAGAATAAGGGCTTGTTGACGACGAAATGTTCTTGTGGAATAAATAACAACAGAATGCGTGAAGGATAAAATAAACAAATAAATACTTACAATTTTGGTACTTATGTATCACATGATGAGTTGGATTGAAAAACACACAAGAATGTTACAAGTCCGAATTGTTATAAAACCAGCAACTTTAGACAACACGAGATGTCTAAATTGCTTATTTGTTGTGTTTTTTTTTAATTTCAGATAATCATCCTGGTATCCCTTGCAATGATTGCGATGGTCTCGGCAGATGTAAGACACTATTGTTGTACTGGTCTGTTCTTTCTAGTATAAGCGTGTTTCTAGACATATGCACGTTAAATCCCGTGACTTACAACCTCGTTTTTGTCATATAACAAACCTTGACCCACCTTTGTATCAATATAAGCTCGACCATTCTTCCATACTGATGATTTAAGACACATTTAATATTACTTAGCTATGTCTTTTTATAAAAGATACTGCAATCAGTTGGCGACGGTATTTCATAAAAAACTATAAATAACAATTTTGTCTAGTAAATTGTATGAATAGAAAGCGAAGTGGGTTAATTTGCATGATACATCGCATAATAATGTTCATTGATTAGTTGAAATGTTTTCTAATAACCACTCAAGTCGACAACCGTGGTAAGATTGCCGCGCATTTAAACACAACACCGTTAAAACACTACGATATATCCAGAAAAAAATAACCATTGTGTTTTACCCATAATAAACTATATGTCTTTCGTCGAATGATTAAGAAAACGTATTTTAACATCAGGATAATACATGACACAGATAATTGAACGTATTTCGAAGAGGGACTTAATTTCTTGTTAAAGCGATTCATCAAATGTCAAATTACTGCTTCATGTGTTGAATGAGCGAATTTCGAAGTACGATTGTATTTGTTCGACAAGCCATTGATCTAATATAAAGGAAATATTTACTTTGTTGCCATTATAATTAATGTTGTGTTGCAATTAACAAATATTAAAGTATCTATGTCGGTAGTCAACATATTTAATAGCATGAAAATTACGTTTTACATATATATATATGATCGAATATTAGCAAACATGTATAAAGGCATAACTGGATGTATATTTTGTGGGGTGGGCTGGGGTTGTGGTTGGGATGTGGTGAGAGGTTATCGCCTTACAAGCAATATTTCAGTTGTCCGATTTTCAGTTTCATTTTTTCTGTGTAAAAAGGAACTGACTGCGTTGAAATTAGTTCTTTTGCTTTAACGAAACACAGCAACTCAGTTAAAATGAATTAACTTGAATTCTTTGTATTGTGCTTAATATATCCATACTAAAAGAGAGGTTCGCCCTGTTGAAATCCCAATTTATCAAACAATAATTACTGTTATTATGCTTTGGATATGTAAGAAACGCCTCTTATTATAGAATCGAACATATGTTTTCATAATTTCATAATTTTACCTGATAACAAGCTTTGTGTTTGGTATAGATTTACCGATATGCATGCCGTCTTAAAATCCACGAAGGAGCTAAATATTTCTTTCATTAATCAATATGTACATTCAATATATATATATACAAATTAAATATAGTTTATATTACTAATTAGTTATTCTTTAATCACGAAAAACACATTGCACATCAGCAATATATCATTCATTTTCTAAGACAATGTACATTTTTATCGTTACAAATATATGGCAGGTAACTGAAAGACTTTTGAGGGGATGATAAACCTAATAAACAAAGAAACATATAGAAATATCCCAGTTGCAAGGTGAATTATGTTTTCATAATTTGGTAACGTCACGTTTATACAATACGTGCTACTACTGCTTAAGATTTCCTTCTGATACACATTTAACACTGATTGTCTTTTATACAAAACAGTTATTCCGGTAAACACACTTCTTCTTTTTATTTCAGAGCCCTCGGCATCAGACAAACTGGCAATTGTAGCAAGACACAATTTTCACAGGGCAGCAGAAGACGCAACTGACATGCTGACAATGGCAGTTCAACCCTCTCTTTTAGCAGTTTATCGTTTATTAGTATATTCATTTAGTTGTATTTAACGATTAACTATCGAACCAAGACTTTCCACTTTTGTGGCTATACCCGTTGCATATATAAGCGATGCCGATTGAATAAATACTAATGTTACGAATGTCCTAGCAAATCTAATCGGGTAACGATTGCAATAGAAATAAATGTTGCAATATACAAATACATCTAGTAGTAATAATTATTATACGTAAGCTGATCGGCGCCTGTGGTTACTTTGGTAGATCAGAGATGTTCGTTGTCAAGGAGGTTAACATTTAGTTCTGAGATTAAAGAATAACACGTTTATTCAGTCCAAAACAAATTAACATCGGCTAAAAGATTTTGTATTCTAGTGTGAGCTTATATTTACACACGAGAAAATAAACTGGGAGTTTGAATATGATTTATTGAACCACCAGGTGTGGAGCGATACTATTGCGTTGCTGGCCGAAAAAAATGGGCTTAGACTTGTACCTGGGCCCAGATTTAAATCGGGCGCGAGATATCTTTACCCAAACGACTTGCGGCTCCTAAACCGGTACGTACATGTAGCTATGTTGTTTGTTACATTGTTTTCAGTTGAACGTATTTCCCCTTCTTTCGTATTTGAAGAAACGTTCCCCAAACATTTAATATTGTTCTGTTGACCTTTGTCAGGTTCTTCGTTTTCTTAACTTAATTAAACTTAAACCTTGTCATTAATTTCCGAAAGATAATGTTCCAATCTGCAAAATGTTGATCATATTGTTTTTAAAATGCATATGAAATTGGTGGGGGTTCCCCTGGTCGACGGATTGTGTCATAGGGATGAATTTACTCGTCTGACTTTTCAGCGAGTTTGAGTCCAGTTCTTTGCGAATGATGTAATCTGAGTAGACATTGACATTGTCTTATGCCGTTTCTTCTACCCATGCATAAGTCTGAGATCACTCTAAAAATAGACGGCGGCGGCGATTAAGACTATGATTGTGTTGCGGAGATGTATTTCTAAAAATAACAGAAACATATTTACTTTTAATGTATGAACGTTTTACTGACAAAAGACAAATTTGACATGGAAATAAAATATTGTTTTACAAAAGCATAAGAAGATAAGCCTCTGAGGACGATAACTACTATATTTTATGAATACATCCAAAAACCTTAAGGTTAAACCTTTTATATGAATTCTCGATTGATTTCAGAACAAAATCACTTTGTGTATATGGTTTGGCCCTTATTTGCGTTTAAGTTTAGAAATGTAACTTAATACGTAGGATCATTATTTATAGATACAATATTGCGAACGAATTTTGGTTTGTCAGAATTATGTTTCGAATAGATACTGTTTTTGTTAAAAGGAAGTCATAATGTAAACACATGTCGGTACCTACTTCCAAGAATCAGTTCTCTCTTGGCATAAATATTGAGATTTCATCTAGGTCGCGAGAAGAAAAAGCGATAGCTTTCAATCGCATTATTTTTTAAACCATTGTATTTTAGCTTTTCGCGTTTTTAGACATTTAATTTACAAACCATTTTACACATGAATCAGAAGAGATTTAGGGTCACATGTGTTTATTTGAAATCACGACGTCCGGACGTGAATGGTTCTACCACCCCTACAACATTATCGTTGTTAGACAAATCGTACAAAACACAAAAAAAGTTTTCCAGTTGTTTAGGAAAGAGAGTGAACCGTTCATAGGCTAGAGGACCAATGCGTACACTTTAAGAGAAAGAAAGACGAGTAAGAAAATACACTAAACAAGTACCTAAGATTTAAACACTTGGATTAATATAACAGGGATGAACATTCAGTATTCGTTTGTCTCTAAGTAACTTTGTCGAGTGCTCTCCAAATTTTCTAGATTCCTTATTTCTTGAATGGATTCCATAAAATTTCGGGCAATATTTATTACATTTGGACTATGTGAAATACGAACAAAATTATTTTTTGACAGCCACATTGTTAGATTAAAGAGGTATTTTATTTTATTTCCTGAATAGTCATTGTTGTCATACGTTAGATTATTTAAATATTTAGGATGCTGTTGCATTGATGATTTTCATGTTTTAATAGCATCACTGTCACGTCATTATAATATTTACTCTTTTTTATGATGTGTATTCGCGGATGCGCTGTTTGATAAAAGTCTCCGAAAAAGTCAACTTTATTTACGGTGGTATGTCTACTGATCAGAAAGGTACCGTTGGACATAACACACAGGTATGAAAGGTTTTTATCTAGGTAATATCGGTGCTAAGGCGGCTTATGATTGCTCAAATCATGACAAGAATTATGCTGATATTGTTCTTATAATGGTAGTCATCATGCAGATAATACAAATCAAAAGATGCTGATTCAGAGTCAAATGATGATGATGATGATGATGATGAGGATGATATTGATGAGGATGATGATGATGATGAT
Organism: Sinonovacula constricta; assembly: GCA_007844125.1. NCBI lineage: Eukaryota > Metazoa > Mollusca > Bivalvia > Cardiida > Solecurtidae > Sinonovacula > Sinonovacula constricta. The sequence continues at coordinate 13,892,934 of CM017563.1, forward strand.
GATGAGACTGAAAACTGTCATGTTTGAAAATATTGCAGATTGTATGAACAAAAACCTTCCTTGTTGGCTGCAGTATGACCAAGTGCTCCTCTTCAGGTAGTGAACTGATGATCGCCGTTTGCAATTATGGACCTGGTTGAGTGTAAATATGTAAACAGTATCGATCAGTTTAAGTGGTTTTCAATCTGGTCTAGCGCAGGGGTGACATTTATTAAAAATACCTTTAAAAACCTTGATAACTAATTAGCTGATGTTGGTACTGATAATACATTATTTAACAAGACCGTTGATCCTTTGGCAAAATATGATTGAATTATATCTAAACTGTATAACAACAATGCTAAAATGACATTCCTGAATTTCCGAAACATAACAATGGCAACGTATCATAAAAATATGGAACAATTTTAAATTAAATTTTAATTTAACAATATTCACTTCAGTCGGTTTCAGCAGGTAGGTAAGCAGAGCTGATTTATGCTTAAAACCGAAATTGGGCTGACGCATTATGCATATAACCATTTTTTTTTGCAAAGAATACGAAGAAAAGGTCTGTTTAAATATGTTATTCAGTAACATAATATGCGTATAACCGTTATTCAATTAACTGGAATCGACTGGTTTATTATTATTATTATTATTATTATTATTATTATTATTATTATTATTATAATTATTATTAGTATTAGTATTAGTATTAGTAGTAGTAGTAGTAGTAGTATTAGTAGTAGTAGTAGCGGTAGTAGTAGTAATAGTAGTAGTAATAGTAGTAGTAGTTGTTGTAGTAGTTGCAGTATAAGTACTAGTAGCAGTAGCAGTTTTAGTAGTAGAAGTTTTAGTAGTAGTACACGTTGTAATTATAGTAGTTGTAGCAGTAGAAGCGTTAGTAGTAGGAGAAGTAGCAGTAGTAGTAGTAGTAGTAGTAGTAGTAGTAGTAGTAGTAGTAGTAGTAGTAGTAAAAGTAGTAGTATTACAAGAAGAAGTTGTAGTATTAGTAAAAGTTGTAGCTGTAGTAGTCGAAGCAGTAGTAGTAGTACTAATAAAAGTAGTAGTATTAATAGTAGTAGTAGTAGTAGTAGTAGTAGTAGTAGTAGTAGTAGTAGTAGTAGTAGTAGTAGTAGTAGTAGTAACAGTAGTAGTAGTAGTAGTAGTAGTAGTAGTAGTAGTAGTAGTAGTAGTAGTAGTAGGAGTAAGATCTATACTATTTGCTACAAATTGTACGTATTACGTCTTCATTTTGCCGTAGCAATGGTAACCCAGGACTTTGAATCTGTTCATTGAATGATATGTTGCTTAAACTTTTGTGACTTTGTCCTTACTTTGGTAATATCGGTAAAGAATAAGGTCCCAAATTATTTACACCCTTCAAAGACGGTTCTTCAAACGGTAGCTGCCCTGAGCATTGTTCAAAAGACAAGCTCTGTGGTCAGTTGTCCATGAGATTTCTACATACGTCTTGGTCGAAATTTGTTACTACAAACACTGATTAATAACGACAAACACTGATTTTAACAAACACTGATTTGCCACAAATACTGATTTATAACAAGCACCGACTTGCTACAAACACTGATTTATAATGCCAAAGACTGATTTGCCACAAACATTGTTTTACAATGATTTATTACCACAACACTTATATATTGACGCAAACGTTGATTTAATACCACATATACTAATAATTAACACAAACATTGATTATTAATACAACTATAGTTTATTACGTAAATCAGTGACTAATTACCACGGGTTTATTATCACAGACACTAATTTATTACAAACGCTGATTTATTGCAACATACATCGATTTATAACCACAAACGATAATTTAAAACGCCAATACTTAATAATGTATTACCAAAAACATTGGCACTATCTGAATCATAGATATACAACGATAACTTTATATATTTTTGCACCCTGAAATTTGTATTTCACTATAACCAAAATTATACCCGCAAACATAGACATACACAGACAACCACCTTTATACCACTTTTATTTGCCGTAGGATATTTGAATTCGATGAACGTGTCGACTATATCGCGAATATGTCCATGTTTGCACGATATATTGTTGCAGAAAGACTGCATCTGTCAAATTCGTATACTTGACCGAAACGACATAATGACGCGAACATCACTGAACATACACATCACTTCCACCTTACCAAGGACAACACTCAGCTATCAAACTCGGAATCCAAGTGCGAGATCTATCGCAAGCAGATTTTGATTGGTCAAACGTTGAGTCAATTTAAATCATGGAAAATCAGATGCCATTAACCGATCTCAGATCAAAGCTTTACTTCTAACAACTTTTGACACTGGAACAATTTCCAGAATTCTCAGCTGAAATGTTGTTTAAACTCAAATTATATGTATAATTATAAGGTATATTAGTTATAGTATCATGTATAAACTTGCTGAAATAGGAAGATACCTTAATAGTAGAATATTTATGATAGATAACAATTAGACATTGTATCGTTTTAGGCTTCAATTGAAGTACTCCTTGTTTCAGCATATGAACATAAGTAAAATCTGAACTGAGATCTTTTTGGACGTTTGATCTGGTCTGTATTCCTTGACAGAAATAAGCACACGTTTAAATTGATGGCCCAAAGGACCAGAATCATAGCCATTTTCTAAAGAAAATACACGAGTTAACTATTAATATATTCTTTACGTTATGGAGGATGCATATGTAATAACCTTCAGTCGCCTGTCAGCATCTTTTCAACGGATAAATTAATCGACGTATTTTGATTGGTAAAATAACGCCTATTAAACTAATTTATTTATTACTCTTTATTGGTTGATATTAGGTATATAGTTTAAACTGCTAATAATATTACAATTTGTTTCAACAATTTAGCTGTTAAGTACGTTTCGGACTGTAACATCCACATACAAACTCAATTTTGCGGAATATACTAAGCAGGGTAAGCAATGAAAAACAATGTGTGACCACTATGAAACATGAAAATAAGAACACATTTTAAATAAAGTATTTAAATAATCATTACCAGAAGGAATGTTACTTAAATAATTAGAACATTTTGTATCATTAACAACAAAATTCTAAACATGAATTAAATATATTTCTCATTATAATAATAATTTACACACCATGACCTTTTATGTGTAGGTAAAAAGATGTAATGGTTGGTTGAATTTTAGTTACATCGAGCTGGAGCCATATTGCTAGCGTCTAATTATAAATCAAGAAAAAAACTATTAAAAACAACAATCGGCAATTCTTTCCCTGTCAAGTATTCGAACACAGTGGTAATGGGGTAAGGAGACACAATCAGCAACTCCAAGAGTAAGGAACCTGTCTATTGTTTAAATCATGGAACCCAGTAGTGGAGGTCTTGATTCCCAAACAGGCACAACTGCACCTCTTTACGCCTACACACGCCCCTCGCCCACGAACACACAAAACAAGGCAAGCATCTGGACTACTTAAGTCGTGTGTCTGCGAGACACTAGTTTTGTAATTCTTAATTATGCAAGATATTGGAATTTTCTCATTGAATTATATTTTCTGCACAATGCTCCAATGGAACGAGCTGTAACTGGACTAATGCACACTGCACATAGTCGACAGTCAATATATAAAAAGGGGAGTGAGGTGACTAGCAATGTTGATGCATTGTTTGCATATGAAGAGTCAAGATGTATAATAAATGAAAACACGTCTTTCTCATCTATCGCCATTCTGGACATTCAAGTATGTTTTAGCTCAGAACTCAAAAAGCAAAGGTAGCAGTTAGTGGTAAATAAGGATTTACTTCGTCAGGATATCTTTAGATCTGATTACAAATTGACTACTTCTAATGAGATGACGTTTTCGAACAAAATCTGGCTTCGGTAAAAAGTGCATGACATAAATTTTAAACATATTTAACACATGTGAAGGTTACAAAATTGTTTTAAGCATACTTTTGTTTATGTTCCGATGTTCTCTGATACTGAGATATCATGGGCAGAGATACTTCAACTCCGAGGTTTACTTCCGGAGGACATGGAGTTATTCCCTACGGGCAAGTAGATTTTTTGCAGGAAGTTAGAAGTCCAACGCCTCTTAGTATACCGGACATTTACAGTCAGTGATGTGTGAGTGGTTACGTTTTTTTAACCTGTCAATCAGTGTCACGAGAAACATTAAGTTCGGTGGCAGATGTGGCACATTTTTACCTTTTATCGTGATTATCTTAGTCATCAACTTGATACATAACAATAATAATAATAATAATAATAATAATAATAATAATAATAATAATAATAATAATAATAATAATAATAATAATAATAATGAAACCAAAAATACCAAACAAAAGGGCAAAGGTGCCATAAGATTTGTGTGTGTATTGAATTCGAACCGTTGACCTATAGGTATGGCAGTCCATTTATGAACTGACTGCGCAAGTGAGTTTTCTAAAATGCTAGTTGTGTATGAAGTTTAATTGCATCGAAAGCATGCATTGAAAGGATTGAAATGATTTAAATGTCAACATAATATTTTTATGAAGTGTTTCAATCGGCATTTCACAGTTCCTTTGGAGTTATTTAGGGTTAATCTCTTTTGATTCAATCAGTCTACAATGCAGTATACTCCCTTTTGTGAAATGTTTGTAGTTGTAAAATATTTGTAATAATTACTATGTTCTCTCGTTCGGCTACATAATGGCTTAACATTAACAGTTAACAACACTCAAATTGCGTGTCATATGTACAGTTCAGTTTCAAGGGTCCACTTAACTTCCACCACATTACAATATGGTTCTAAACAATAGTAGTCGATGTAGTTGATTTTAAAGAAAACATGCCTTTAGTACATTTTTTAAGAACGTATTGACCAAATATCTGTTCCAAAACGGCAAAGCAGTTGCGCTGATTTAAATATTCTATAAGGAATGTCCTTATCTTACATTGATAGTTTTAAATTTCTTTAACAAAGTTTTAAACGAACATGTCACGACATGTTAGCTCACGTTAGGTGGAAAACTATACTCTGAAACTGACAGGGATTTGCATCCAAACTGAAATGGACTGAACAATTATTGGTCAGCAATTAATCGACTATAAACAACTAAAATGCGGCTCTTTCATGAGTTATACATGTTTTGTGAATATAGATTATTTATAGAATATAGTTTTAAATGTAGATACATCCTCATCTGTTACTTGAATGTTTTAAGTCTCTCTTCACTAAGTTTGGCTGCATTCTAAACCTGTTTTATGACACCAAGGTTTTGCTGTTTTTGGACTGTTCGTCGTAACGCAGAAATGTATCGGTCACTGTTGAACAGAAGCTTGATGACAACTTTTGATGTTTCGCATCAATTCTTTCTTGTTTTAACTGGCTCGCTCCTAAAAAAGGTTTGATCCTCAACCAGTGTTTACACAACCCGTTTTGATACTGTGTCTCGTTGTGTTTCTGACTATATCTCTGTCCATATGACCAATTCAAATATTTTACTAGGCACTTACTTTAAAATTCCAGACATATGAATCATGTTTCCCTAATGAACACATGCAAGAAGACAACTGATGATACAAACGTTCCAATATGTTCATGATGCACATCCTATTGATATTACTACCTTCATTCAAAACTATGAGAATGTCCATCAAATTCCGATTAGCTTAAATTTTGAAGTGAATAATGCGGTTTATTCGATTTATTTACATATTTTCCAGTTTATCGTTTAAAAGTCTGTAAATGGTTACGTAGCGTCCGTCTGCTACCTTTTCTGCTTAAGTGCTACACACAATATTAATGTCGTTTCTCTCGCCGATTTTAAAATTTCTTATACCAGTTGAAGTTGTGCATATCGCAATTATCATAAATGTTCCACATTCTTTGGAATCAAAATAAATATTTAGATGATATGGTCATTTAAATATACAAGAATATAGATAAAATGCGCCCTTTTAAATACCGAATAACTTATTTTGCTATTTTTTATCAATTGGGGACCATTGCTTGTTTGTATGTTGAGCTCTAGTATTAAAGAAGAATGATGAGTGAGCGGAACGGGTCATCGATCACAACCTTTAATTGGATAGATTTCAGCTACTGGAGTTTCGTCCTAGGCACTGACAGGTGGAACGATCGCCTTCTGCATCATCTACAGCCTTTTTAATGTCCGATTTCCTGGCATTCCCTATCTAGTTACTACATCTTTTACAAAGAGTGGGCAGAGAAATCTGCATCCAACTTCAACAAGGAAGATGTTTCTTCACACCCCGAAGCACAGTTTAACAAGACCTATGTACTGTGCCTTTTTCCATTTCTTTTGCTGTAAAATATCAAATATGGAAGTGAAAGTAAACGCTTTACAATATTATGTTTGCTTGTTTCATGTAAATGACATAGTAGGTTAATATAATGAATAATATATGTTGTCAAAAAGATGTTTATGAATAGCATTCCTTTTATGTACCAAGACCTTTAAATAAGCAAATACTAATTGTGTATTTTATTAGTGTTAAACAAATCGCGATTTTTGCCTTGTTTCTATTATCTCAGAAAGGTTATCTAAATATCGTTTTACCCATCCAGCTTTGGTTTAAATAAAATTAGTTCAAAATCAGTAACCAGTTTCACTTATTTTCGTAACGTTTATAAATTACATTTTTCTATGAACTTTTGCTTTTCCATCCATTCAGAATTTAAAGTTTGCTTTATTTTCATATTGTTACTTTTGAGGACTTGGTTAAACTGAGAATAAGTAATTATATGTAGTTTTAGTAAGGAATAAGATATAATGAGATAATTACGATAGTGTGTAGTTCTTTATTGATCCGATACTTAGCAATATATATTTGCTTATATCAACTTTAAGACAATATCATTTTTTAAAGTTTCAATAGTGCGTATAACTGTTTCAAAGTTTTTTTTATGGACGTTCATAAATAAGTTTTATCATCGACAAAAAGGTTCTTCTCCATATTGTTTGTTTATGCCTTGAACATTGTTATATAATTATTTTTATTAATGTAGTGCACAAAATGAATGCACAAAATGAATAAAAATGCGAAGATAGGGCATCCATGTCTAACGTATTTTTTTATATTCTAAAAGAATCTGAAAAATATCCATTATTAATGATAACACCTTTTGTACTTTGTAGAAGGTGGATATCCATTTTCCGAAGTTCAATATCCGTAGATATTTTATTTTGAAATACGTGTTTAAACTATGAAATCCTTGTTAAAAAATCAATACAAATATTATCCAGGTTTATCAGATATTCTTAACACCCTACTGCTTCTAAAATTGTTCTTGCATTATCATAAATCCTGATTATTTCATTGATACCTTATGGTAATATATTCTGTTCGAATTTAATAGTCGATGTTCAGTAGAGCAATGGTTTCATATCCTTGATTGCTTGATTCACTTTTATAAAGTATGAACAAATCCTCAGAAATTTCTCTCTCCGTTTCTTTTAGCTTATTCATTGATTTATCTAGAATATTTTTATCTAAATTGTCGTTTGCTTTCATAATATAATTTTGTATTAAACTTCAGTTCTTCATGAAATTGTCCTGTAACTACTTTATATTTTAAACTTATGTTAACCTTGTTCTGGCTTTCTGTTTTCTACGTAAGCAACACATTTTGTGTTTTTCCGATGTTTTCAATTTGCGTTGCATTAGGTCTAATGATATTACCATTCAGTATATAGTATATTCAGCCTTATATCCAGGCTTATTAGAACTGGCTTTTATAAAATTGTGTAGCTCATTTGTAATTAAAAGATGAACTAATTTTGAGTGTACAAAAGGTCTTTGATTATTTTGCAAAGCATTAACTAAGTTTTGGATCATCAATATATCTTTCAGATCTAATGAGTTTAGTTTCTTTGAGTTTCATTAGTTTCCCTTTTCATAATTTTTATCCAAATTGCGGTTCAAAACTGAGTTAATTGAAATTTCTATCTATATGGTTAAATAATGTACTTTTTCACCTTTGAAAAATAGAAGGATTATTATTATATGACCCACTCAGTATACTGCTGGTGGGTCGATAAACCCAATAAACATAAACAAACCCACTCAGTTTACTTAGAGTTACTTTCTTTTTATTTATACTAACATGAATACTTAACAATCCTCCTTAGCTATTTTAGTTATTTTACTTTACATGTAGGATTAAAACAGATTGTTATGCCTTCCTTTTGTCGGCTAGTACTACGAAAAAATACATTTATCTTGTATTTTTCATCCCAAATTTTGTGTATAAAAATAATTTAACCGTCAACATTTAAAAATAATAATGTCGTTTCTCTCTTTAGTTATTTATTTAATAATTTCTATCTTTTTTAATAATCTCTTATTCATGTCACGTTTAAATAATCTTTTAAAATGTATATTTTTGCTATGGGTATACATGTTTTACAGTGTATTTCTTAACAAATTTTGCCCATTATCTAACTGTTTTATCTTGTATGATGGTTTCTTACTATATATCAAATACACATATAAAATTTGCTAATAGTCATTGTAAAAATGAAAATAATATGAGAAAAGTATATAACTAAACACATAAACTTATTGATGGCACATTTCTGATTACACATTTTGCTTAAAGTATTGTTTTGTTTTAAAATTAGTCAAAATCAACGTTGTTTAGTTTTGCGATGGAGAAACTTTTAAACGTTTCTTCCTCTTTCAAATGTGTCCAGCTATTAATTGAACATTTCATATGCGAAATATTTTTCATCAATGAGAGATACATGAGTAACGGTTACAGTTATGCTTAAGAGTCGCAAGGAGCACAAATAGTTATCTGTTATTCACTTCCATAGGCTGATATGATAAAAAGACTGGAGATGAGAAAATGGATATTACCAATGTTTCACTGGTGAGGTATTTTCGTTTGGTCTGCCGCCTTGTTCACCTCTCCGTGTTTTCCACGTAATCAATATTAACCATTTTCAACCCTTCTTCTCCGTACTGTTGTCTGGGTGTATGTTCTGCATTAAAATTTTAGATACGAAGCACGTTCAAACCTCTTTCTTATGAGCTTCAGCCATGTATTGAACGCGCTGACAGAGGTATCAGTGTTTTGAAAGACAAGTTACATCTGTCTAGGTGATTGGTTCTTTCATTGGGAGAAAAAACTATTAAAAACGAACAAACTCTAACTAACTATAAACATATGTACAATATGTAAAGGAGATATAATAATCGGCAACATAAACGTTCCAAACGAGACAGTGGTTTAACATGAAACAGGCAGGCCAAGAGATGAAGGAACATAAGAACAATTTAATGACGTCATATGATATAATGCAGGAACGGCATATGACAGAGGTGTTAAAAAAGTGAAATAATAAAAAATAGGTAAGTTCAGAGATCTTCATGCATTTTACTCACGTGCTGTTTAAATAAGCTTATTAAAAGAGATGGTATATTGCATTGGTTTCAAAGGACAAAGGAATGTGTTATTAGACCAAAACACAAAGTCTACAAACACTGCATTTTATACTCAAAGTGATGTAAGTAAAAGGTAAAAGAGAAAAAAAAAACCACAAAAAACAGAACAAAACAAAACGGAATGCACGTGGTACAACATAGGAAGCAACGTAACATATGGAGAAACACATATTAAATGTACCTCATATAAAATAGTTACGTTCATCTGAACAAACACGTTATCCATACAAATAAAACTAATTCTTTTTATAAACCATCGTACATGCGATATGCCGATGAACCCAGAAAGTAATTAAAATATCTTGATCAAACAATGGCCTATTTTTTATAGTAACCGATTTTTTCAAACAGTACATATGCAGTATAAAACTAAAGAATTTTTTGAGCAGTGATGTTAATTTCTGCAAGACATAGAACGTTGTCTAAGCGAAAAAAAACTATGCATGGACATATATAAATACTATTATCAATGAAATGCAAATTCGTTCTTTTGACATGGGTTAACAATTCCGAATAAATAACTTTCAGTATGATAGTACAGTTTTTCTCCCTTTATCACACAAAATATATGGTCCTAACATTGTTAAAGACTTAAACGATAAATCTTGACTTAGATCAACATCTTCTGATTCGGTCAACGCGTTCTCAAAAACACAAGCGGTAAAAGTGCCGAGATATATCATGCATTTGTCCTTGCTGACACATTTACTGCTGATCATGATATTCTTCTTTCGGTGGGGATTTATTTAAGTTTTACTTAGCTTCCCAGTGTTCAACAGTTTGTTCATCAGCTATAATAGGATGTTGATATTTGCACTGCGAAACGCTGCAAACCAAACAAATCGCCACACTCTGCTTATAGTTATTAAATAACGTTAAAATAGACATTCCCGTTTCATTAAATTCTTTCTTTTTTGTCCTAACATTTCAACAAATTTTAACAAATGGTAAGTGATATTCGGAGGTGAATAACTTTTAAAAATAAGCCAAATAACACGACCATGAAATTCAAAGCACAAATGAAGAGAGTTATTTAAATGATATTACCAAAAAAAATTTAGAGACTTTGTTGTCAATATTTATTTATTCGTATAACTATTATATATTTGATTATTTTTTATAATTATTTTACAGCGCATAATCTTCATTAAATGGAATATGTACGCTTGGGAAAATGATAATTAAATGATGTGTATGTAAGAAAAAGATAAAATAAAAAACAGACGGCACTTCCAGTGGAATGCTTTCCATCTTACGTATTTTGCTTTTGTTAGTATTTCATAAAACGTCTAAAATCCCGTCTTTAATTTAAGGTTGAAGTAATTGGTGCCTTAGGAATGACTCTGTTCGTGGATTCTGTATTTGAAGAAGTGTTATCATAGTGTTACTCATTTGTTTCCGTTTTTATCATAAAAAGGAACTCATTATATACAAAGTCTTTGTGTTCATTCATTAGGCATCATGCCATCCTTCCTCAATAAAAGATATTAAATAGGAAGTACCCAGTGATTGTTTTTATATAGTGGACATAAAATTAGAAGTTAATTCCAAGAAAGTATACAACGGACTGTTCGTGAAAATATTCCCCAAGCGGCTTAGTTTCTGAATCCTTTTGTTACAGAGGAACAAATAAACCTTAGTTGTTAAGACGCTAGGAACGAATCGGAAATGGTTTTAAGATAAAGGTCACTCTCTTCTTTTTGACGTACATCGTATTTTATGGATAGATACATGTACATGTCGGCGACATCTACTTTGATATACGGCATACGAACTAGATCAGATGCGTCCAACTCGCTTTAAAGTCAACACGCTTATAACAGCTCTTATCACGATTATTTGTCAGTTCAGTTAATAAAAACGCAAGCATGATAAAGATAAATTCTCAGTGGCCAAAAATGTTGGCCACTCTAGACCTTATATTTTACTCAAACTTTCTAAAAAATAGATCTTGTGAAAATGAACAAATATATCAAAGAAGAATCATATGTCTGTTATTGCTAGTATCCATGAAAACGGGACACAAACACATAATTTTTAATGTGAGTGGCTGTAAATTATTTAGGAAATAATAGTTTTAACTCTGCATATTTACTTTATTTTAGCAAAGAAATCCTTAAGATTTTAATTTTGTTATGAAAGTTTACTGTCAATTTGAATGATTTAAAAATACCTATACACTGAGGTCAAATGTTTGATAGTGATTGCAAATTAGTTCAACCAGATCTTAAACATTGCTTTTCTAAGTCTATCTCCAAGTAATACCATTTGACTGATCAAAATACAGGCATTTTATAAAAAAAAATCTGTCAAAGATGTCGCTTTTAAGTGGAGGTCTATCTTCAATACATAAAATGGTTTTACTATTCAAGCCAGTGGATAAAGGAGAGAGCATAAAGAAATATATTTTCGCCTGTCTGGAGGAAATTACATTAAGTACATTTACTATTCTTTATGTTCTTTGAAACCACTTTGTTAGCCTTGCCAGCGCTTATATAAGAATTAGTCAAATTAGATACTTGAAACATTGAATGTGCCCATATCCAATTGAATTTCTAAATCAAACTTAACTTTTTCATCTATTTCCATACATGTTCAACAGGAAGATTTCACACGAGTACGACTTTAAAGTAAACCTACCACGTGATTGCATTGGCTAAATTAAACTATAGCGGGCAATACATGTGTTCGCTTCTTCAAATGAATGACCTCGGGCGAAGTCTTAAATATTAAAAAACAAAACACGAAGAAATTACGTATGGGGTCTAATGTTTTTAAAGGGCGATAGGAAATTCTGGGCTAATATATTGCAGTGAAATTCACAAACATTTACATTCACCTTATTTAAGGACAAAAATCACTAAAACCGTCACCAGATAACTAAAATACCGTTGGTGGGACGATAAACCCAATAAACAAACGCATCGCTTAATTTCCCATTTTAAGCACTTAAAGGGGTGTAAGTGGGTACCTGATAAGAGCCATCTTTTGGCACTATGATTAATAAATGTTTAAGTCATGACTGGGCAGCATGACGGGGATGTGTAATCACAAATATCTGTGTTTGCCTTATTGTACTTTAGAGTAAACCACGTGTCATCTAATATCGTTAATCAAGTATAGTTTAATAGTTTTTAGTTAATACAGTCCAAATGCAGTCACCGCCCCCCCTTCTTATTTACAATGTAAACCAGTTCCACGATTTGATACATCGCACAAACCTAAAACAGACAGGATCTAATTATCGCATGCCATAATGTATACTTCACAGTTCTTCACGCTGTTATTGTGTAATTGGACTTAATTGGACAATGTTGTATGCCAAAATTTGTGGCGGTACCACATAGACAAAACTTATCTATGTTCACTATTTTTGCCATAAAATATTTCAGAAATATTGGTTAACATACAAGCAAAAATAGCAAACATTACACCCATTGACAGAGCGCAAATGCCCCAAATTGACACATACCCTTACTTCTGTTAGATAATATAGTTTAATTAAAGAGGCAGACGTGAAAAAGTATTTTATAATTGACACGAATGTCATTGTTTGCATTGACAGTTTGCATGGGGTGATGCGTAATAAGATTACAGGACATCAGATTGTAATTATAGCAGTACAAATGAGCACTATAGGAAAAAATGAAACTAAAAATATAAATAAGTACCATTTACGGAGCCTTCTATTCGGTTAAGTAGTTAGTCATCCACCAACATAATTTCTTTAATGATGTTTCAAATATACCAATTACGACAGTATCGTTCGTGTTGTTTTGTTATTCATAACATCGTACAATAAGATAATTTTAGTATAGTTCCTGCATAGAGTGTATAGATATTTGAATATAAAATCGTAAAAAAAGATTTTATCTTAACCCAAACAATTATCAAGTTTATCGGTTAATGCATTACGTACATGACACGAATAAATATCATTTGTTAGGTTAATTAAACACATACAAAACATTAACAAAAGATTAACCAGAAAATGCAATTCAGAAGATTAAAACATTGAAAAGGTCTTAAGTCGGACATACACAATAAATAAGCGACATATTTATCACGGCAGTATGAAAACATGAATATGTTTAAGCCAGTGGGTACCAGTTTAAGCATTTGCTTAATGTTGCAATGTAATCGTTATCTTAAAGATAATTATAACAGTTCCTTTTCTGGAGTTCTTATTCACATTGGGGTTTGATAATGTAAATCATATGAAAAAGACAACTACAACAGCGCATAACAATGGTTTAATGAAACAGCCCTCTCCCTTTTTTAAGCAATGTGTAAAAACTAAAGTAGAAATGCCAAACTCGTGGACGATAGTTTCATATGGTCCTAATTTTGTATGTTTTATGTATAGATAAATGGCCGACAGACCTATGGGCGCTTCTATTATACGGGTCATCAAATGTTCTTAGTGCATCAGATATGACCTACATTCTACTTGTAATTTTACAAAGCTGAATATCCTACTTATTAGGCTAAATACGAGTAATACATGGCCGCAGATTTATAGTTGGTGCTGTTATACAGCTTCTGATAGGATTTTCCTGCATCAGCCATATCCTTAATCCTATATTTCAGAAGTGTTCTTATAATAATGATTTTAGGATATTTGCTCGGCATCAAAAGTTGCGAGTTTTAGTGTTTTAATTGCTTATTTGGAAGAAAGGACGCCATGGATTGGTATGTATATTTTTCTCCATGTTTTTACGTTTAACTATGTTTAAATCAGGTTCTAAGATTTACGCGGTAGTACTTTTCAATTGTACTGCCCGCCAAATATAAAATCAGCCAAATTCGGTCTCGCCGTTGGAATATTTTAAAGATCTACTAGTTTTGCGGATGTTTAAAGCAAAAAAAAAATGCGAGAAAAGGGTGTAAGAATTTAAGATTGAGTTGGTAATTCAATTTTATTATGTGTACCTTTTCCATTGGTACAAAAATCAAATACACCCTATTTACCTAAACGAGTACTTTGTGAATAATAGACATATTTGTGGCTCACCTCTTGGGCTGACCATACCAAAACAGAACGTGGTTAAAGGATTACTCTAGGTCACAGTGGGGACAGTTCCTAGCGTTGAACTTGCGTTCTTTACTAAGGTAGCTTGCCCCTAGTCTTAATCGCGTGTAAAATGCGATCGTTAATTATATTGTGGCAGTAAATTTTGACCTTACAGTTCTTACCACCATATTTGTTATGCGTTGTTTTTAAATTTAATGACTGCCTTCTGTTTGTAATGTGGTTTGATGAAGGTCCTCTTGAGGTATAGTCCAATGATCATTGTGGTACCAGATATTAATGATTTCTTCGCCATTGTATCTGCTATTTCATTTACCTAATAGTCTTATTTTGCCTGGTGTCCACAATATTTTTTTAGATTTATTGGGCTCATTTTTTGATAGTTGTATTTAACCTGCATATTTCTTGGATCTTCTCCATTGATAGACTATAAAGCTTGTAAGGCATTTAAAGAGTATCTTTTAAATTATATGATTTTGTTGTAAATTGTAATATTGAAACTGGGATATGCAGCGTTGCAAAAATAACCCAAGCTAGTGGGTTAGCTTTCCAGTTTCGTTTTATGCAAGGTTGCAGTTTAGAATCCGTATTGGTTTCCTCAATATACTTAATAACTTGTGCATAAATACATGGACAATCTCTTTTTCCACATCTATGTGTCGGTATTTTTTCTTTGCGTGTGTATGTGTACTTACCCGTTTTATTAGCTTGACAGCAATACCTAGTCACTTTAACCCACAGAAGGGACAAGACGAAACATGTGCATTTCAGAGAATAGCTCTGTTGTTACTATTTAAACAATTTTAGCATCATATTTGAATAAAACAATCAAAAGCAGATAAAAAAGTTTAACTAAGTTATCTCATTTTAACACCATAACTGCTAAGTGAAAAATAACATGCAATTGGTACAAAATTATTCACGACAGGAAGTACATGGCACAGAAGACTGGCCAAAACTACAGCACTTGGCCATTCAGCAGACTCGACTTAAAAGCTAACGATCTGAGCTAACGATCTGATAAAAGTACTTACATGCGTGATGTTGAAATTTGAATGTAAGTATTGTTCCGGCCGTAATGCAAGTTACATTTACATAGAACAAGCGCGTTTCAAGATTCAGATTTGTTTGTCTTCTTTCCTAGTTCATACTTTCATTTTCTTAATTTTGTCGACAAATTAAGTTTATTATTGCTAACCACCAACCAATTAAACTGCTTTGGGTAGGGTAAATCAATGCCTGCCTGCATTATTATAACTTTAAATATTGGGCCTATAGCTTTCTTAAAAGTTATTACATTTAAAGAAATTCATGACGCAAGAAATCAACATACCTCAGAATAAATTCTTACCTGCGACTGACTGTCAGTTCAGTGATATAAGACTTCATCTATTAAACAACTCGTCAACCTTTTGCGCACAAGAAACTGGTTTGGGTTCCCGTTTTGATATAATGATCACAGGTTTTTCACCAAGTTCAAATAACGCTTATTTCCTTCATCGAACGTCCTGTAAAATACATGTATAACAACATTAAACATTAAGAAAGAAGGAAAAGTAAAAATGTAATAACAACAAAATATGCCCGATTCTAAAATGGTTAAAACCAGGCAACTCTTGAGCAATAATCCAGTGCTTCACTTCCAGCTTGCTGCTAAATTCCTGTTTTATGAATTTGTTAACGGTGAGTATTGCGCCTGTCGGATTGTAAAATATATAACGTAGACCACCTTCCGGATGGTTGGGTGGAACTTCGATATTGTCAGTTCGCGCCGGCTGGGTATAACCATCGAAAATTTGGTAAGCAGAATGAAACACTGGACTATAACTAAAGAGATGCCTGGTTTGAACCATTTCAGAATCAATCAAGTTTTGATTTTGCTTACCCATCATACAGCCTTTCTCATAGCATAAAGTTCACATGTACAGATAGAGTGCCTGCTAAGTTGCTTAATTTTTGCATGATTAAATATTATGTCATTTTCAATAGTTGCCCCAGAGGTATACATTTCAGTATCTTTACTGCCGTACAATGTACAAGAAGATGTGCGATAGTAATTGATTTATATAAGTTAAGGAGAGTAGATAAATGGCTTCGTTATCCTAAGAAGACTTCCTAACGACCATTTCGTTATTAGAGGAAATCGATTCAAGAACAGAACAATTAACACTTCCGGTCAATCCGCTATACTTAGGGATCCATCCAATTAACAAAACGATCTGCTGAAAATCCTGCTTCCTTTAAGATAAGGGATGTTATAAAAGTGTCAAAAATAATTGGAAATAACACACGTGCACGTGATTGGCAGGGCGAGAAAATGCACGGAAGTTGCACAGCATGATGCCAGAAGTTCACTAAACCACTAAAATTTAAACCAACAGAACATGTCCACCCAATCAGGAAATTAAGTAACTGATATTTATGATACAAACACATTGTATAGACGGATACATCGTAAATGTTTGATTACACCACTGGCAGAAGAATAATAACCTACTATTAGTTAGTTTTCCTAAACGTGTAAACGGACTTTTTATTGAATCTCCGTCGAGCACTAAATTGTTTTTAAGTTAATTTAAAGTAGCATAACTTTATATAAAATGTACGTGTTTAGAAAAAAAACAGGAGAACAGACTAGAGCAGTGTTGGTTGTGCCTAGCGATGACACTTTTAAGCTAGCTCAACCATTATCTAACTTGTCGGAAGATTTCACGCGGTCCCATTATTTATTTACAATGTACATTGTACATCAGCCGTATCATTCGAATCACATATTCTAGACAAACCTCTTTTAAATAACGTGATATAGCGCTAGAGTCTGTTATAGCTAATTTTACAGCTATATGTTTATTCCGATTTTGTCTAACTGCTCTTTCCTTTTCATAATAGAATGGATAAAGAACCAGAACCACTTCCCTAGTTTTTTATAATCCTTTTCCTAAACGTCCATTCATTTCTAATCTACGCAGTATGTCATTCAAGTAATAAGTACAAGCATTTCATGAGTTTGTATTTTTTGTTTGCGTGTACACATATGTTCACCGATAGTATTCATGCACCAGAAACAATTTATTTATTATAGTTTGTGTTTACAGTAATACGCCGTTTTTGCATTTGTATAGGATTTATTATGGCAGTTACATTTCGGGTAAGTTTTTGTATGAGCATAATAATGTTCATATACAAAAACATGTCACAAAATAAATATATATGTGTCAAAGAATTAAAAGTTAAGTGACGGCATAGTACAAATTACGTTCTGTGCTAAGGTATTATCATATGCGTTACGCTACGGTACGATGCACCATTTACGATGAGCTTCATTACGTTTCTCTATGATAGGCTAATTATGTTGTACGTTACGCTACGTTACGTTACGGAAAGTTTACGATAGAAAAAAATATAAAATAATTAAAATCGATACTCAATGATTTGGACATCTGATACGGTGCCAGAACTGTACAAAGGGGTTGTAATTTGATATTATAGAGAGTGTATGTACGTCTAAATACTTACAGCAGCAACTATCTAGTGATGCCTTGTATGAAAATGAGATCAATAATAAATATACTATGCTACAACATCCGACTTAGCCATAGTCACTGGTCAAAATATCTGAATGCACTGTTTACAATAAATGGATGTTAAAACCTTTAAATAAGCTATTTTATGACTAGCCTGAACACGGATCATTTGAAAATTATTTATTTTTTTGTGTGAATATTGAATTAATAACTAAATGGAAAACTCAGGTACACAGTTTTTTGAGTTGTCTGGGAAACATGATCTATAGTTGGTCAATATTTATACTACGAAAACTACTAAATATAATTAATTGAAGCTTATTTCTTTCCCTGATATGTTTTGATTTGTTTAAATGTTAAAGTAAAGTATTGATTTTGTTATTATTTTGGTAAAATACAATGCCATAAATAAATCATAGGACTTATTAAGAAATGTCATTTTTCATTTTTAAAAAGTTAGTAGGGTACTGTGAAGTCTGTTTACAAGGATATTTTCTTTTCTTCAAGTAACACACATTATAATACACACACTTGTTTAAAAAGTTGCAAAATGATTTTTTAAGGGAAATGTGTATAATTTATATAGTTTTTGCAGTTTGTTTTAATGATAACATAAACGACTTCCGCAGCTATATAATCTTTTCAATCATAAGCTTTCTTTCAGTAAGATAAATTACTTAAAACCAACATGTAGACCTGTCATCTTGGGTCAACACAGAAGTATCACGCACCATCAATGAAACTTTCAGCTAATGTAACAGCCTTACAAACTTAACACAAGCTATGATGCATTTCGTTTTAGACGCATTGCATGAAGTCAATTTTGTTTTAAAATAGCTATGCTAATGTAAATAATGTATCAGCATAATGGTTAGGCACTATTTTTGTGGAGTCATGAAAACAAATTTGCTTGTAACACAAGCTAGACACCGGTTGTACTAACCAAATACATCATATGGCCATGGGTTGAAGTCAAGAGAAATGAATACATGCATTTACCAAAATCTGTCTATTTAAAGCATCAAAAGCGATTATATTTCTATGTATGTCTTTAAGACACTGTGCACAATGTTGCACGGTCTTGACAAGTAATCATTAAAATGTCTCTAGAGCTAAATGATCACTTCTGTTGTGTTTACAATAGCACTGTTTATCGAGCATAATGCCTGCGTGCTTTCATGCACGCATTATTGCGCGCGTTCGTGCGTGCGTACGTGCGTGCATGAGCGCGCGTGTGTCATTGATTGACGTCAATGTTCATGTGAGGTATTCACTAATACGCTACACGCACTAATAGTTTTTTTCCCGAAATCTTTTGTATTTCCAAACTAGCTAAATAGCTTCTAGCTCCAACGTGTAATGGGTGCAAAATATATTGTTGTTACTTCGAAAGTTGCTTAGGTGTTTTTGCTTTCTTTTTTAAAACAATACTTTCTGTGAAGCGACGGAGGCTGGCGAAAAGAATTGCGATTGACTCGTTATTAGGCCAGACTTTAATACAACAATACTCGACAAAACTGCCAATTAATACCAAAATCATAACGTAAGGTATGTTAAATTAAAATATTAATACCATTTCTATTTCCACACTAGCTAAAAGCTTCTAGCTACAACGTGTTATGGGTGCAAAATATATTGTTACTTCGAGAGTTGCTTAGTTGTTTTGCTTTCTTTTTTCAAAACAATACTTTCTGCCGCGAAACAACATAATCCGCACAGCACCGTGGCATGTGAGGCGATTGAGGCTGGCGAAAAGAATTGCGATTGACTCGTTATTAGTCCCGATTTTAATACAACAAAACTCGACAAAACTGCCAATTAATACCAAAATCATAACGCAAGGTATGTTAAAATTGAAATATTAATATTTTGTCGATCGCAATGTACAATAACATCAGATAAGAATTTATCAGGGATATGTGGTACATGTACAGTCTATAAAATGTTTGGCTTGCCATAACAGATGTCCTTGGTTCAAATCTAACAAAAAAAAGTTTTATATGTGCTTATATTAAAATAATATCTTCTTTCTTCTTTCACTACCTAGCTTCTACATCTATCAACAAATACATTTTAAATTGTGTTTTTTTTCAATCACATATTATTCAAACTCGTCAAGGAGCAGGAACAACAATCTGTATCTGTCAGAAGTATAATGGCTTTAAGAATTTTGCCACAAGATTATGCAAGTCAAGAAAAAAAAAGGTCAGTTTTATGTGAACACTGATAATAACACAGTATCATAGTGCTATTAACATTTTGCCGCTATACATTACATGATGCTTTCTTTGACACATTTTTATTCAGCTTGATATTACACAGATGCCACATGGTTTGACATTCCGGGAACAGGCATCGTTGTGGTAACGATCGCTGTAGTAGTTGCAATAATTGTCAGATGTATATTAACCGTGACCAGATCTGTGAAGTTACGTTGAAACGCCGACCGCGGACCCCGTCCCGACGCAAACGTTATCTACATTACACGAAAACATAGCCGCCGGGACTTAAGCACCTTTGAACTATGTCCATTTAACAGGTTAAATTGTTCAAAAGTAACAGCGACCATATTGGAAAACGCCCCACATTATCTCCTTAATTCTATTCAGTATAAATGGCCTAGGCGTTCCGAATGTAATATTTTAATAGCGAGCGTCATGCCAACGTAGGACTCCGTGTCAGAGATACGATTATTTGCAACCCATCTTTTGTGCAAGGTATTGGAATTCTCCATGCCAATCATAACTTATTCGCAATGAACTACGAACAGAGTTGTACCTGGACTCATTCATGTGACATATAGTCAGCAATATATAAAGGAGAAGGAGAATTGGTCGCTGCCTAGCTTGTAAATTATTAACAAAACCATATACGGATGTTAATTTAATTGAAAACACGTCTTTCTATGTTATAGAGATAGTGTACATTTAAATAAGGGTTAATTGATGTATTAATTGGATAATAAGAAACAAAGTAAACCAAGTTGATAGGAAGTGGATAATAAGGATTGCAAAAGAACCCAAAACACACAAAAGCAACAGAAAACACACACACACAAAAAGCACAAAAACACAAAACAGCAATCAACAACAAAAACAACAACGTGTTTTGTTCTTTAGTTTGAATCTCAGACTGTAATATATTTGCATAGCTTTATATTTTATTTATATGGTGATTTAAAAAACAACATGATTTTGTTTATGCTGGGATTCTCTCTGATTCTGACTTGTCATGGTGACACAGAGCCAAATCCACTCAGGAAATTACTTCCAGAGGACATGGAGCCATATTGTCCTGGCAGGGAGTTGTGTCGCAGGAAGTCGGATGTCTCCTCTGCTCCTATTAATATACAAGACCCTTACCAGCAGTGTTGTTTGGGTGAGTAGATTTATTTTTCACACCCTTCTGTCAGCGCCACGGAACAATATTCTCTACCTTAAGTTCGGTGACAGATATGGCATACTTAAATCTTGTTATAGTGATTATTTAATTCATCATACTAATCTTTTTTATACTTTATATAAAACAAACTTTATTTGCACGCATATATTACGTGTAATATATATTTTATATTTATTTGAAGCCAGTATACCGCTGGCACGTAGTCTTTTAATATTCACTTCAGTTTTATTTTGAATGTAGTAAAACTAATATCAAAACTTATTCGTCGGTAAAGGTTTGGAGTTGTGACAAATGGACAAAATAATAACAACAAGCAAACAAGAAATGTTATAATACCAACATAAAATACATTTTTGTGTGTGTAATTTGAATCCGTGAATTCTAGCACGCAAGTCCGGTGCTTTACAGACTGCGCCATTGAGTGTAGTTTCATGCTAGATGTATGTGGTTTTATTATACATTTCGACCGGAGCCATGTTTACATTATATTTCGACATGATCTTTGCTATTACCTCAAAAGGTTTAGACTGGCAATTATGCGTTTTTCTTATGGATTAACTAAGGGTAACTTTGGCCAGACTACGGTTCCCTTTACTTCTTCATTTGAATTACTTTGTTATTGTGCTGGTTTGTATTTGTCTCGTCATCTCCCTAGTGTCATGTCATTTGCGGAAGAATGCCCCATTTATTACACTACTACTTTTAAATATAATTACCTTTAATTACTCTAAAAAGCTACAGTTTGGTTAGGTTGGGTTGATTACTACATACGAACATTTTCTTCGTGCTTTAAAAAAGGTGCACATTTTAAGTTTGACATATAACGTCACTGCAATTTTATTGTATGATGGAAAAACGCAAAGAGATAACTAACTGTGTGTGTGTGATTTGTGTAAATACTTATAGGGTATACACATTTATTACTAAACCGCCAGGACGAAAACGGCATCATGACCAGGAGTCAACAAGTAAGAAGCACTATGTTAAAAGATACAGATGTTTCCATCCTGTTAAAATTTGGTTTCCAGCATGCGTGCTTTCTGCAGGTCGACTCAACAATAAAGGCTAGGTTGTTGGTGTAAGAATATAAGGCCTGACACAAAAAAGATACAAATGACACAGTTTGAGCTAAATTGAAGATTCATGGAAGAGAAACAGACAAAGTGTCTTATATTTAGTTCTTATATGGTAAATGATTCGTCGCAAATACTTTCTTTCTAACAGTATACCTCTTCTGAAACAATCACGTTTTAGATTGTTCCTGTGACGAAGACTGCGGAGAATCAACGCAATGTTGCTTTCCGTCTGAAGCTAAGCGCACTCAACCAACTCGCCATCGACAACACTGTATACAAGCATCAAGTTCTTTTAAAAGCAACAGTCGGGTTCCCTCATATTTTATGGTAACGGTTTCCCAGACTGATTCAACGTTAGAACAAAACGCACGAGTACAGAAAGGTAACACACGAAATATATTTAAAAATGACACTGTAATGTACATTTACTTACAATTACTTATTATTAAACGCATTCAGAAATAAGATGCAACTTGTTTTATACTAGTTTTCTGCGGATGTGTCCTTACGAAGGATTAAGTTCTGGCTCTTTATGCGTCATTAATATTCAGCTTCTCATAATTTTAATTTCAATTTAATTAATTGTATTTCAAATGTATTTAGTGTACACGTCACATCGTCTATGCTATGGGGTCGATAGTTTTAACACAATGGCAAATCTACATCGCTCAAGACGATGTTTATACAGCTGGATATTATAAAAGCATTTATCACGCCTAGGTTGAAAATTGAAACCATTCACTGATCAATATCACCCACACTCAATAAATATTAACGGCCCCTATTGTACTTTGGCATTTCTGCTCTAACAGGTTTGAACAACTCTCAAGACAAAATAATACCTTGTGGAGATGCTATAGTTGCACCTTGGGGCAGCACGGACCCTGTCTATTCTATAAAGACGGGACTTATCTACAAGAACCGGCTTTGTGCTCATCAAGATGGCGTAGAAGACGGTATCCCTTGGGACACATTTGCCACCTGTGAATGGGGTTTTACTCGCCGTCAGCGGATCACAATTTCAGACATTTCATCTCCACTAAGTATGTTAGGCCAATCTGATTGTTACACATTATTTTACCCTCCTCCTGCCGTTACAGAACAAGTATTCAAGGAAATTTGTTTTAACAAAGTCCGCAGCACTTGTGGAAACTTTTCCTTAGCCGGAACTAATTTAGCCATGACGAACCAGGAAGTTATAAACGCGTGTCAAAGTGGATTCTATTCTCCGTATATATTTGGCTATTCAGTCGAAGTGTATGCGAATGTTTTCTGTTTTATTTGCAGCGGCAATTTGTTCATTCCAGGAAAAATGGTCTGTCCTTACCAAAATACTATTCCGATTTTGAGTCGTTATACGACATCGTCAATGTCTGTACTGCTCAGTCGCGATTATGATGCCAAACTACAAGGAGTTAGTAGCCACCTCGCAAAACCCATTGCATGTGAAGACGGTAAATTCCAGGTAAATTCATTTTCAAATATGTCTTTGTATCGTTGGCAATTGTGAGAAATATATATATTTCTTGTGACACAACAAACAATTTGTTAAGACCTAGATATTTCAGTCTGTCACATGAATACTTTTCGAAAGGACAGGAGTTTTATTAATTATGCTATATATAAGCAATGATTTTCGTAGACAGTGCGCTTTTCGTTTTACTGCTAGAGACATTACTATCCACTTGATTTAAGCGTGCATGCACTCTAAAATGGATTGCGGTTCTGAGAGTAAAATTTTAAAGTTAATCCTGGGCTGCTTTTTCAGTAACGAACTTAATATTAAAGTTAGCAAACGCGGCAAACGACGCGCACGATATCAAACTGGCATGCCAATGAATGCACCTTGTTTCGATACGTTGACCTGAAGGTTTTGTTTTTAAAGCAGTTTTAACTGAATCACATTATATATCTGTTATTTTAAAAAGGGTATACTTTTTCTTAAACACGCATAGACTTATTACACAAATGGTTATTGAAGAGAAAAATATAATACTTAAAATGATTGAACCTGTTGTGGTTCGAACCTTCGACCATAAGTATCAGAACAGTTGTCTTTGATCTTTCTTTTTTATGGCTACTTATTCAATGTGTGTACCGCATACGTCCTGCTTTATCTGACGTCATTGTTCTTACAATCTTTAACAGTTAATAACCAAATGTTTAAATGTTGTTTTCTTTCCGTCTTTATACAGGACATTACTGAATGCAGACCTATACTATGTCCCATATGGCAGTCGTACAACAGTGAGGGCGTGTGTCAGTTAATGGTTGCTGAGACAAATCTACTACCCATGCTCCTACACTTACTCCTGAAGCCATTATCAAACATACATCTGAGAGAGCTACCGTTGTCACAGTTTCACACAACATGGCTCCGATCCCCGTGGTCCGATTGGGAAATCGATACAATTATAATTGCCAATACGTCATCAAATGCCTTTGATAACTCGGAATATTTGTTTGTGACACTGTACTATCCTAAGAGCCTTACTAAGCCAGATTGGCTGTACTCTGAAGTATCACGCACCATCAATGAACCGTTTAGTTTATGTTACAGCCCTACAAATTGCTCACAGGCAAAGCAGGAATTCGCAAAATATACATTTCGTCTAAGCGGCAATGCATTGATTCCAGAATTTCTTGATATCATTCAGCCTATGTTAATGGAACGTTTGTATCCGTTTAATATTTCGGTTCCAGTTTTTGATACCTTTGATATTTCTTTTACGAAGAAGACCTCCAGCAGCGAAAGATCACTCTCTCTAACAAAGCACATTATTTGTCCAAGAGTTGAACTAAAACCAGACGATTACGAACATGTAGCAGAAGCAAATATTGTCTTTCTGAAGAAACAACAGAGATTTTTATTCTACCTCGAGTATGAAATATCAATTAAGGCTAATGGGCAAAAATCCGTCAGAATCTGTCTTGAAGACACTTTGCTAAAAGTTGTCACCTACTCGGCGAGTCATCGTTGTATTGCCTATAGAGGTTTACTCGTCGCTGCTGTTATGTTTACAAAACACTGAGGTATAATTAAACAAATAAGGGATACAATGCTTAATATTTTTAAAGATATGGATAGTCAATAATCACAAACGAAAACTACAAAAGCACAAACATAATTATAATAATAATGGATTGTCTTGTCTTGGACAACATCCTAAAGTGGCTCCAATTATTATGATAACCAAATCCCAGCATATTATACAGATGTCGTGAAAAAGTAAGCATCAACAAATCCATACCACTTTCCCCTTCACCCTGAATATGTAGCGCAGAAATACCAGCAATTATCAAGTTATGTAAGAAGGGCTCATTTGTTGTGTAAAGCGGCGTGTACGATTCGTGCTCAGCACACCTAGTTTATGTTGGTACAAGAGCTGTGCTGTCTTTATTCCGGTGAAAAACGCATCCTTCCGATTTCAAATGCTGTGTCCGTTTTTGAAATTTCTTATCATTTTGGAGGTTAGAGATAGGGCTGGGAAAAATAGTGTGAAACTGTTGCGGAAAGTTGCTTGTGGGCCGAAATGCTTGGATATAGACCAAAAGTAACACCGGATTCAACATAGGATAGGAACACAAGTTATACTACCTGTCTTAAACAGAATATTCCGGTGTAAAAGCGCAAACGTCAGTCCTATCCCACTTACGATTTTTACAAATATTGCTTCAATTCAGCTTTACTCAAAGCAGTTACCCAACCTGTGTATCAGAGACGGCTTTTGATGCAGAGCACGAATGCGATGTCCGTTTTTATACCCTTACAGTTATCCAAATCAGAAATAAGGCCCAGACAAAATAGTGCGCTGCTGACGTGTACGCAAAAGCACTTGCCGATAGATTAAAAGTAACAGAGGATTCGTGCTCAGCACACCTGGTTCAACGTAGGAACCCCTTAATAATTTTACCAATTCTGGTTCAAATAAAATATGCTCCAAACATTAACCCAATTTATATACCAGAGTTCATTTTGGGTGCAAAGCATGAATCCGGTGTCCGTTTATGGAAATCTGTTCCCGTTCTGTAGATCAGAGATAAGGTTTGGAAAAATCATGCGCACCCGGAAAACGCTATGAAATAGCACATAAGCAACAGCGGACCCGTGTTAAGCACACATGGTTTAGCTTAGAAACAGAAGTTGGGCAAACTGTCTATACGAATATTCCTTTGAGAAACGCGATCGATGACACCACCTTACACCCCATTAGGCCAATCGTGGGTCAAATCAACATTGCTTAAAAACTTCAAGAAAACTGTCTCATGCGGATATTTTGGGTACAGAGCACGAATCCGGTCTTCGTTTTTTTAAATCACTTCCCGTTTTTCAGATCTGAGTCAGGGTTCGAAAAAATTGTGCACACCTGTTGCGGTAAGAGGCATCTACGCCGCAACGCCAAGAGATATTTTGACAACTTTACTTATTGCATAACTGATTATTAATAACATAACTACAGTTTACCTTATATTATAAAATTTTACTGTGGCCAATCAGAATTTAACCAACGGAATATTTTGTGAGTAACCTAATGCAACAATATATTCTCAGTGTATACATGTCAGAATTAGTTTCTATTTTTTATTATTGTTTTAAATACCCATGTTAATACATATATGTCATACCAGAACTAGGATTAGACATAGGTCAATATGTCTATCTTCTCGGGTTGTCACAAATCAATCGCTGCACGTATACATGTACTCGCACGTTTTATCCTTTTTATAAACCATTTTCATTAAAACATTTTTGTTCGATGAATTTCTTTTAATAAAATGGAAATCGCGTTAATTAACCACAATCGCTTCCAAAATCTAATTTGATAGCCCGTAAATCGTGTATGAAAATCTCTACATAGATCTGTTTTATAAAATGTAGAAACTAGTTTAAATGACAATTCTCGGGCGTGCTATATTTAGTTTTATGTCTTACGTCTAAAGAAAATATAAAGTGTAACAATGTTATATGATAAATAGTATGCTAAATTATATTATAATCATTATTATTAAGTCAATACAATTCAAGTTTAAATGAATATATAAACACTAATGAGTTTGATGGTATTATGATAGAAACACATTAAATAAGGCGCAATGCATTAGTCTTGTATTGTACGCGATGATCTAGATTTATAGCAGCTTACTATCCGTTATTACGGAACCAGATATCGCTCACCATTCTCATTTCATAAACTCATAAAGTGGTAGTTTGAAGACACCCGCCCGAGAATCCGGCCTTGTGTAGGATGGTAACATTGTTGTTTTCACTATATATCGACGTGATTCGCAGAAAAAAGAAGTATATGCCTCGTACACTGTTATAATAAGGAGAGGCAGTATATGCCCCTTTGTTCATAAGACCTTGCTTTAGGTACACTAATAGTGGAGAGTATTTTTTTCTTGTTCACTATAGATTAAACTGATTTGTATTGGCTTATCTAATAAGCGATTATTGTGTTTGAAATAAGGTTTCATCTTACTTTAAGGCTATAGCATTTAAAAATAAAACAATGTCTGTTCGATTTATTCAATACCAACAACCTGACCTGGTAGCGCAATCGGTAGAACGGGTTCGATCCCGGGCCAAGACATATCAAAGTCGTTAAAATGGTAGTGGTATAGCTCCATTGCTAACGCTTAAGCAAATATAAGGGTAGTTCTACGACTGCTTGGCCCGGTCATGATAATGCGACTGGGTGTGGTATCATGCCAGGTCTTCACGGTATGCTATAGACAGTGAAGACATCACTATATCTGCTTCAAGTGGACAACGTCTCCAGATAACTGAAATACTGCTGGTGGGACGATAAACCCAAACACAAACAGACAGAAAACACCAACTTGTATCCCAGTCGATAAGGCCGGCAAAATTGCCCGAGCCTTTTGGGTATGACGAAGAATACGCTATGGACCATGACTGAAACAGGCCCTATCTCTGCAAGAGGTATAAGATGTTGCGAAATGTTGACAATGTGATTATTAAATAAGCATACCCTGGTGTAAATCTGTCAGTATATTACTTTTTTTTATTATTTTTTGACAGACAATGAACGAGCCACAATACCCCTCGTACACTATACAAATCATTATTCACATTCATTAACATTATAGAAGCAAGTTGTCAATGAAATTCGATTGTTTACATTACAATTATACTTAAAGTAGTATTATTTTCTCATATCTTTGTCATTTATTTTTATTTCTTATGAATACTTTTTACGAAGTTTATATTAAGTGCGTTGAGGTAGCTTTTGAATTGACCTGCTCTGAAGTCACCAGCTATATTTGAATTTTCCTAACCAATATCGGCAACAAACAGTAAACTGTTATACGTAATTGTGCAATGTAATTGTAATTTAAAGACGATAATACAGTGCGTGTTAGTGAGTCCAGTTTCGGTTATCTAGATAAGCGGAGAAGAAATGCATTTCGTGATGACCTAGATATCAAAGGTACATTTGAATGCGACAGCTTGTGACTAATCAAACGGAAAAAGTAAGAAATTAATTTTCCTTTGAATGGGTTTCTTTAAATGAGTAAATACGAAGAATCGCCTGCAATAGAAAACATGGCAACCTTTGAACGCAAACTGATTGTTAATATAAGCTTACGTGTTTACGCGACTTATTACTTCTACCATTAATAAGACCAGAATCACGAATTGTTTGGGAAATATTGTGCAGCTGCAACTATATTGTATCTGGCTTCTCTCCAGATCAGAATTAAAAAGTCGTGTCCATCTCACCAGGTGAAAAAACAATGTGTGTTCAGGACAAAATATCATAATTATCTCAGAAGCCTGTAATGTGGTCTTGACAGTAGCCACGCCCATTCTGTCGTTCCCCAGCGCATATGGGAATACAAACATACATTGATAAAAGGTAGGATCGCCACAGATTTTGTTCTCACAATCCTCTTGAAGTCATTTTCTGATCAGGTATAGCATCTCGAGATACCAAAAGAATTGATGCTCATGTAAAAAACAATACGCGAACTATATAAAATGATTAAATTCATCCGCCACGAACTTTAAGTAATTACTTAAAATATACAGATGATACGGCGTAATATATACACATAACGTTGTCTAAATCGGAGCTTCTATTTCGCAACAGTGAGTAGAGTCATGTATACAAAAGTTAACAAAACTTGTTAAGTATCATCAGTCATTCTAACAAATGTAAACAATTTCTTTGATTTCATATCTGGATGGCTTATTGTTTAGGATCAGCATTCTGCCAATTATACACGCTGTAATTGTTTCATTTAGTTAAAAATGCATATACACATACACTAGCATACTGAAATTATTTCAAATAAAATCAAATTTGCCTCTGCATAATTTTAAAGTTTGCGATTTAAAGTGTACCTACTCATTTATATATTATTTACAATAACATACAATCAGAATTTAGCATTTAAATGCTAAAATTAAAAGTACATTTGATTATTGTTACCAGTTCCACTATTAATTAAATAATTATAAATGCTGGCGAATACGACAAGTGGTTAGAAGGTACGTTTGAGTGCAATGAACTGTAAAATAACATCCATTCAGAACTCATACATCTCATTGGGTGTTTTATGTTCTTACGTATGTATTATGGAATAAAAGTAACCGATTCGGTCTTCTGGCTAATTGAACTTCCCATGGCTGTATTTCTTCTTTATCATATTTCTAGTTATTTTTTTTGTTTAAAACGTCTTTACGAAAATGCTTTTGACACATTGTAAATGCATATGTCATTCAAGAAAAGTTATCGGTTAAAAAAAGCAAGTGTTCTTAATAAAAATACTTTACCAGAAATCATTTTACGATAAAGCCATTTTACAGAGGGAGGTAACAAATACTGTACTCGTTAATTTGTATATGATAGAGTTTTGTTCCTGCTTGAGGTACACTATTGCAGGTGCATGTGCATCTACAAAAGGTGTATTTAATTTAGGCCCCACGTCATCGTTCAATTCAGTTATTGGACCTGATGAGTGTACACATTAGTCTTTGTGCGTATATTAAATACGAAATGTTCCAAATATTGTTTTAATATCTTAACATTATTTTTATTGTTTTCCTATGATGCATCATGTTGAATTTAGTGGATGGTATTAATATTTTTATTGAAGACCTAGAACGATAGCTCTGTTTTATGATAAATTATATGATATCAATAAAACAGTCAAGTAATCGATCAAACGAATTCTCTTTAGTGTGTTTTGTTTGCTTTGTAAATACAATTACATGCTCCTTAAATTAAATCCTAACTATATGAGCATTAAACCTTTTCTTTTCTTTAATTTGACATTGATGTAGGACATGTGATATTTTTTATGTTTTACTGATTATAGATGAGAGACAGGAGGCTACGTGCAATCGGATATGCGAACTGATTGTTATGCTAATTATCAAAAAACTGGTAAAGAAAGAAAGTAAGGCCACTACCCATTTTGGGGGCTGCGGTGCATTATTGTACACTAGGCTGGTGGGCATTGTCTGTTTTATTTTACACCTTACCATGATAAGTTGTCAAACATTTAATTAATAACACACACACACAAAACATCAAAATACAACGACGCTCCATGCAGCATGAAGTAAATAATAACATGATGATAAATCATACCACATATAAGGATAACAAATGCTGCAATCGAAATATAACTGATATCAAACAGTAGCAGACGCATCATGCTTATCCACGTTTGAAACATGCCTATCAAACTATATTTTAATTGTAAGACTACATGCACGAATCCCGACTCTTGTTCTTTCTAGTTTGTCCTATGTATCATATGACAATGCCATGTTTTCGTTAATAAGAACATTATTCATTGTGTTGTATCAGTATTACAATATACAATAAATCATCCCGATAATAGCTATATACAGACACAGTTTCTTCTTTCATTGTTTTTAACTTTATGTTGTTTTCACTTTTGTTCTGTTCAAAATATGCACAATTTCGTAAGACCTGACCTTTTTTGTTTTCGTTAATTAATATAATATTGATTTAGTTGATATTTAAAGAATCATCGAATCGCTAAACATACATATTTTATTCGAACTGACTTCATGTGGTAAGCGAACCCAATGCACTACAACATTAACGTTATGGCAGTTGCAAGATATGTACTGTTAAAGATCTTCGTTTCGATTTAGTCTGTTAAAATACATACGTACTAGTTTGTTTTAATGTTTAACTGGTAACATGTTATTTTTCTCTTTATCTTCCGAAGTAAACATTTTATTTAGCGGGAAGATATACAAATAAATTACATAATTACAGATATGCGGAGACAAAACACATTATTTCATGAATCCTGTTTTAGCATTTCGATCAACTGTCAGATAGGACATTTTAAACGCTTCAATGACGACATTTGAATACTGATTTATCGACCCAATATTTACAAAGCTGCACTCAGGTGTCTTGAAGAAGGATAAAATGTCTTATTTATAGCACACGGGTGCACAGTGTCAATAACGCTCAGTTACATATCTCAAACTGTTATCTTAGTATGAAATGCGCGAAGTTGGCTTACAGGTTAACGCTTAAAGCAATTTAGAATAACGTAAGCATTGAATGGAGTTTTTAGTTTCGTCGAATGTAGTCCCAGTTGTCGATTTTTATGAATTTATGGACCTTGTTAAACGTATCTAAATGTGCACAATGAATACGACATGCATTCACGTCTTCTGCTTCCTAATCCTTCTTGTCATATCTTTAGTATATCCTTTCATGTCATTTAAATGTTAATCTTCATAAACTAATGCCTAGTTATAAACATTGAATTAATAATTTTAAACTAATTCATAATATAAACAACAATTTCCTTCAGAAGTGAACGCGTGTAGTAGGAAAAAAGACACGTTCATCGAATTTTTGATTTAAATATTGATATAATCCGAGCAGTAATACATATTTTTATAAGTGTGTGTATATATGTCAATGAAAGTGTGTTTGTACTACAGGAGACTAATCCTCGTATTGCCGTTAGGTACAGTAGAGTCGTTCTGAAACCCAGCATACTTGACCCCTGATCCACCTAAGATACACTTTTCATGTTTTGGTAGGATATAGAACTTCAAATGCCAACAATATAGCATGCGAAAATATCTATCACTTCAACATTTATGTTCTCAATTAATCAATTGTTAACAGAAGCATTGTTGAAGACATTGCCCAGACAACTTCGTTCCATCTGCCAAACGTTTGGCTTAGCGGGGACCTTAGATACAGCAGGGTGTCGATAAAACACACGGGGCTGTGCATACTTTTAAACCACATTACAAGAAGGTAAGTGAGTAAGTAAGTGATGAGTGTCACAAATTTATAAAATTATAGAGGCCTAGGTAAAGCACAGTTTGTCTTTTTGTAATACGATGATGCAAAGATGAAGTAAGACACACGTTTTTGTACAACTACAAATACAATGGTGTATCGGATGTTTGATCAGATTTTAATAAGGTATATAGACTGAAAAACACCCAATGCTGTGTTCAAAAGAGAACAGTCGTTAATAATTACTTGCGTTTTTAATGTCGATTCAAACGTAAATATTTAAACAAGATAGGTGTGATTCAATTATGAATAATTTTGACGATGTACATCATCAGACAGGGTCCGCTTATTTAGTTGGAATACAAAGTACATCGTAAAACTACAAGATAGCGCGGAGTGTAGTGTTACAATAATGCAAATGGACATGGTGTATAATGAAACTAAAATCACAGCAAACAATGTCCTTTTATGTTTGTACATTATCGAGGCCTTTTTAAAGTAAGTTTACTTTATCAATGTCTTTGTCTACTTTAGCGCATTCAGAGGCATTGAACTAATCTGACAGGGTGACAATTTTTTCAGAAATTGCATTTTCCAAAATAGCTGCTTGATTTTCCTTAGGTCTTGCTTTGACTCATTGTTAATAATCAACTGCGAAGGTAGGCTGTTTGGCTTCGTTCATTGGTTGGTTGAAGTTGTTTAATGGATATAACGTGTTGTTTAATTTGACTGTCAGTTACAGTGTTTCATCAATTAGGTCTTTATGTGTGTTTGGTAGTGTCAAAAGTACCATGCGTAAACGATCTCAAGAAGCACACTTTTATTACGAACGTTTGGCCATAAAGATACTTGTGCATTAAAAAAAAGATACTTAAAGATATACCACGGCTTAACATGGGACACGAGATCATAATATTTTATTTGCATGCTATGTCATTACTTGGATAAAAGGGATAATGAAAAAACAAATGTATTGAGTTATATTACGAGGTTACATTATAATGTGAGCAACATGTGAGGTAAGTACTGCTTACTTTATGGCCCTAAATGGATATAGAACAACCTTTTTTATGTCCGGCCACTAGTAAGTTATAAATAACAGAATGCATATATTATAGCAGGTAAGTATTTCTAACTAAAACAGATTTACTATAAAACAAATATTAATACATGTGTCTGTATCCGCCGAGATTCTCAGGAAGGCAGCGGCTGCCCAGTGCGATATGGCAGTCTATGGCTATAGTTGATTGAAAATGTAAAATGTATATATCATCTAAGAGACATAGCGTTTGAACAAAAACTGTTGAAGTTTAAAGTGTCTCTATCAACTTTCATGAATGTGTGCTAGCTTGTTATACCAATTTTTTTCCTGAAATAACTTGTGTGCGATTATTATTAATTTATTACAAAACGTTGTCTCTCCAATGACTATTGTTGACTCAAGTAAGTTTTTACATTGGTGCTTGTTCGCGATTATATAATATGGAGGACAATAGCTTTAGTTCTAGTTGATTTCCGGTGAATCCAGATCTGCTTTTATGATCAATGCTGTGTTGTAATGCACATAAACACTTGAGTGAAGACTTGCTTTGTGATATTTATAGATTGATTACTTGCGTCATAGTTGTAAACGTGTTAGTTGAAGAAACGTTTTAGTACCATGTGCATGGACTGTGCTTAAATATAAATAGGAAAGGTTTGGTATAAAAATATTCTTATTAACTGGATATTATAATTAACATAAATGTAAAGTCACACTTTTTCTTTGTCTGTGTATATTCTAGGCGTGATGAAATTTAAATATATCAAATGACAGTTAAAAGTATGGCGATTTTAGGCACACTATAAGATTGCTTCGTCTCTCTTCGAAATGTTACCCAGTGTTCATATTTCTAGATCTTACTTTATTATAAAACCAAATATCATTACATTATTATATCATCTTTTGACAATTGTTGTGTCTGTCCTGTGTTGCATGTTTGTCACGTGTTGATGTCTGTAGTGTCCACGGTGTGATAGCTGTCTAGTGAGAGAACAGGTTCTACAACTAATCTATTTTTAACATGTAAGTGACCTCTAACCCTCTATACTTACTATATGAGGGGGTGATTAGGGGCAGGATAGGTCTCTCTCCTACGCTAGCCAGCAAACCAGTTTATTGCATTTGGTTACTTAATTATTATACTTAAATAATTAGAGGTGGGAACTCCATTGAAGCCTGGTGAGTTTAACTTCATGTTACTATTATTTTTATTTGTGGAAAGGTATTTTGTTTATTATTTGATGTATCTTTTTGAAATTGTCATGTGAGTGATTGTTGTATGTATTACTGGAATGGAATGGATGAATTGAGTCTTGAAATTCGATAGTAGTGAAGTCAATTTTGGCTAAGAAATTTTTTTCATGTTCATTCCAGGCTTTATTTCATATCATGAAATAAAGTAGAATCTGCAATCCGGAGTTTGGCAGTCTATATAGAGTCCTGCATTTAGAGCCCCGGTTACAGAAATGAAATGTATGAGATGCAACTGCCTACTATGTTTACAATGTGGCTATTGGACGATGCTATGTTTCTATATGCAGGGGAACATGCACGGATCTATATTCGCTTTACATTTGACTTAAAAACAGTATATCGATAGATCGCAAAGGGACATTTACAATTGTATTACTGCCTCCTTGAAATGATAATAACGAAACACATGCATCTCTTCTTTAGATTAATCGCACCTTCATACCAGAATGGAAGCTTTTATAAGATGTACGTTAAGCGTGATGCTATCGGGACTTCTTTTTCTTGTACTACTACTTCAGACTAGTCAAGGTAAGCTTCCATTGTATAGAATGACAGTTTTATTTATATAAATATATATATATATATAACTATACTAATGACTGCATACTCAGCTAACTGCAAAGCTCTAGATGTATGTGAACATAAGGTATTAAATTTAACAATACAAAAAAAAACATTTTGTATTTTACGTCAGATGTTCATGGCACTAAAATCCTGGGATGTCCCGAATTCCGGTTCATGCACAACAACAGTTGCCATCCATGTCCAGGAAACTGTAGAATATGTGTCTCTGATATCAACTGTACCTTGTGCCTAAAGGGTTACACCTGTGACAAGGCTTGCCGGGGAGGATGTACAGGAACATGTCATAAGTTGTATGGACACTGTACGTATGGTTGCCCAGATGGAGAGTATCCTGCAGAAAACAATGAATGTCGTACCTGTCCCAACTATTGCATATTATGTGAATCGCAATCAAAATGTGTTCTGTGTGACGATGGTCACTCTGGTGAAGCTTGTCAAGACACATGTCTGGAGAATTGCAGCCGATGCAACAAATCTACTAGACAATGCTTACAGTGCGAAGACCCATATTTCTCTCACGATGGACAATGCAAGAGTTGTCCGCCTGGTTGTACAGTGTGTGTCTCTGGCAGCAACTGCACCCAGTGCAAGAAGGCATATTTCCTACAGAATGAGCAGTGCAAGAGTTGTCCATATGGGAGTAGACTTTGTAGTAATACCACTGATAGTCAAGAATGCGAGGATGGGTTCCTTGGCCCTATCAACGGCTTATGTCTTTTGACTTGTTCCGCTAGTGTTGAAAAAAATACATCCTTCCTGACAAAGATGGAAGATGTGGCATTTAGCAGGACACTGAAACAAACATTTGCGACAACTTTGGACAATCTGAGCATCATAAATGCACATCAAATGGCAACTGTCTCCAAGACGTGTAATGTTCGTGTTCGGTAGCAGGGAGTTGTAGCTCTAATCAAGTTAAGAATGCATCCTGCTCAGCAGTCAGGCGATACGAGTGTACTCATCAGTGTCAAAAGGTGTTGGGTCTTTAAGTATGTGAAGCCATCTGCAGCTTACGATCGGATAATAGGGAAATGACCATATCGGCTCCTGTGACGCAGGATGTCCTTTCAATAGTTGCGCTTACATTCAAGAACACAAATGAGGCCATCTGCCATCAGGTCGAAGGTAGATATCTGATTATTTTACTTTTCTGGACCATGAATAATTTTAACGAACTGGTTTTCCGGAGTATGAGAAAAAAATAAAGAAAAAATGATATAACTTTTTCACAAGACCTTAATAATTTAGGACTAACTCATACAAACATGTAGCAAAAACAAGAAAGAAAGCAAGGCTACAGATAATATATTTTCCTATCAATATTATAGCTTAATAGACCACCAGACCACCAGGTACTGGTTCTGTCATTTATCCTGGTGTTACTTAAATAAAACTTCCAAGTTGCGCGTACAATCAATAATGGAGCTACTCGTTCTGTTTTAAAACATCGACTATGAGGAAATCAATAATCATGTATTGTTTTTTATTTTTCTTCAAAGAATTGGCAATTTAAGAAACGGAACTACCGGTATTGTTTCGCTCACTGTTCAAACCAAACTCTCATGGCTATCTCACACAAATACTCTTCGTTGTTATGCTCTAACGACTGTCTAAATCACCAGGTTATTAACTAGGATATATTAACAGGTTAAATTGGTTGATGCCTGACTTCAAAATTATATTTATTTGTACTTTTCCTTATGAAATATATTACTTGAAAAGCTTCAAGTCGCAAACATCAAGCTATATTTTTGTGTTTTTGCAGGCTCGATAAGTGAATTCAAAGATGCAGGCAAACGACACACTGTGATTAAAATAGCTTTAATCGGTTAGATCATCAGTAGCATCATCATCATCATCATCATCATCATAAGCAGACGGTAGGTAACATGAAATCTCCCTAATGCGGGTCACTCAAAATGTCAGCATTCTAGAGGATTCCAGGTTTAAGATTATAGTTTAGAGAAGATAGAGAGAGATAGAGAGAGATAGGGAGAGAGAGAGAGAGAGAGAGAAAGAGAAAGAGAGAAAGAGAGAGATGACATACGAATCCAGTGTGGTATGCTTTAAAGAAAATTCATCTGAAACGATATTGTGTTCTGCCATGGTAATGAATTTACCACTTTCTCAACCATGTCTACATAATTATTTTTAAAATTACTCGCATTAGTCGTTGAATAAGTACCTTAGTCAAATGTCTTGGTAAAATAAAAATCTCCAGGTCAACTGTTGAACGTCCTAACGGAACCTTTTTTGAAAACTGGAATTTGAACCAACGCTCGGATGAATGGGTGAATTGTATTAGGATTTTGGGTGGGAATTATTTGAGAGGTTTGGTTTTGGGATTTGGTTATTTAATGAGGTAAATAGACAGGTCGGTAGGTAGGAAGGTAAACCTAGGTACACACAGAAAGATGGATTGACAAACGATCCTACAGGCCAATGAACGTACTGACTTTCGGACAGACATACATACATACAGACAGACAGACAGGCGGAGAGACAGGCAGGCGGACGGACGGACTACTAGCCATGCAAGCGGTCGGCCGGGCGGTTGGTCGGGCATGTATCGGGCAGGCAAGCAGGCTTTCATACATACATACATACAGATAGACAGACCGGCAGACAGAACGGCAAACGGACAGATATACATACATAAAGCCCATCCACAAATATATAAAGTATGACATACCGAAGCTGAACATGCACACAAACAAAGAAACGCAGACAAACAGACAGGCAGTCTTATAAACATATATTTGCGGAAATGTAGAGAGAAAGGCGGACAGATATAGGTTCTTAGATAGATCGACATATATCTATAATGATATATAGATGCATACATGTTTAGGTAGGCGGGTAGGTAGGTATGTAGTTAGGTAGGTAGGTAGCTAGTTAGGTAAGTATGTAGGTAGAGGGAGGTACGTAGCTAACGTGATAGGTAGGCACGCAAGCAGGTATTCGCACAGGCAGGCAGGTAGGTAAGTATATAGGTAGATAGATAGGTAGCTAGGCAGGTAGCTAGGCAGGTAGGTGTGCGGGGACGGAGACAGGAAGGCAGGTAGGTATGCAGGCAGACAGGCTTACAGACATCTGTGTAGGTAATAAGGTAGGTAGTTCGGTGAGTACGTAGTTAGGTACGTAGGTAGGTAGGTACGTACGTACGTACGTAAATACGTACGTAGATAGGTAGGTAGGTAGATAGTACGTAGGTATTAGATAGGTAAGGATAAGTAAATAGGTTGGTAGATAGACAAACAAGACAAAAAGGCATGCAGGAAGCCAGCCGGGCAGAAATACAGTCAAACAGGCAAACAAACTGACAGACATATATTTTAGCCATTGTATAATTACAGAGTCCGGAACTGTTTTCAGAATGGAAAATTTCTTTGCATTACAGATTCATCGTACAAATCAGATTCATACTGAAAACACAGAGCAAAAACAAAAGATATAAAAATGACAAAGTTCCAGATATTGAGGACCAACTGATGGAACTTCGTGATATGAAAGAGATTCCCAGCTCGCTACCTGAAAATTCAACATAACTGCTTTAGTGGTGACCGTCCCTCAATCAGGATAACTAAATCAGTAAAATCGTTTGTAACTAACTCGATTCTAACAGAACGACATGTGCCTTCAACACAAGATTTGTTGGTCGAATGGACTAAGGCGTTGGCCTCTGAACTGTGAACTTATAAGTTATCAGTATGCCTTTCTATCAAATATATCACCAAACGGCATGTGATATTTTGTGTCTAAGTAATATTTGTTTGTTTTCTCTCCATAACTTTGGTTAAGAGAAAGTATTTGCTGAAAGATAAACTGCTATCAAATATGTTGTCACACCATATGTACAGTCCTGGCACCGTACCAGTTGTCCAAAACATCGTATATCGTGCGTATTTCTATCGTAAACGTATCGTATGGTAACGTAACGTATCGTGTAACGTAATAGGCCTATCGTGAAGTAACGTAACGAGTCCTATCGTAAATGGTACATCGTATCGTATCGTATCGTATCGTATCGGAACGTAACGCTTATGACAAGACCGTGGTATCGTAACGGAACGTATAGTATGGTAACGTAACACAAGGAGAATTGCACTGTGCCGTCTCATAATTCTTTGATACAAAGATACATATATTGTGACAATTTTCTAATGACATTATCATGTTCATGCAAATGTTCACAGGAAATTTAAATGTCATAATAAATGCTTCACAAATACAAAAAGAAGTTATGGTTCTAAACAGAAACTAAACTATATATTACATTTCCGGTACATGCATACAATCGATGATCAAATTAATATTGCACACCTTCGAACTTATTACTTGAATGACAATATGCGTAGACTGAATATGAATGTACGTTTAGGAAAATATTTGTGAAAACTAGGATTCTGGTTATTTGCCCACGCTTTTATGGAAAAAAAAGCAGTAAGACGTTATTGGAATAAACATACAGCTTGAAAAATACTAGCTATAACACAATCTAGCTCTATGTCAGGCTATGGAAAAGAGGCTTGTCTCAAATATGGGATTCAAATGATACGGCTCATATACAATGAACATTGTTAATAAATAATTGGACCGTGTGGAATCATCTCTGATATTCCGACAAGTTAGTTAATTGTAAAGCTAGCTTACCTATGTCATCGCCGGGCACAATCAACACTGATATAGTCTCTTCGCCAATTATTTTAAACGCGTAAATTTTACACACATTTATGCGAATTTAAATAAATTAATAAAAGCAATTCAGTGCTCGACGAAAATTCAACAAAAGTACGTTCACAAGTGAAGCAAACAAATTAATATAACTATTCTTCTGCCCGTGATGGGATCAAACGTTTAAGGTGTGAAAGTGTTTGTCAAAACAATGTGCTAGTATCATAAATAACAGTGAACATCTGTCATCATGCCTTCTTAATTTCCGTACATTTTCCCGCCCTGCCAATCACGTGCACGTGTGTTCATTCCAATTAATTGGTGACACTTTTATGACACCACTAATCTTAAAGGAAGTAGGATTTTTAGCCGTTCGTTATGTTGATTGGTTTGATCCTTAACGTGTTGACCGGGGGTGTTAATTGGTCTGTTCTTAAATCGATTTCCTCTTATAACGAAAT
Organism: Sinonovacula constricta; assembly: GCA_007844125.1. Lineage (NCBI taxonomy): Eukaryota > Metazoa > Mollusca > Bivalvia > Cardiida > Solecurtidae > Sinonovacula > Sinonovacula constricta. The sequence continues at coordinate 13,933,719 of CM017563.1, forward strand.
GGTCCTTTGTAAGTCTTTTTAGGTTGATGAAGCCATTTACATACTCTCCTAAAATAACTAGCGCACATCGGCATGCACCTTGACGTCAGTATGGATACTGAAAAGAATACCGTTGGGGTAACAATAGAAAATGATATAATATCTAATCATTGCAAAATCAAGCAAGTCAGCAGACATATATAGTCTTTTAGTCTCCTGTCAAAAAACCTCAATGCCCTTATACAATTAGGTCGGGTACCAAGCCATGGAGAAAGAGCTATAATTAATAAAAAAATATAATAAATAACGCACAAATTTAGATATTCGGACATGCTGGTAGGTCTCTAAGTTCAATATTTACTGCCATAATATCGTTAGTTTATAATAGTTTTTAGTTTAAACTAGGATCAAGCTACCCTTGTAAAGAATGCAAGTTCACCAATAGGAACTGTCTTTATTATGACATAGAGAAATACTTTAACCCAGTGCTGTTTTGGTTAAGGCAGCACACAATAGCAAGAGATTAGCTACAAAGACCTATATTAGTCACGTGTGTCTTTGCTTTTTGTACCAGCAGAAAAAGGCAGATTTAATAAAAATGCAACACTTTAATACCTAGAAGATATTAGATACATTAAATACATTTAATTCTCTAATACAATATATATTATACACGATATACTAAACTAACTGAATTACCAACCCATGCTTAACTACTCACACACTTTTCCCGTACTTTTTTCACTTTAAAACATCCTCGTAACTAGTGTGTAACTTGATGTATTTTTTGTTCATAATCATCCGATTTCATGTTCAGTTTTAGTTCAAAAAGTGCCAGCTCTAATCAGGAGTAGAAAACATTTAAATGATGAACATTTTAAGAAACAGTTTCTTAGGGGTGTAATGCCTTTAAACAAAGAGCAGTTATAATCTTCCGCCAAATTGGGGTCCAGCCAATCAGAGAATGGGTTTATTAGAAATGTTTAGATTTAAACGAGATTTCACCCCATCACGTGTCTTGTGGGTTTTGAAACTTAAGTTATTGTTTGATTTGGACATGATATCGGTTGGACATTGTATTAATTCAGTTTATGTATGTGTTATCCTATATTATTAATTAAATATTTAATGAAATGTATTTATTCTAAAAGAAGATTAAGAGCGCGTATTATTAGTTCTGCTATGTCGGGGCCGGCGGGTGGGGGTGGATGATTTACTTTCTTCACCTAGGTAGCTGGATCCGAGTATGAGTCTAGTAATATTTAATCATAGGCTATATTATGATGGTGAGTTCCAATCTCCAAATTCATATTAGAGATTTTGCTTAACATTTGTATTTTAGTATTTAAATCTATATATTTCTTTGATTAGTTCTTGTCTATTCTTTCCGTAAATTGTCTGAAATGCTTGTAAATAACTAAGAGAGCCGGGGTAAATATGTATTGTTGATCGGCAATTTTGTTCTATTTGAACACATTTTATGGGTTGTAATTAACAGTTTGCTTCTAAATATAGAATGTCTAGTGCTTAGTTTTATTTTGGTCTTGTTTATTTATTCTGTTAATTTTCAATCATAATAGGGATTAGGGATTAGCCGGCATTTTTGCCGATACTGCGCAGCGACATTTCTATCATTATAACTCATGCTCTTATAGCATTTTTGTTTGTATCCTTGCTACCGTCGGTGTAGATGTGGATGTGGGTAGCGATATCTCAGCACTCAGTATTTGAGTTGAGTTTAACTAAGGGAATAATCTTATCAAATACGTCGATTACGTCTTCTAAATTTGTTTTAATGTTCATGGATTTGATCCCTACATGAAAAGGATTAAGCGGAGGTGTTAATTTGTCGGTTGTTAGTCCAATTTTGTCTCATAATAAGATAAATATTATTTAATAGTTCTGTTTCTATCTTTTTAGTATGTTAAGTTTTTTTCCCGATTGACCCATATTCTACTATTCCTTACCGAATTTTTAATTAAATAGTGCTTGAAAAAGGGTTGAGTATGAGACAATGGTATGTTTCTGATGTTATTTATTTTCTAGCAGCTAGTCCATTTATGTAGGTTATTCGGTACATGTACCTACAAATCACGCGAGCGATTATAAGCCCCCACACAGATTGCCACTTTTATGACACAACGTTTCTATTCAAATTAGACGGGCAGTGGTCATTTATCTGTAGTGCACAACACCTGCATCCGGTCTGAAGACATGTCATACATGTCTGAAGATCCCAGCACACATAATCTGGCTGTGAAATTTCACTTCAGTAAAACGCAGACACGGATGCGGGGAATAGGGGCAGCAAATTGAAATATACGTGTAAAGAAGAGTGGTGTAAGAATGTTAGGAAATTACAGATTTAAATTAATTTGTCTTATCATGGTACATTTTTACACAATTGTTCAATGTTTAAGCAGGCTATCATATTGGCGTCACTTACTTATCATTTGCCTACACATTTTACCATTTAGATGGAAATAGTTGTATTGTCTCATTTGAATGGTGTGAAAACATTACCGCCTATATGCGCTGGAAGTGGGCCGATTGGAGCAGAACGATTTGGACTAAACCGAGTTGGTACAGTATAAATAGGCTGATTGAACCTTTACTTTAACAACATGTCGCATTTGCCATGGTATTTCGTGTAACGTGACGTAAACGGAAACAGTACAGTATGTTGTATCGAAGCGTACACCGTATCGCATCGTATCGTGTAGATTTTCTATCGTAATGCATATCGTGTATGGTATCGAATCGTAACGTGTATGGTATCGTGTAAAAACCGCACATGGTATCGTACATCGAACGCAATCGTACCGTACGTACATCGTATCGTGTGACAACTGTTACGGTTCCAGAACTGTATGCATAGTTTATTTACTCCATATTTACGCCATTACTGTGCACCTACTAAGAGAATTGTATAGTCTATTCAATTCAATTCAAACTACACAGCTTACGATTGTTTCAACCGTATACTAGCTTATACGTTGAAGTCGTTATTAAAAAATACTAAGATCAGCAAAACACATATGGAAAGTCCGATGTAAATTAAAATTTGTAGTTCACTCAATTCTTATGTTTTGTTAGAAAGTTTACTTTATAATGATATGCAAACTTAAATTTAACAATAGTATGTTCCTTCTTTTGCAGCTTGAATAATACAAATGATAAAGCAACATTGACACAAACAAGTATTTACAATTAAATCCACTATTTACGAATCATATAAGTATGACATATAAGAAGAACAATGATTATATATTTTTCTATTTGTTCGACCCGTGTAGCATTGTTGTGCTAACAATGTGGTATTGTATTGATTGTCTGACGTGTAAACGTTTAATCGTTGATCATGAGCAAGTTTAACAAAGGAACACAGTGCATACACGTTAACGTTACTGAGTGTTATCGTGATTAATGTAATTACCGAGTCATTCACTGTTGTTTGTTCTGCCAATATAACAGTATTGCTTGTACGAAAACATGTGTGCTCAAATACATAACAGGCGAAAACAATTGAAACTTCACTTTGTTGTATAGCTAAATTTGATGCTCTTATACTTATAACTATTCCCCAAAATGGGTTTCCTGATATAAAAAAGCAAAAATCAATAGCGAATATTTTTTTCCAAAATATAGATTAGTAGTAAGAATCCAACTAAGTGATCAGTTATGTTTCAAAATGTGTTTTATAAACAATATTTTACTCGTTTTTTTATTTCACACAAAAAGAAGAAGGTGACAACAATATTGGTTCCATTGTGCACATTTGCAAAATAGGATAGTGCTTCTTAAAACTGCATAAAGGTATTAAGCACAGTTTGGCCTCGGTTACTTCTGTGTATGAGAAGCATACCCGCACTTAACTCATTTTTTTTCAAAATTAGCGCATCCTTATGGCGCAAGATTTTTTCGGCATTATTTTTGTGAATCGCTAAGCGGCCAAGACTGATTACCATTATGTTGTCTACGCTTACTGTGATTCGCTAGCAAGGAGAAGCTCGATAGCCAGTCAAGCTTGCGCTGCGGCCTTCACCTTGAGGGCATTGTTGTGTTGACATGCTGTGTACATTACTGCCGAATAAACATCGCCTCAGGGAAGGATTAGTGTAATTTGCGAGACGATAATAAAGCAGCCAGCCGAATGTTTGTTGCGATCATTAATTGGACATTACTGGATTGTCGATTAATAACAATTAATGATACACTTAGATACATAATTACGAGGTGAGCAGACATCAGCCGAAAGTGTGTTTGTGACGAGTTACGAGTTCGACATTGTTAAGACAAACTTTCTTTTCAAAGGTGGGCTGCACACAAGACTCGAAGGATCCTGCAGTAAATGAGAAAGGGACTCTGTACATCTGCATACAATGCACAAAATGTAAATAATAAACCATGACTATTGCTTTCATTGTTACTGCATATAATTGCTATGTTAAAAGTATGATATTGCCTAAAGGCGACTTAGACACACTAAATGTATATAAAATATCCAAATATTTATGTAAATAAAACGTAAAAAAGAAAGTTCACGTTTTCTTTTTCATTCTCAATTCAATAACACAACAAAAAGTATATTAAAATAAAAAGAATTGCGTGTTAACAAACATACATATACATACTACAAAAATAACATTAAAATTGACGCATGAATTTGGCTCATAAAAGTGGCTCATGATATAAAAAAGTAATTTAGTTAATATTATAACAAAAACTTAATTATACAATTACACATTATAAATAAAAAATATGAAATAAATTATTCACCTTTCGGTAGACACGTAATAATCCGTGGGAGTGTTTTGAGAAATCTTCGTCACAATTTCTTAAGTAAGAAAACACAAATATGGTATGAGGAGAATGAAAGTTAAAGTTATAAATGGTTTATAAGCATACTGTTTTATAATTACGTTCTCAAATAAGATGGTATGTGTAACGTGTATTTAACTTGTTTACGATTTATCATGATATTTCTTCTATTTATTGAAACATTTTAGTATGACTTACATCGAGTCAAACATGTCTGTAAGATATATAAGCATTGCTCGTTAACACATGCAATAGTTATGTTACTCAAATGGATCTAAAACCTTCGCCAACCTACCTCAACATCCCGTAAAAAGGATGGATCACATTGAAATGGTGTTTGTGTAACACCATAAATAAAAGAAAATGAATATATAATTAACGCTTGATATAATAGCATAACATTTTGCGACCTTTTCACTATTATGTTTTTATTTCTATATAATCAAATACATTAATCTAGCTTTCACTGTTTAGATTAGGATTATGCTTTTTACAGTTTATACAGAAAAGGGTAAAACGAAGGAGCACTTTATCAATAAGATTATGAAAGTTCTTTACGACTTACGTTAAAATAGTTCAAAGAGATCTTGGAAATTGTTGCCCCCCCACCCGCCCCCGTTCGAATGCTTGTGTCTAATAAAGCAGCATTAAGTTTGAGTTGTTTGAAGACGTGTGATAAAGAATGCTCTCACAATACGTAAGATAATAAAACACCCTAAACAGCACTGAATGTATTGTTGGAAACGATTATTAATTAGGTTCGCATTTGATTTTAGATTATACAGTGAGGTGTATGTATCTCCATTATGCACGGTAAAAGGGATAACATACCAATCTGAAGCACCCCAAAACGTGTTCTTAAAATATTGCTAGGTTGTGATAGCAGTCAGCGACCCGGTAGATAAACTGCATTTATTTCATCAGTGAACAAACATGCTGACGTTTATATGATAACCAAGTTTACACGGGTTTTGTTCGGACAAACATATTCATAACAGTCAATTTTACAACACAATTATTTATGCGGTATCATATACATGTATAGGTTCAAAGAATTACGTATTAGTGTGTGAATTATTATGATAGCGTGTACAGGAAATTCGTAACATGAAACAACTAAATTAACGAAATTTAAACATATAAAAAAATAAACAATGCAAATCCAAGGATTTTTTTATATTTTGAAGGAATTCAAACCAATCAGCATAAATGTTTGCCGAGCACTTGTAATAAAAAATATGATAAAGTCATACGCATTGCAACCTATACAAAAAAAAATAAAAAAGGCACATAACAAAAGTATTCACAAGCAGGACAAGTGTAGAATTAAGAACAAGTATGGATGAGCCATTTAACAAAAGGGATAAACCCAACAGTTACCGTATTGGAACGGTCAGTCGGCAAAAGGGACCGACTGGGATGCGTAAACCCGTTTTACAGAGGTCTTACCTCGCACTTTCTGAAAGGTTCCTCAATTCCTATAGATATAAAAATAACAAATACTTTCTCAGATCCGTTAAAAGAAAATAATTATGTAGTTGAAAAATAATGTCCACATGGTGTTTAAAATACAGAGAAGTATTGTTTTCATTAGACATTCGTATTAGTTAGGTTCGTTAGACTGCACAAATATCGTTTATATCTATTTTCGCGTTTTTTTATTGTGTGTGTGCATGTGTGTGTGTGTGTGTGTATGTGAGTGTGTGTGTGTGTGTGTGTGTGTGTGTGTGCGTGTTTGTGTGTGTGTGTGTGTGTATGTGTGTGTGTGTGCAATACTGTTTCACAACTAACACGGTATTGCTGATATACTTAGTAGCACAAAGATCTATATTCTATATACTAGAGTATGCGATCGAATACTTTCAAAATAACAAATCTAATTTATTATCTGACGACCGACCGTACCTGCTGTCAAACTACTCATCAACGAATAGGACTGTGTCCATTCTGTCTTCAAGTCAACAACGGCTAAGCAATTATTAACAAAATCAAATATTGACAAAGTAATTTACCAATTGATTATGTTTACCCTCATAATTAGTTTGTTTCTTTAGATTTTACCAGAAGCGTGATGCTAACCCCACTTCGAAAACAAGAACAAAATCGATGCAAGTTCAGTGTCTTCTTGGACGCTTCTACTTGTTCTGTGCTTCATTAGTTCAGACCGCATTCATCACAATGTAGCCGCTTCTTCGTTGCAACTCTTTCAACAGTGGACATTAGTATTTGGTTTTATTTACATACACTGAATTCCGATAGCTAGATTCGTGTGTAGAAACTGTTGATAGTTTGTAATGTGAATAAAATGGACTGAAACAGCCGAACAATGTTCTTATTACACAATCCAAAACGGCTCGAGACTGATAAGGATACTCCAGTTATACTCAGAGGATGAACTAGGGTCAGTCACACACAGATTCAGGACGCCTCGAGCAATTTCACCACTAATCCGTAAGTCCGAGTAATTATATGTGCCATTTCGATGCTGAGTGCTCATTACAAGACATGACCCCTTACTTATTTCGAAAATTTAAATCTTCATTTAAACTTTGCGCATGTAATTTAAAAAACAACACTTCCATATCTATGTGCACCATAATCGTTATAATACTCGATATCCATATCTGCACCATGGTCGTCTGAATCTCTCTGATCTCTGATATCCCTTTCTAAGCGCTGGCCATCTGTATTATGTCACCTGCAATATCTCTATTGGTAGTAAGGCCATTTAGATGACTCTACCTTCCATATCGTTATTTGTACCCTGGCCGTCTAAATGATTTTACCTTCCGTATCTCTATACGTAACATAACTTTCTGGATCTCTCAAAATCAATTTACAGTGCTCTCTCTGTGAATGTACCTATTTTAAATGTGATGTGCTTGAATAGCATTCGGTTTGTCATTATGAGGGTCGTTATACTTCGTTGCAAAGGGGGAAGTTACAGAGGTATTGCAAGACGGGTTGACCGTCATTGCCCCCATGTGACAATAAAACAACACATACTAAATACTCCTTCAGTTATCCTGGTCCGTTTCGAGCGTAGTTAAATTTACTGCAAAACAGGAAGCTACGCATGTATTGCAAAGTGGGCTGAACATCACTCCTCAATTTGCACTATAATTTATTTTGCAAAGAAATTAATTTCAAACTATGTTAGCTTTCTGCAAAACAGAACGTTATTGCCAAATGTGTTGTATTCACAGCGTACCTATGCCAAAAACAAAGATTTATAACTAAAGGCAGAAATTTCACACCATATTTTGTTGTTGTTCCTTTGTTTGTCATTGCTTCATATTGCTAAAAAAATACAAATACACAGATATTCTAATTTGACGTCAGTGCAACATTTTTCGGGTACTAACCTGCTACTTTGAAGCAGACCTAGCACGTTTTATGCAAAAGAATATCATATAACATTTATAACGGATAGAGTTAACATAAACGTGTTTAATATAGACTATTAAACTGATTGGTATTGGCTTATTTAATAAGTGATAATTGTGTTTGCAGTAAGTTTTCATCTTACTTTACGGAAGCTATAGCATTTAAAAACAAAACAATGTCAATTCTATTTATTTAATACCAACAACCGGACCCGGTAGCGCAATCGGTAGAGCGGGATCGATCCCGGGCCACGACATACCAAAGTCGTTAGAATGGTAGTGGTATAGCTCCTTTGCTAACGCTTAAGCAATTATAAGGGTGAACGACTGGTTAGCCCGGTGTCAGGATAATGAGACTGGGTGCGATATCATGCCAGTTGTTCACGGTATGCTATAGACAGTGAAGGCAACACTAGATCTGCTTCAAGTGGACACCGTTTTCAGATAACTGAAATAATGCTGGCCGGATGATAAACCCAATAAACAAACAAACAAACACACAATACCAACATGTATCTACACTATACTCGTACACTATACAAATCATTGTTCACATTTCTTTAACATTATAGAAGAAAGTGGTCAATTAAGTACGTGTGCAAACAACACAATTATACTTAAAGTAGTATTCTATTCTCATATTTTTGTCATTTATTTTTTTTTTTTATGAATACGTTTTACGAAGTGTATATTAAGTGCGTTGAGTTTGCTTTTGAATTGATAAATACTGTTAAAGATCTTCGTTTCCATTTAGTCTGTTAAAATACATAGGTAATAGTTTGTTTGAATGTTTAAGGGGTAACTTATTTTTACAAATTATTTTTGTTATTTTTATCTGTATCCCCCGAAGTATTTATTTTATTTAGCGGGAAGATATAGGAATAAAGTACATAACCGATATGCGGTTACAAAACCCATTATTACATAAATCCTGTTTAAGCATTTTGATCAACTGTCAGCTAGGACATTTTAAACGCGCCAAGGACGACATTTGAATACTATCTGATTGATCAACCCAATATTTAAAAGGGTGTATTCAGGTGTCTCAGCACAACAATTGTAGAATGATCAAATGGCCTATTTTTAGCACACGGGTGCACAATAAGGCTCAGTCACATATGTCAAACTGTTGTCTTAGTATGGAATGCGCGAAGTTGACCTACAGGTTAACGCTTATTTAATAACTCAAACATTAAATGGACCTTGTAGGCGGTTACATAAACACTGTTAAACGTATCTAAATGTGCACAATAAATAAGACATTTTACGACATGCATTCACGTCTTCTGCTTCGTAATCCTTCTTGGCCACATTTTTAGTATATCCTTTCACGTCATTTTAATGTTATTCTCCATAAACTAATGCCTAGTTATACCATTGAATTAATCATTTTGAAGAATTAACCATTTAAAATTTTAATATAAACAATAATTCCCTTTAGAAATTAACGCGTGTAGTAGGAATAAAAACACGTTCATCGAGGATTTGATTTAAAAATTGATAGGAGCCGAGCAGTAGTACATATTTTTATAACTTTGTCTTTATATGTCAATGAAAGTGTGTTTGTAATAAAAGAGACTAATTCTCGTGTTGCCATTAGGTAAAGTAGAGTCGTCCTAAAACACAGCATACTTGACCCCTGCTCCACCTAAGACACACTATTCATGTTTTCGGTGGATATAGAAATTTACATGCCAACAAATTAACATGCGAAAATATCTATCACTTCATCATTTATGTTCTCAATTAATCAATGGTTATCAGAAACATTGTTGTTGACATTACCCACACAACCTCGTTCCGTCTGTCAAACGTTTGGTTTAGTGAAAGCCTAAAATACAGCGGGGGTGTCGATAAAACACACGAGGTTGTGCATATTTTTAAAACATATTACAAGAAAGTAAGTGAGTAAGTAAGTGAAGAGTATCGCAGATATATACATTATAGAGGTCGACGTAAAGCACACGACAGTTTGTCTTTTTGTAATACGATATGCACAGATGATGTAGGACACACGTTTTTGTGATCAATCTGTGATGTAAATATAACCCAACGGAAATCTTTGTATAAAAAAGTAATAACTTATGCTCTCAGCAATGAAATCAACTATTAACATTAAAGTAGTGGCATGTAATTTGTTTTCTCTGTATACACTTAAACACCCTCTACACATACCCCCACTAACAACTGCGTGTATGAAAGACGCCTCAATCAGGCATTCCATTGTATACATTTGCAATAAATGAAAGGTTTTGTTATACTTTAATGTACATACTATGACCAAAAATTAAAGAAAGATCAATATCGTTATTGTTAAGATCAATAGGTAACCACCTGATGTGTGTTTTCTGTTGATTTATAATTTAGTGTTACAGTTTTGTTTTCCTTCTGACCCCCATCCCCTCCCCATCCCAGCATTTGTGAATATATAATACTAGTATCACTGTGAGATTTCTACAAGATCGCGATCAACATTGGAATCTTCTGACAGTGTAACTAAAACACAATGCTTAGGTGTCAATGTAAATCCCTGCAAATTGTTGTTCTAATCAGTTTGAATCAGTTGCATTCCAAAGCTGTACTATGGGGTATTTAATTCTGAAAAATATGTTTTCGTATGAAATATGCATACATATACATTTCCTTTTACAGAAATATTTGGATGTTCTTCATGGCAGTTAGTATGGTTTTAATATGCGATATATGGTCATGCACCCATTTAATGTTTCTAAGATACATTTATGTTTAAAGTGCTGCGTGTAAATTTCATTATTTTAATTTAAACATATATTTTGCCACGTTGGCTTTAACGTATTGATATCGGATGGCATTAAGGAAAAGATTTCATAGAAATGCATTTGAGAGGCTTATTGGACTTTGTGAGCCAATCAGAACTTTAAACGTGGTCAAGTCGCTTTAATAATTGATTATCAGCGTTCTATCGAATAACTAAATGATAGCTAGGGCAATAAACAATGCAGTTTATCTCGTTATAGGTTAAAAGGGGACTTGTCAAAAACAGGTAACATTGGACGAAATAAATTCCCTCGGTATACATAACAGATTCGTTAAATGAATCGCCTTGACTGATCATGTATGAACATGGATACGTTTACATAGCAGACACATTCTTAACACAGTCCTAATGTTTACGTTTTGATCTATCAAACTCACACCCAATCACGTTTGATAATCATCCTGTTGTATATATTAACACTGTTTTACTTGCATTAACGACGGGACGATGTGATTTATCTTGTGCTTAAATAGTTTTAGTTCCTTTAGAAATTGTGAGATAATGTGGTTCGTTTTATTCATGCTGTCAACATGCGAACAATGACAAATACAGTATCATAATCAAAAAGAATATTAAGGTCAGTTTTACATAGAGTCCATTTGAATGACAGATAACGTCAAAGGAATATCATATAAAAGTATTAAAATTGACCGGTAAAATGGTTTACTTGTAATATTAACTTCACTCCCGTTTATTGTTAGGGTATTATTTGGAGACTTATCACGTTGCTAGGATCCTGGTAGCTAAAAATTTCCTAAATTACTAGTACACATTCCGATTGTAATAGGAGAAGGTTTTAATGCAATACTCAAATTTTTTATCTGTTTCGACTTGTTTTAAAAATACAAAATAATATTTTAGTTGCATTTGGGAACTATTAATTATCGCAAGCTTTTGACAACATCAATTTTGGAAGTACAATGTTATGAGCTATTTAAAGGAAAATATTTCATCAATGATTCATTGAGCCAATAAAGCAAATTCAGCCAAAGGCGACCAAATTAATAAAGATTATATAATCTAATCTAACAGATATTACACCAAGCTTTGTTTATAGACAAATATACATTTTTGTGTTTAACCTGTTTCCGTAATTTTATTGATTTGTCGGAAGCCTTATGCGATGCACACATATCTTATATTTAACATATGAAGAACAATCAGTCGGAACCGAGTTTTCGAAGCGTTTTAACAACATTTACATCAACTATATTTGTGCTTATATAACCTGTTTTGGTGTCTTCTGACGTTGATCTAAAACGCAAACACTGCCGAGTTGGTTGCAAACTTAGTGTTAAACTGTGCTTGTTGAAAATATAAACAAAACAGCTTTATGAAGGTTCCTTTCATTGATCGCCATAATGGAACAAAATATGCCCTGATCATAATATTTTAAAACAACATCATATTACATCTCCATATGCTTTCTTTCACATCCATATCAAATATATGCTGTGTAATTGCGCAACAGTAATTCGAAAACTAATCCATTATAGACGCCCTTGTTGGTTTGCATAGGCATATATATTCAATTTTACTTCTCTTAATACCAGGACATTTTACAACCGACATGCCGCTCTTTTATTCAAATGTATATTCTAGGCGTGATGAAATTTAATTATACCAAATGACAACTAAAAGTATGGCGATTTTAGGCACACTATAAGACTGGTTCGACTCTTTTTAAAAGGAAATTTATGAGATGCAACTGCCTCCCATGTTTACAATGTGGCTATTGGACGATGCTGTGTTTCTATATGCAGGGCAACATGCACTGTTCTATATTTGCTATACATTTGACTTAAAAACAGTATATCGATAGATCGCAAAGTGACAATTACAGTTGCATTCATTGCCTCCTTTAAATGATAATAACGAAACACGTGCATCTCTTCTTTAGATTTATCGCACCTTCATACCAGAATGGAAGCATTTATAAGATGTACGTGGAGCGTGAAGCTATCGTGACTTCTTTTTCTTGTACTACTACTTCAGACTAGTCAAGGTAACCTTCCATTGTATAGAATGACAGTTTTCCTTATATAAATTACCTTATGTATTTAATTTTAAGAAACACCAGTAAGCGTAATATATCACAAACAATAACACGTTCTATCATAAACAATTGTATACCGGCGATGAAAGTATGTATCATAGATATGCACTTTAAATAATTCTGGTGATATGTTGAATACATGTACCTTATATGTAATAAATCAGACGCTTCCGAAAGCGCATATATATATCTATACTTTTGACTGCATACTCAACTAAGTGCAAAGCTCTAAATGTATGTGAACATATGAATTGGTGAGGCAGTTTATCCTATCGGAACTTCATTTTGTACGATGCACTCATTTAGCTTGTATCATTTATACACTCTAAATAAGTATCAGCAGTAACGTTTTAAGATATGAAAACACAATTTTACCTTTAATGACTATACACTTCTCTGAAGATTTGTTGCAAACGTATCAATGCTTCTCAATGCTTTCATTGTGTGTTATATACAAAACACATACATATTATGTGTGTCATATACATTTTCTCTGATAAGCATGTTCATGATTGGAACATACGTTATTGCTCTATGAAGTAAGCTTAAGACTTTGAAACTATATACCCAGCTTCTGCACGATATTTCCAAACCAATGTTCTGAAACTGGAAGTAACATATGCTGTTAAGTGTTACTTCACGGCTTGTTGGTTCTGTGTCAGGATTATTGCTTCAGATTGACATCTTGGCATAAATTTCCCTTAGGCATGCATAACACATTTATTTACCGAAATATAATTGGTATAATATGTATTTAAGAAAAATAATTATTAAATAATTTACTAAATTACAAAAAAGAAACAATATATAATTGTATGATTTTTATTGTGGTAGCTTTCAATAACGCACAGTAGTTAGTTAAATCCTGTGTTTTATCTAGCTTGAAGATTAATGTGATAATAGATAATTCAGCAATTGTAGAATTGTATGTTTAATAATAAAACCGCTGCCGCCTTGACCTATACTTGCCCTTACCAGTGCATTTTAGAATGTGTTTTCCGACAGCGTCCACAGACATGACACATGCAATTACTTTCACTTCGGCAACAAAGCAGCATAGGTGTGATAGGGAACCACGAACACTAAAACTGAATATTTGTAAAATAAAACATTATAATTACGAAAGGTTCAATCACTTATGTATGTATAGTTTACCTGAGAAAATGCTGTAATAATTAGTACACATACACTCGCATTTCCACAAGTTGTTGAATTGGTCCTGTCACTAAATACCTACGCTAAATACCACAATTTGTAGTTGTGAACAAGGGAACTAAATATCTTTTTGAAAGTCACTGGTGGATGTTTGTCTTTTCATGACTCTAGTCCTTTCTATACAGGTAAGCAACTCAAACAATCATTGTCTACCCTAATCTGGTATGGCGCAGTGGGTATAAACGGGGCTTTTTATTATATTCATATTTGTACGTGTATTTTTAAAGTAAGTCGTCGATACTCTAAATCTACTACTAGTTAAAAATTTAATGAACGTAGAAATGTTCCAATGACCTGTTCATATTTCCCTATTTTCAATTTTTGCATGCGTTGAAAGATAGTTAATTAAAGTAAACTGTTTTAACAATACAAGGAAAACGTTTTGCACTCTACGTCAGATGTACATGGCACTTAAATCCTGGGATGTCCCGAATTCCGGTTCATGCACAACAACAGTTGCCATCCATGTCCAGGAAACTGTAGGGTATGTGTCTCTGATACCAACTGTACCTTGTGCAAAAGGGGTTTCTACGGCCCCACCTGTGACACGGCTTGCCGGGGAGGATGTACAGGAACATGCCACAAGTTGTATGGACACTGTACGTATGGTTGCCAAGATGGACAGAATCCTGCAGAAAACAATGAGTGTCGTACCTGTCCCAACTATTGCACGTTATGTGAATCGCAATCAAAATGTGTTCTGTGTGACGATGGTCACTCTGGTGAAGCTTGTCAAGACACATGCCTGGACAATTGCAGCCGATGTGACAAATCTACTAGAGGACGCTTCCAGTGTGAAGACTCATATTTCTCTTTCGATGGACAATGCAAGAGTTGTCCGACTGGTTGTACAGTGCGTGTCTCTTAATGCAACTGTACCCAGTGCAAGAAGGCGTATTTCCTACAGGATGGGCCGTGCAAGAGTTGTCCACATGGGAGTAGACTTTGTAGTAATACCACTGATAGTCAAGAATGCGAGGATGGGTACCTTGGCCCTATCAAGGCTTATGTCTTTTAACTTGTTCCGCTAGTGTTGAAAATAAAAACAACCTTCCACAAAGATGGACGATGTGGCATTTGGCAAGACACTGAAACAAACATTTGCGACAACTTTGGACCAACTGAGCATCATAGATGCACATCAAGTGGTAATTGTCTCCAAGAAGTTTCATGTTCGTGTCCGGTAGCAGGCAGTTGTTACTCTAATCAAGTTAAGAATTCATCGTGCTCAGCAGTCAGGAAATACGATTGTACTCATCGGTGTCTAAAGGTGTCTTTTAGTATGTGAAGCCATCTGCAGCTTACGATCGGATAATAGAGGAATCACCACATCAGCTCCTGTGACGCAGGATGCGCTTTTAATAGTTGCGCTTACATTTAAGAATTTAAATGAGGCCATCTGCCACCAGGTCGAAGGTAAATATCTGATTACTTTATTTATCTGGACCCTGAATATTTGTATTTAACGAAGTGATTTTACCGGAATATGAGACAAAGAAAAAAGTTATAACTTTTCCACAATACCTTAAACATTTCGAATTGACTGATACAAACATGTACCTAAAACAAGAAAGAAAGCTGAGCTGTAGGTAATATATTTTCTTCTCAATATTATAGCTTAATAGACCCTCAGAATGGTACTGGTTCTGGCTTTATCCTGGTGTAACTAGGAACTATCCTGTATTTTTTCATTGACCTTCCAAGCCAAGCTCTCAGGGCTGTCTCACACGAACGTTTTATGGTGTTTTGCTATCACGTCTGTCTCACTCAGCAGACTATTAACTAGGACTATTATGTTGCATTAACAGGTTAAATTAGTCGACGCCTGGCTTAAAAATTTGTATTATTCCTTAAGAATAATACTTTCAAACTGCAATAAAAAAAACTTCAATTAGCAAACATAAAACTTCAACCTATATGTTTGTGTTTTTGCAGGCTCGAAAAGTGAATACAATGAGACATAAAATCTACCAACTGTGGTTATAATTGTCATTATAATCTTGACCATCGTCATCATCATCATCATCAAGAGACGGTAGGTAACATGAACACTCCCTAATGTGGTCCGCTCAAAATGTCAGCATTGTAGATGATTCCTGGTTGTAGATTTTAGTTTCGAGAATGATAGAGAGAAAGAGAGAGAGATGGGAAGAAAGTGAGGAAGAGAAAGAGAGAGGAAGAGAGTGGAGAGAGCAAGATAGAGATATGACACAAGAGTCCAGTGTGGTTTGCTTTAAAGAACATTTAGCTGAGACAATCGTGTGTTCGGTCATCGTAATGAGTTTACTAACTTTCTCAACCATCTCTGCACAATTATATTGTGTGTGTGTGCAAAACTCCACAACTGAATTAACATATTGAGTGCCTCTGGAGTTGATATTCCATTGAACAGCTTGCAAGATATTGATCCCTTGACACAACTCGCCTTCACTGTTGACAGTGTCCATATAACTGATGAGTGACTTTAGAAGACGCCTCCTGTAGATGGCCTTGAATGCACTAATGGTGCCTTAGTCTAATGGTTGGAGCTGAAAGAAACTTGATCAGTATACGGGAGAGGGTTCACTTTCTTTGCCTTGAGTTGTTGCGTTACTCAGCAGTATTTGAATTGTCCGCGTCTGCGTCTGCATGTCGTTCTTCAAGTTGACTAACCAGTCTGAGACACACACTACTGTCCATCCAGCTTTTCTTGTTCGCAACGTGTATTTCATTTTACTTATATCCCTATTCGGATGTTTCTAAAATAGTTATGCCTATCTTAGTGTGCATAAGGAATAGGGTGATTTGCAATGCACCTCTTCGGAATGTTCGGTCCTATATGATGATGTCAAACTATCAATCATTTCTCAGATATAGACTAACACTACCTTTTTGCCAATCAGATAGCAGGTTTCCACACACTTACA
>CM017563.1:13950978-14108062 GCA_007844125.1 Sinonovacula constricta
ATTTGGGTATGGATGGGTTATAAATACAACGTTGTTTGTTGTTTGTTTTTTTTGTTTTTTAGTTTCGTTTTTTTTTTAAATAAATACAGCGACAAAGCATTGTCATTGCTCCGACTTAAAACTATTTTTTTGTGCAGAAAGATCCCATACAATTGTCTGGGTAGAACCATCGGCGCACGGCAGGTCAGCTTACAGACCTTCCAACTGAACAAGTATAAACATTGTCTTACGATTTCATTTAAGACACATTAGATACCCTGTAATGTATCCGGCAATTAATAATCAATTAAAACCATCAACCATACTTTCGTGACACATCAGATACCCTGTGGTGTATCCGGCAATTAATAATCAATTAAAACCATCAACCATACTTTCGTTAGAACTTAAATGTGATATACAGTTCCCGATTAAAATTTGCTGAAATGATCAATTGTGCAATTTCGTAAAAACACAGACATGAACTATATAATAAAAATACCCATATGAACAATATAAGATATCTGGCATGTGACAAAGTGTATCCATGCTGCATCTTTATTTATTATTAATAACATGCTTTAGTCCGTTTAAACTCTCAGTTTTGCACAGGAATCCTGTGAACATGTGATCCCTTTGTGATAAGATGGCATTTCTTTTACATTTTCCTTATTTGACTCATGTTCGATTTTCCTTCTTTGATTTTCGTAAATTGAATCATTATTCCTGGTTTCAGAATGTTGTTTCCTTAATGTGCTACGTGTACATGTTGTGTAAATTACATCCATGGGAAAACAGCTTTTACGGACATTGGTGTTCAGCGAGTCTAACTAATAAATCAGACAATGTAGTTTTGGACCCCATTCTCTCAGGTATAAAGAAGTCCAATTTTGCAATAGAATTTATAATTAATAAACGAGAAAAAAGTCATACCTAATAGCATTAATCAAGTAAGTAAAATCAAAAATTTTTATGGTAGATTGGTTGTATGAAAAGAATATCTTACTAGCAATAAAAATATATTTCGTTGTTTTTTGTGCGAACTCAAATTTGGTGCAGTCTTGATTACCCTAGGCTATCGTTTGCTATGTTCTCTAACAGAAGTAGGCATCAAGGCTCCTTTGGCTATTGGCGCCCTCTAGAGAGCGGTGCCCCTCGTGAAATGCATTTTTATGGGGACGATAGTTAGATGGCAAAAACAGGAAAATCGCAACTGTTCTGTGGGACCTTTTTAAGAGAAAAGAACCGAGTATTCCATTTTTTAACATTGTAGCTTGCATCAATACTCTGTATATCAAAAGTAGTTGGCATTTATAGAAATTCTCAGCTGTTTGGTGAAGTATTGTTAAACAAAAGAAACCAAGTATACCGATGTTAGCAATGCAGCTTGTAAATACAGATGTAGCAGGGAACAAGGAAAACAAACAAATTAGCAAATACTTCACATCGGAGCTCAATCAAACACCTCGGAAATTCAACTCATCATTCTCGGATTATTTATGTAGTCTTAAATCACGTCCGGACATTCCCTAAATAGGAACTCTTTTGAGCAGACGTCAAAATAAAGATGGTAGCAGGCCTCGATGAGCTCACTACAGTGCGATGTCTTTAAAAACTTCATTTTTTTGCGGCTTGATAAATTCTAAATCATCCGACATTAATTTACCCAGCGCAACAGACACGCAGCTATCAAACGATGGCAGTGTTTATGTTTTGGGCGAACTACATAGGCATATTCTTCTTTCGACTTCCGTCGAACAAAACGATCGTGACTTCAGTAAGTATTATTGCATCATATACATCCGAGGGATGATTGTCTCGGGGACGGAATTACCCGAGGAGTTCCGAGTGATCAGAGCTATGGTTCGTTACTGTCAAATATGTATGTAATTAATCGACAGTGTAAGAAAGTGTTTAGTTCCCAGGATAGTCATCTTCTTGTAGTTTAATTAAGGTTGATCGGAAGTATGTTGCATCTCCACCAGAAGAGGAAGAAAATAAGGATTAAAATGCTTCAACACTGGGGGTGGAGGGTTCGAATCCCGGTGTAGGCACACATGGTCAACTTTTTTTTTTCTTCCTCCTTTTTTACTTCGACGATTATTTCTGCTTTCACTCTACGAGATTAAAAAGAAAATATGTACTTTTACTTTACTTTTCGTAAAAATAATTTTTAGTGTCTGATTTGTGCTAAATTTTAAATTCGTTACCTGGTTTACTCAAAATCTAAAAAAAATAAAAGCCTGTGGTAAAGTTATCTTTTATTGTGCAGCATCACCCAGAATACTTTATAGAACATTTTTAACAACTTTTAAATCGTTTCGCTATCAAGAGCTCGGTGAATTTTTAATATATAAAGCACAGTAAACCGGAAAATGGAAAATTGAGCCTAGTTTACCCTCAGGTGTGTCCCTTTAACTTGTTGGGTTTGTAAACAACTAAATGCATTTTTGGGAGATTTTGAGTCAAACCAATCAAGAAACATGTTTGGTTGATTTTGTCTTATGCTATAATTCGTTTCCAAGTGATACTCAATGTCAAAACACTTCTCCTAGAGATCATTAAAATTGTATTAAAATGTGTCAATTTTTAAATTCTGTATATTTTTTATTACACTTGCTTTACCTTAAAAGGAACAGGATGGGTGCGATTTTTAATTCGGAAAAGAACATTCTCGTTCTTGGCCTAATCTTCAAAACCTTGGCTTAGCTAAAGGTTTCATGATTGAACAACTTTGCCCAATATTTGTTTTCATAAACAGTATTTTGATTGCATCATTTAATGAAGCCGTTGAACAATTATCACTTTAGCAAACAATCATTAACGCCCTTTATTTGCGCTCACAAAAGGTTTAATTATTTTTGTATTGTGTAGCGTATAAGTACGTCCTAAAGGTATTTTGACGAAATTGTCCAAGGAGTTCCGACTGTAGGTTTATTCAGGTATGGATCCTGGGTTGGTGGTGGAGTAGGTCGATGGGGGGCACCCCCCAAACCAGGTAAAAGAGTAGAGTTGTGAAAACACATACATGTAAGCTAAAAATACTGAGCTTTTAAAGTAATTTTTGTCTGTTGACTGCTTAGGTCGAAGTTAGGGTCCCTTACTGCGTATATATATATATATATATATATATATATATATATATATATATATATATATATATATATATATATATATATATATATATATATATATATATATATATATATATATATATAGATATATATATAGATATATATAGATATATATAGTATCTACTGCGATAAATTGAATGGATCTTGATTCATACCCCGCCCCAACCTCTCAACCTCACCCCGCCCCACCCCCACCCCACTTTTTACTTTTCTAGATCCGCCCCTGTTATCTGGAGCTGTTCTGTTTGCCTTGTTAGACAAAAATGAACAAAACAAACATGTTGTCTTGCTTGTCAGACAAAATAAAAAACAACAACATCTTGCCTTGTCAGACAAAATTGAACAAAACAAACATGTTGCCTTGTTAGACAAAATCGAACAAAACAAACATGTGCATATCTAACGTGTCTCTTTGCTGGCAAGCCATACCTATGTGACATTTTGTTTTATTGTTTAATTATTCTACTGCCCTTCTGTAATCAATATACCCAAACATCACATATATTCGTAGATGACAATATGAGAGATAGGTAATGGCTTTTTTTTTATTCAGAGATAAGATATAGACCGATACAGCGTCGATAAATATATGAATAGATTCAACTCTGTGCAATTGTGTGTTTGATCGGGAGTTAGTTTATAGTCATTTTTGGTCGACAGGTTTATTCAATAGCTCAGATTTACAATAGCAAACATGATAACTATAAGAAGCGTAAGCTAGCGTGTCGTTCAAGCACTAGAGATGGGACGCTAAATTAGCCACCGCTAATCCATGAAATGTCAATGGGTGTGGGTCGGTAAGCTGAAGTAGGTTGAACCTTGGAGAGGCAAATATTTACGCGTTCACTTACTTCAACAACTCAAAGGTGGTACCTCACAGTTTGGAGATTTTTTTTCTCTCTCAGGCAACCAAATAAACTATTTAAACCTTTAGAAGTCCCCTTACATTTGTGGCCAATCAGAAGTTGTATAAATTTAAATTCCTCAGCGATTTATTTCAATAGAACTCCTTTGTATTTTCTATTTTACAATGAACAAAATAGATCGATCTCTTTTATTTTCAACTGTGCATGTGCAACAAAAAAAAACGCATTCTGGCTTGACTCCTCCCTTTGTGACGACAAGTTTGAACACGTCAAGACGATTGACAGTTTGATTGACAGTTTTTTGGTAGAACAGGTAGAAGTGAGTGGTAAAATATGGTTACAGACCACCTTTAATACAGTTATAATCTAAATTTAACTCATCTATGTCGGTTACTTTGCATACTGTCGCAAAATATCGTTATTACCTTTGAGCAAACTAATCAGTTCATATGTCCAGTTTCTTAATGTTTAAAGAACGATTTATTTGCTGTCACAACAAACATGTTTTATGTCAAGCAATGGCGGAGAACAATTAAAATAAAGAACTTTCTGTACTGTAAGAGTATGTCGTGAATAGATATAAGAAGTGAGAGAGGACCAAGAGGGTGACGAAAATGGAAATATTATTTGGCAATCGAAAGGTTGTTTCCATTAAATAACTATCTGGGATTGAGATCGTGTTCGTATATTTAATGGAAAAATACCATAAAGGACGGGAATGTCTGTGATTTTTTTAAGGTCAAGTGGTTCAAAGTCAAGGTCAATGTAATTAAAAGCAGAATTTTCCTTTTCCGTTTAATAAGATTTAAATGACAAGGGTGTGACATCGTTACCAAAATTAGTGGGGAGTCCTTATTACAAGGGCATGGCTCAGGTTAGTTTTGATATCAATCGGGTCAAGTTCACTGTTACTAAAAATATGCATTTGTGAATAAGCACAAAGTTAATAGAAAACAAATTGACTTCAATGGCCTTATTTTGGGGTCATATCATCTCGTTAAGTTATTGTTTGCTGTAATATTTAAAAATCCTAATTCGTGTCCCTTTTTCCAGACATCCCGTGTAGCGCCAAAGGTTCGGCAAGATGGCGAGTCTAGAAGATTTAGACGATGACGTCATACTGTGTAACGTATGTAACAACGAGTACGACCAGGACCAAAGGTCTCCAAAGCTGCTTCCCTGCCTACACACACTCTGTAACGACTGTACCCTAAACGCCGTGCAGGGCTCAAGTCTTACGTGTTCCTTGTGTGCCGAGGTGCACCGAGTGTCGGGAGACCTACACTTCCTTAATGTAAGTTGTTGGTTGTCGATTTCATTTCTGCATAAAACGTTTTCCTGTGTATGTAGTTTTCAATGTATGCCAAACTTCGATAAAACCAACAAACACACCGCGTTTACACTATTTGCAGCAGCATACACATGCTAATGTATTTTTTCTAAAACAACCAAAGTGACTGCGTCAGTCGATTAAAATAGTACATCCAACAAATACAATTTTATATTCAAAACTAAAATTCAATTAATTAAATAACTATAACTTTAATCATAAATGCACAGAATCTTGAAGTCTCACGTTAATCCTAATTTCTTCAAATTATCTTATTAAATAATTATTCAATTTTATATAAATACCTGAAATACAAAGACCTAAATTCTTCCATGTCATTTATTGCAGGATAGTACTATGCGAAATATGATGGACCTGATTAACCTGCAACGTAAGTCCAGCTCAATTCCTTGCTCAGACTGCCCTGACAACAACACGGGCGAGAATTTCTGCAAGGACTGTTACGTCTTTCTATGCACTGAGTGTACAAGCGCGCATAAACGCACTCAAGTGACCCGCCGCCATGTTGTTTTGTCCATGGACGAGCTGAAAACTTCCGGTTTGGGAAGCTTCTCCAAGAAGGAGATGTGTTTAGTCACCGGTCACGAGGACCAGCCGTTTTCCTTCTACTGCGAGAATGAAGAGTGTCAAAAACCTGTTTGCACTCAGTGTATTGTCAACGAACATAGTCAAAGTTCCGGTCACGTGATAAGAAACTTGAGTGACGTCCACGAGGAGAATAAACATCTTGTTGAGCGACTGGTCGGAGAGTTGCTTGGAAAGATTTCAAGTGTGAGCTCAGACGCCAAGCAGTTAGAGGGAGAGATTAAATCCCTGGATGATACATATTCTGACGTAAAAGGGAACATTGACAAACTGTTCGATGAATTGGAAGAACTACTGAAGGCAAGGCGCGAGAAACTGAAGCAACGAGTGGATGTAATTGTGGCACAGAGAAAACAGGAACTGGCTGGAGAGTTGACGCAGCTACAGACGAAAAAAGGTGCGATGGAGAATTCGTGTAATTACTCATCTAGAATGCTGGTATTCACCAATAAACCCGAGTTCTTGCAACTTAAGTCTACAGTGATCAACAAATTGGAACAACTTCTGAGCGAGAGTCATGAAAGTAAATTCCAGGAATCAATTGAACTTAGTTTTACGACAAACGACGAGGCGGAAGCTTTCAAAAACTTTGTGGCGGAAATCGGGGAGGTTGTCACGAACATTTACGGAGAGTCACGTGACAAAGAAGCCACCAATGGGAAGGCCTTAGTGAACGGAGGCTTTAAGATGCCTTATAAAGGACCGCCCTTAAATCCCCCCGGAAAGTACATGGGAGGGAAATTTTCGACAAGCAAGGCTTCCAATCCAAATCGAGCAAAGGTCGAGCCTCTGCGACTGGAGGGATTGAATTCCGACCCACCGACGAAATCACCAGCATTCGACTATACCCCGCCTTATAAAAGTAAGTATATAATAGTTGCAACCATCATTTTTGATGTAGATCTTGATAAGTTTAGTGTAGAAGTGCTTATGTAGCGTATGATTAGTAATATGTTCTTTTTATTGAAGAAACATATCTCCGGAAGTGACAAAGTCATACAGAAGTTTGGGAACTAAAAAAATCGCTTAATTTGCGTATCATTGCCTAAGCATTGAACCATCTAAACTTACGAAATACATTGTTATTCAAGACATTGCCTATCAGTTGAACCGAATGGTCGTGGTGTTTTTTTTAAATTAAACAGGGGAGATTACCAGTGTAGTTTGTTTTCGTGTTACTCGTAAGTTATCTCGCTTAGAAGCATACCATCTTTACCAGAAAACAAGCCGCTCCGACTACTTTTACGACTCGATCACTTTTCCTTTTTTCTTCATTGCTGATTAAGCGCACTTCTGAACATCCTTCTTAGTTTTAGAGTATTTTAAGAAATCTTTTGGCAACATCTTACTGAAAAATACAACTTCAGATAAATTTAAAGATTTTTAAAGCCTAATGTAGGAAAATATGATGGTAGCTGATTAATCAGGATAAAAATATCTACGAAAACGAAATAAGGCCAAATTAAAAAAGTCACATAACGGCGACTTTTCTATACTATTCGCGGTTGCGCATGTGAATTCACATCATTTTGGCGGTTTTAAAATGGAGAACTGTATGTTTTTTAACATGGTATGGTTATAACCGTGGATATGAACACACATCTTTCTTGACAGAAACGCCATAACACATACAATATTTCTAACAAGCTGAAGACTATATATAGGTTCCAAATGGGTTTTTAGAAATAATCGAGATTTCTGCCATTTTTATATAAAAGCAAACCCTTTAAAACATTATATTATAGATTGCCGAAACATAAAAGGTGTTAATTGTTACTCGGAAGAAAATTTGTCAAACGAAAATATTGCTCCCATGGCCCCGACCTTATTAAATTCAATTCAAATCAACAGTTTTTGTTTTTTTTGTTTGTTTTTTTTGCGTTAAAACGCATGGTGTTTTACAGCAAGACAAAATACATGCATAAATAAAGTTACACAATGCAAGGGACATGAAGTTGTCTTACGAGCAATTTAAATATAAAAATAATCACGATCTCATCTAATTAGTAAAATATATGTACCTTGAAATGTTTCTTTTTTATTCCCTTTGAGTTGACTTTCATTAATGAAACGAACTGTTGCTTAGAAGGCCAGGTATAATAGTGCCTTTTTTAAATAAAGAGAACGTAATTGTGAAAAAAATAGGGCATATAAGTAAAAAGTGATATCCTGTTTGATTTCAATGACAGTTTCTGCACAATCACTCATTTCTGTTATTATGTCTGTCCTTTTCTATTTCAAGTAAATGTGATGAAACTCTAAACTGTGTCGTTGCTACTCTATTTAGTTCCATCTACACGCTTTTAAACAGTTTCCGCATAGAGGATTATTGGGTAGGCGGTGGTTGACTGATAATTATATGTTTTAAATCTATTTAAGAATTATTAAACCTTTTTAACTGTACTAGCATGGTAGCCTTTAACTTTTTTGTCGCGATTGTAGACAATAGTATCTGTAAATGTAGAAATAAGTTATTGTAATCATCAGTAGAAAAAGCCATATAAATGTTAGACACAGTATTCGTTATACACAATAGTATGTATATTATCTTTAGTTTGACGACAGTGAACACTGAGCTATCTTTGTGGTATGAATGTATACGGTTAAAACACGTAAATACATTTGTATTTTCAACTCTTATTTTTAAAACTGATTTTAATAATATGAGATATAATCAATATGTTATATATATAAATTAACGACGATTTAAATTCACCCACTGTTGATTAAGATTTTGTTTCTTGATCCTTAGTCGACAATTCGTACTTTATTTATATACCGTTTTCTTCATAAACCATATATATCAAACGTCCTCAAAAGTGGTTCATTCGATTTGTTAAAATGTTTGTGTCTTGCCTCAGATTTCACTATGTCGTGTCATAACCGTACCAAAATATAGATGTAGACAGCTAGTTTGTTGTTGTTGTAGGCAAGGCCACACCCTCCACAACACCAACTGATACTAATGTTCTGGGACGCCCTCTGTCTCTCAAGTCGCCCGTCTTTACGCCTACAAAACAGCCGACGTCGCTAGGGGATTTTCTTAGTAAGTATATACATGTACTTCTAATTGGTGAATACGGCATTTTTTTAAACAAAAAATATCTTCATGTTTATTGCACTATGTTGACGCGGGTGAAGAAACAACCTCATCAACATGCTCAATATGCGTCTATTTATATCTAACAATCAAGTTGTTAAATCTAAATGATGGTCATTTTATGAGCACAAGATAGAAAATAATATTTTCTGCTTTAAGTTATGTCGCTACAATAAGAGTATTAATAACAAGTATGCATTTTGTTAAAAATCATCCAATGAAATACGTGAAAGTTTAAATAAATTACAGAAAATAATAACAATTAATTTATTTTTGGAATTATCATGTACGCCACACAGCCATAAAAACAGTCATCATAACGAATTGATTGACAATCATAATTACACTAATATAAAATAATAAGAAAAAAAATGTATACATTGTGGACAGTATGCAGAGTACAAAATATTCGTAAAACGAGATTACGTTGTGCTTTATGTTCAATGAAAGCGATATAAACCAACAGTATCGTGTAGCTAATTCTTAAACTAAAAGAGCAACGTTTCGTAACCATGGCAACGAAATATCACACATACATCCCCAATCAAAGCGACACTTCGTAATGCCTGAGCACGCTTGCATTTGATAACTTTGGCGCACGCACACATTCAGCGAGATATTTGTGAAACTAGTGACAATATTGGATCGATTCAGTCTCCTAGATATCTACAAAAAAGCATAGATGCAAAACATCAAAGTTCGTCCAACAAATGTTTAAAAAAGACATAACGTTACCTGACAAACGACAACGCCGGACATCCGTTAAGTATTTTGACTTAAAATGAATTAAAAATATGATCGAACAATTTTCCCTCGCATGGACATAACATATGCCGCACCATGTGTATTGCATGTTGTCTAAATGTATCAAACAAATTCATTTGATAAATCAACTAATCTTTTAAGAAACTCATTAAAAATTGAACGAATAACATTCTTAAAACCCTCGAACAGCACTGCTAACAGGTGAGAATAAAATCTTTAACCACGTGGTTCAAAGTTGCCAGAAATCGGTACGTTATGTACGTGGTATGAAGTTGAAGTGGTACATATGTGTCACACTAATAACCACTCGCAACACCTCGGCCATTTCTACGGAATAGCCATGTCCGCATACCGCGCAGGCGCCAAAAATATCCATAGAATTAAATTTACCACCATGATATTAATTAACCGACTTGTTAACACATCATAATGATGCTTAAGCATTTATATCGTGTTTTTTGTTGTTTGTTTTTTTAGTTTTTGATTCATTGCACCGACACATTTATGATCACCTTGGCGACGTCCAGCTAATTATTAGTGACGAAAGACCACAGGCTCATGTGCGGGTAGAACCACCGGCGCACCGCAGGTTAGCTGGAAGTCCTCTCCACATAAAGGTCCTCGACTTGACTATAATTCGAGCTCACGCGGTAAGGGGCTAAGGAGTTACAAACCAGCGACATTAACCGCTTGGTCATGGACGCCCCAGGACAGTATTTCAGTCTATTGCAAGGGAGCTACAGCTATGTTCAGTGACCCAATTTGCGGCGACACACCAACAAGTGTTGAATAATTCGGCTTTATAGGGGGGGTCAACATTTTTCATTGCACTTGATGTTGTAGACTTTTCGAGATAACATCGGCCTTTTTAACTCTAAATCTATGGTTATCGTTTTCGAACAATTAAGAGCTTTTTCAAACACTCCCGCTTCGCCATTGTAAACAAAACAAAACTCCGGAAGCAGTTATGCGCATGCGCGGGTTTTATTGCGGACTGCTATTTACCTGCAGTTTTGTCTAAGCTACAGTATCCTGTTGGATGATAAGTATAAATCAACAGAATGGCGACATATAGAAATCACAAAAACAAACTCGGAAATGCATTTTTTTTAATGTTTGTCTTTTCTTTAATCATTTTCTATCTACAAAATATCCAATTTAGAATCTACACACAGTACTTTTCGTTAAATGCGTTTAAAACTGATATAAGCGCAATTCCTAGCAGCATACATACCTAATTATCATCTGCGATGATTGATCAAACACAAGCAATAACAATTTCGCCATTACATGCGCTGTCACATATAAAGAAGTGCAAATGAATCGCGGTCACTGATCCGTCGACTATTAAGAAATAGTCTTCTATTCAAAGAGTAACCGTCGGTCGGTGAATAATTAGGCCTGTATGTGTAATTCTATGTCTAGGATACTGAATCGATTACCTGTGGTCAAATTATCAAAAAAATAAAGATGGAGACAAAATATAACATAATTCATGTAATTTTGGTATCCAACATTTTGCCTGTATCAAATACATGTAAGAATGTCTTGCCAAGGCCTTGGGGAAATTCGAGTATAATGTTTGCAGAAACTCACTCTTTAGTTTTGGAAATAACAGTTCTGAACACAATTTACGCAACCAAACGATAATTGTTACCTCAAGAGATTCCTTTTAAATGCTTTTTACTGGTTCCCTGCATCCATGTAAATAGTAAAGCATAACATACCACTTGCAGGTGGTAGAGCGTCGGCTTGCGGATCGGGAGGTCGTGGGTTCGAACCCCGACCGGGTCAAACCAAAGACTTTAAAGTTGGTTGTAGTGGCTTCCCTCCTAACGCTCGGGGCTAAGGGGACAGCATTACGCCTGACTCGTCGGTGTCAGTATAATGGACCGGCCGGGTTCAGTCCCTGGGCACCTCATAAGTGCCCCTGTGCTATAATGATAGAAATGTCGCTGCGCAGTATCGGCAAAAATGCCGGCTAATCCCTAATCCCTAATCCCATACCACTTGTCATTGCATATGCATTTCCTATCTGAGCCACGCTACACAGTTAGATCTAGCTATTTTTGAACTAAAAACACCACGCGACCAGCTACTTTTAAGATCACGTTACTTACTCATCCGTTCTATAAACTCTTACGTCGATGTCTATTTTTAGGTGAAATTCCCATCATGCTAATTTAGAAAGAATGACCTTTAAAAACGACTAAATTTTCGATTTATATTGTCGTACACTTATGGTTTTGTTATAAACAGCCTTTTTTAATCTTAAGTATAAGTTTTTGCATCGATTATGTCAAAATTCTCCAAGACGGCGGTAAGATACTGTTACATGCTTTAGATATGGGCAAACTGTCGGATACCACCTTCATTGTCCTTGACTTGATTGTTTACTCGTTCATTATGTACACAATTAAAAGTTAATTAGCACTATCACGTCATGTCACGCGATATAGGCGATAATATCAAAGAAGCAAAAAAACACAAGAAAAGTTCCTCTCTATATATATTACCTCTAATGGCAAGCTGTATCAACTTGAACGCGATCTTACTTGAAAGGTAATTGTTATTTGATCGGCATGAACTCTGTGAAGAATTTATGATAGTAAACCTTTTTTCCTTTGACACGGTTCTTTTGATATTAATTTATGAGCTTATTAATCAAATTTCGTACAAAAGCTACAGTTACACATCATATCAGTCAATTTAAGAATGTTGATAGACTAACCTTAAAGAACTAAATGTGTATATTGATTATTTTAAAAAGAAAAGAATGGCTTCAGATGTTATCAGGAAATCTACCCCATGTCATCTTCAAAAGCATGTTACATGGACACACTGGGAAGTTTTTGTTGTTATTATTATAAAGGTTCCGCAAGCATATTTAAAAAAAATCTTAAAAGAACAATCAGGTGTAGTGCTAAATTCACTGTATATAGCATGCCGTATATAGCGTAACACTTGACATAATACCAGTCATGCTATCTTGACACCTCGGCAGCCAGTCATGGAACTATCCTGTCATTGATTTAGGGTATCGTATGCGCTTAATTTCGTGCCATTGGTATGAGCTTACTATCCTGTCATTGATTGAGCGTATCGTACGAGCTTACTATCCTGTCATTGATCGAGCGTAACGTATGAGCTTATTATCCTGTCATTGATCGAGCGTATCGTATGAGCTTACTATCCTGTCATTGAACGAGTGTATCGTATTAGCTTATTATCCTGTCATTGATCGAGTGTATCGTATTAGCTTATTATCCTGTCATTGATCGAGTGTATCGTATAAGCTTATTATCCTGTCATTGATCGAGTGTATCG
The DNA here is from genome assembly GCA_007844125.1 of Sinonovacula constricta. Lineage (NCBI taxonomy): Eukaryota > Metazoa > Mollusca > Bivalvia > Cardiida > Solecurtidae > Sinonovacula > Sinonovacula constricta. The sequence goes on from CM017563.1 coordinate 13,964,086, forward strand.
TATTAGCTTATTATCCTGTCATTGATCGAGTGTATCGTATTAGCTTATTATCCTGTCATTGATCGAGTGTATCGTATAAGCTTATTATCCTGTCATTGATCGAGTGTATCGTATTAACTTATTATCCTGTCATTGATCGAGTGTATCGTATTAGCTTATTATCCTGTCATTGATCGAGCGTATCGTATAAGCTTATTATCCTGTCATTGATCGAGTGTATCGTAAGAGCTTACTATCCTGTCATTGATCGAGCGTATCGTAAGAGCTTACTATCCTGTCATTGATCGAGCGTATCGTATAAGCTTATTATCCTGTCATTGATCGAGTGTATCGTATGAGCTTATTATCCTGTCATTGATCGAGTGTATCGTATTAGCTTATTATCCTGTCATTGATCGAGCGTATCGTATTAGCTTATTATCCTGTCATTGATCGAGCGTATCGTATTAGCTTATTATCCTGTCATTGACTGAGCGTATCGTATTAGCTTATTATCCTGTCATTGATCGAGTGTATCGTATTAGCTTATTATCCTGCCATTGATCGAGTGTATCGTAAGAGCTTACTATCCTGTCATTGATCGAGCGTATCGTATTAGCTCATTATCCTGTCATTGATCGAGTGTATCGTATTAGCTTATTATCCTGTCATTGATCGAGTGTATCGTATTAGCCTATTATCCTGTCATTGATCGAGTGTATCGTATGAGCTTATTATCCTGTCATTGTTCGAGCGTATCGTATGAGCTTATTATCCTGTCATTGATCGAGTGTATCGTATGAGCTTATTATCCTGTTGTTGATCGAGCGTATCGTAGGAGCTTACTATTCTGCCATTGAATAAGTATATCGTATGCGCTTACTATCATTGACTGAGCGTATTGTATGAGCTTTTATGACTTTTGTATGTCGCGGCCTCCACTTAAACCAGTTAACCAGAAACCTTCCGTTCCTGGAGAGAACTAGAAGTTGTCTTTTGGAAAGCCTTAATATCATACAGGCTCAGTTATAGTCAGATTTGTATGTACGCATTAAATACAGCCATATTTGTTTCGTATGTCGAAAGTAATTAAAGTTCATTAACAAAATGTATTATTTATGTATAATGAGGGGGCAGGTGGGGCGAGGGGTAAACGAAGGGGGGAAACTCCTCATAAAGCACTTTAGAATGTCTTATAAACAAATGTTTACAAGTGTGATAAATATCGACTTACGAAATATGTTTAAATGCTTAATTTATATCACAATTTTGATTAAGCCTCTTTGTCCTCTAAAGTGAAAATCATTGATTATTATTTCTTTTTACTTTCGTACACTTTCTCCTGAGAAGTGTAAAGCATATTCATATATACATGTACATTTATGTAGATCACTTGGAATATGAAGCTCTGGAAAATGTGCGAAGGAAATGCTTCTATTCTTGGAGGCCAGGTTGAATTCTTCATGCTTCAGACAAATTCATTTTGAAACTAAACACATGGTAACGAAAACAGTGGTTAATCTTATTTATTCTAAACAATATCTTTACCCCATTGATGTTTGAGAGAAAAAACGAGGGCCAAACAGCTAGATACCATCTTTAAATTTAATTAAAGGATGTTTATAACACGACCTCAATTGTAAGACAATACAAGTTATAAATAATTCTAAATAAATATAAAAATGTGTTGTTTTTTTCCAAATCTATAAATGCGGGTTCAGAAAAAAATAGATATCGACGTCCGAGCGAATTTCCCGGAAAATGGTAAAACATGATTACTAAAGTGAGTGGTAACATGGTTTTCTTAGTTTATAGATATATTTCTTTGCAACATGGCTCGGATAGGAAATACATGGATGTTATAACGAGTGGAGTGTTCTTAATTTTCACATAGATATATGGTTTATATAAACAGTAATTCATGTGACCTTTTCAGATAACGATAATTTATTTGGTTGTTTGAGAGGAGAAAACTTCGTCTAAACCGCCACATACAACACCTAATTAGTTTATTTATGCGGGCTTTATTCTGCTTTATGAAACACGTGTTAGGTACCCAATAGTAACGTAACACCGTTACTTGTAAATTCATATGCAAAATTTCAGACATTTTTTTATTACTTCTTAAGACAGTTTAAAGGTAGTGTCCTTAATTTTGATTCAAGTTCTCAAATAACAATGTAAGTCACTGTTATATAAAGAGGCACTGCAAAAATGCTGTTCATTTCTGCCTTATATCTGTGTGAACAGTGAGGCATTAATCCTCAATACAAACAGGTATTTCTTATTTAAGCCACGTTGCAGCGATTGCTATTTTGAAACTAAGAAAAACACATGACAGCTTCCTTTTGAAATAACGTCATATCGTCATGCGGGTACCCCATTCTGACTTCCATGTCTACTTTTACCTGTGATCGCTATTGTCCTTATATTTATTGACTTGGAAAGAAAGAACTTTTAGTGGGTTTTTTTCCGATTTGTACTGTCTTAAAATATAGGTAGTGTTCAAAACCGTTTTTCTTTGACAGAAGTATGAGTTTATGCAGCAAGTACGCCCAGATTTTCTCTAAAGCAGTGCCAAGACATTGTTACATGTATTTGATACAGGCATATAGTTGGATACCCCCTTTAAGCAACACTTAGTTAAGAATAGGTGGAAATGCAGAGCAAAAAATGTATTCCTTAAATTCCGAGGAATGAACCCAACATAGATGTATCTGTCACTTTACTTTTGACCTAGTTTCAAAATGCAAAGTCAACCGGAATAAATATCAATGGGACTCTCACTGGTCAAAATTCCTAACACCATTTACCGTATTACGCCCATTTACCGTATTACGCCTGTTAAACACCCCGGGGAAACATTTTAAGAGGGACCGGGGACTTAAGTAATACGGTGAAACATACAAGTGTCAAATATAAAGTAAACAGAAAATTTCCAAAGGGTCTTGGGTGTGGATCTTACAAGCCCATTATTAAAAACAGATCTATGAATTAGGTTAATGGGGTTCAATAGTGAAATGGAAATTGTCTCCCTTGTTTGTTAATATCTGAGGTAGTCCAAACGGTAGGTAGCTCCTTTTAGTTGGAATTCTTGGACTTTATCTCCTGTTCTTTTGTAGATATTGCAATAACAAACAGTAACATTTCTTACTTTGGCATAAATATTAGCTTAAAATCCACTTAAATTCTGATAAAGATATGTTATTTCAAAAAGGAAATGGAAAAGTTTGTCGATGATGGTTAACCTGGGTTTCATAATAAAGGCAGAAAAGTCAACATACACTCCAAAGAGCACGTTCATAGAACCGACTTATTAAGCAAATAAAATGACCTACTTGCAACCGATTATTCAGGGGAGACTATTCATTAATGTCTCATTAAAGCCTGAACAACGCCGCATATTTTTTTTCTAAAAAGATATTTCTGGCTCTATATTGTAAATGAAATACAACTTTTCCGCGCTCATCTCGCGATAAATTGAAGAATAAAATATCTTGTAAAATTAATTTTGAGTTAAATATAAACAATGGGTCAGATAGAACATCATCTCAAAGCCATCACTTTTAAGTTATTACCTAAGGGTTATAAATAATGCATAGCCTTTAAATCATTGTCTAGACATTTGTGATGTTAAATATGGTTCTGGAAAACATAGCCTCAAAACCATGTGTTTAGTTCTTAATGAATTCGCTCTTGTAATCATTCTTTTTTAACGGATATATCACATATCGGATCTTTACCCCAAGATAATTATTATTTTCCATAGATTTAGTCATATCTATTTACAAGAATATATAGTTATCCGAATTTCAGATAAGAGGAGAAAACGTGATATTTTTTATCCTATAATTCTCAACTTAACATTTTTTCATTGTTCCCTTTTGCAAAATTTGAATATATATCATTGAGACAATTTAAAAAGCCAACAATACGACATGGTTATGAGAGATAACAAAGCTTGTCTGATTTTCATTTGCGGCCATATTTTTGGTCTCCCTGAAACTATGGAATTTGACTTGATTTTAAAATATTTACTTAGATGTCAGAACATTTTAAGTTTCATAAATACAACTTTTCAAGCTTAGCGATTTTCTTTTATCTTAGGACTTTTTGAGATAATTTTTAAAAAAAATGTTTAAATGCGAAAATATAACAACGATTATTTAGGATACAACACCGGATCTGTCAAAGCTATACTCCCTTTATCTGAAGTTCTAGCCTGGCATGATGTCGGATAATTCTTTTTTTAGTTAAGCAGCTAACTTTTTCTGTCAAATGCAGAAGAATAGTAAATTTTTATTTCGTATTTATTTATTTATTTTATTTATTTACAAATACGATTGTTTCTTATAATTATTATTTTTGTTTATCTTCAATCTATTTGTATTGATTATGCAACTTTTTAATTGATTGTTATAGGCAATAGATCTTTAATAAACTGTTCATAATTGTAAATGCCCACGAACATTTCCTTATTGTAAATTCTAAGAAACATTTCATAATTTTCAATGCCAAGGAACTTTTCATAACTTTCAATGCCAAGGAACTTTTCATAATTTTCAATGCCAAGGAACTGTTCATAATTTTCAATGCCAAGGAACTTTTCATATTTTTAAATACCGAAGAACGTTTTATAATTTTAAATGCCAACGAACGTTTTATAAATTTAAATACCAAAGAACTTTTTATAATTTTAAATACCAAGGAAGTTTTAATAATTTTAAATGCTAAAGAACTTTTAAAAAAAATTAATGCCTAATCAACCTTTCATTGATGTAAATGTAAAAAGAAAACTTGTCTTTATTTTTACTGCTTAAGAACTTTTCTTAATTATCAATGCCAAAGAATGTGAATGTCATTTCAAAACGAACTTGTTTTGATGATTCGTTTTAAAAGGCATAACAAGCTAACAGAAGTTATTTTACTACTTCGGCTAGTTTAGTTTGCTTATAGCTGTATCTTTTAACAGATTACCAGTCGAAAACAGTTGAACTTTCCTATCTTACAACCATAATGCCATACACTCCTAACTTGGAAGATATTAGCACATCATAAACATATAACCACGACCAAACATTGTTACAATTAAACACGTATTTTAAAAAAATATCTTCTTAATCCTTCCTCTGCATGAATATATAAGTTATTTTTCAGCAGTACTATATAACATATAGTATATATTAAATATATATTACATATTGTAGTTAATATTTAATTTAACACATTTGTCATATTAAAATGCCACTGGTCTTTCTAAAAAATCAGAACTGTTTCACATATTTTTCAGATATCCATGACATTGTTGTATAAAAGCGAATGGATGCTTGTTTTCGCTACATTGTTCTAAACAAATAGAGATTTTATTATTAAAAACACATTTATTTTGAGTATTTTACAATACGTTGCAAAGGTATAATAACGCAACCACCCCGGTCACATTTAGCAAGACATTGACTGGTGCCTTCCTCTAATTATAATCATTATAATGACAATAATTATTTCTTGTACCGCAAAAAACTAGAAACAATTATGTTAACATACACCAGGTCGTGCGTATGTGATCTGTCGATCTTAAAAATTTAATAAATTAATTCGTATTGAATTATTCGCAATGCAACAAAAATGTGCACGAATGCGTCCCTCGGCAGAACAGTTAAACATAATAAACTTCTGTTATTTCTACCAATATGGCTAGTCAACATTGGCGTCTTAACATGCAATGATCTGTCTGTGTTTTGCGGAGAATTAGATTCCATTTTGCTAAAAAAATATCAGCGTTTGGTGATACATTATACTGACTCAGCACAACCAGTCTGCACAGATACAGCTCTAAAAGGACTGCATTACGATATTCTACCTGTTTGAAGACGATAATGGATACTTGTTATGTTTTCTTATGCAATCATATTTCAAAAGACAGATTTAATTTTTTTATAGTATATTTGATTTTCTTCATTCTTTAAATTCTTTATATTCTTTATATATATATATATATAATATGTTTGACTCATAAAGTTGAAGTAAATAAATTGAAAAGTACGATACAATATTCAAAGCTGCATTTTGAAATATGATTATACACAATATTAATTATGTTTTCCTTTGATATAAGTCATCAACAATTTAACTAATTTCCTCGCGGACATTCGATCGCAACATGAGTAAATCCTCTCGTCCATTATATACATGTACATTCAAATAGCTTTTAAAGGTGTTAGCCGACAGTTTGATAAAAACAACAACAACACCCGAATAACTCATATTACTAAGTAAGTCTGAAAACGCCCAGCAATAGATATCACCTTTAACATTTGTATTTTGGCTATGTCATCTTACTCTCAGATTTGTGTGTGTAGAAAAAATAATTGATATTGATTATTTCTTATCATACATTTTCTCTGATAAATGTTTTTTTCTCTAATGTATATACATTGCAAGCGTTAAAGAGTGTTAATATATCATCACGTGTTTGAAATGACCCATGAACAGGTATTGTGCACACATAGATTAATCGGTTATTCTGGATTGTTGGTATTGAAAACATGCAGGGCAGACTTTTATTATCGTCGCTCTTGAGGGCGGTGCCTCTTATGAAATGCATTTGATATGGAGTAGACAATGTAGCAGTAAATAAAACGATGTTGTTCTGTGAGGCCCTTTTTAAAGAAAAGAAACAAGTGTTCCGTGTATAACAGTGTAGCTTGCAACAATAAATCTTAGCTTGCAATTATAAAAATGTTGCAGGCATTGATCGGCATTCGCAGCCGTTTGGTCAGGCTTTGTTTAACAAAAGAAAATGAGCATGCCGATGTAAGAAATACAGCTTGCAATTACAGATGTAGCAGATAACAAGGAAGAAAACAAAATAGCAGATTGTCTAGTTCCCATCAGAGTTATGGTTCGTTATTCTAAAATATTCATGTAATGAATAGTCAGTATAATAAGAGTGTTTAGTCTCCAGGATATCCATCTTCTTGTTTACAGAACATGCTCTCTTCGGTGCCTTGGTCGTCGCACTTCCGTGCTCTTTCTTGTACTTATTTGGAATAAAAGTTGTTTTGGGTTTAAAAGAAGGCTTTTCGAACTATTCGACTATTGGGATATACGTTTAAAATATAAAATTTAAATGAATGCTCGTTTTCATATCAGCATGTATTTTTCACAGAACCATTTTGTCTGATTGATACTGATAATCTGAGTGTTGTGGCCGACTTGCTTTATACGACCGTGTTAAGAACCTTAAATAATTATTAATAATTAGTTTATGGAATAATTATAGTATAAGATTCAGCCTTTAAATACAAGTGGCAATAATGCATTTTTATGTTCAGTTGGTGTAGAACATTTTTGAAATATATTTTCCACTTAGCACATTTTCAATAATAATTAAATATATGAAATAGGTTTTAATAATAAAATAGGAGAGAAAACTATTCTTGAAATTAGTTTTATCCATAATAACTCTCTTTGTTACATAGTGTACAATGTTCACTTAATTGATTCCTTAGAGTAAATCGATTCTTTAATTGATTCCTTAGAGCAAATTGCTCATTTAATTGATTCCTTAGAGTAAATCGATTTCTTAATTGATTCCTTAGAGCAAATTGCTCATTTAATTGATTTCTTAGAGTAAATTGCTGACTTTATTGATTTCTTAGCGTACATTGTTCACTTAATTGATTCCTAATTGCAGCGGAACTACAATCTAAGACTAGAATGTTCCTAAAGGATACCGATGGTTCGTTGAAACATATTCTGATAATAGGCACAGTGTGTATTACCTCCCCTTTTCACCCACGATCAAGTTTAATCAACCACCATGTACCAACTCGATCCTTCTAATGTCTGGCTTTTATTTTACCCAGTTATGATAGAATCACTCGATGCATTAGCAAGATTTGTTTATAAACATGTGTCGCTTTTATATTCAAAACGTCTAGTTCAGTGGTAATTTATTTCGACAGTTAGAATTAATTTACAATCTCATTAAAATCAGCTCCAGTATTACGCGTAATAGGATCTGATGACTTCCCATTACGGTTCACCTCAAATTGACCTTTTCAGTAGCCAATGAAATTCTCGGCAACAAAATCTTGTGGTATACTGCGAGCAACGTTCTACACGCTATAAAATTTTAATGGTAAAGGGTCGCGTTTAACTCGTGATTGCATGCAATCTACACACATTCTTAAACTTAACTTTACATATTTCAAAAGAGACATATATAACCTCTACAAATATGTATAAACCATCCAACAAAAAGAAGTTTTGAACTAGAAATCCTTATTTTAGTAACACTGGTAAATACATTCACAACTCGCTCGCTGCAATTGTCATGGCGGATAACGAAAGCGTTTTCGCAGTGGGTTGCGTTGAAAATCCTTTCGTATTCTACTTAAAAATGGAATTATGAAATGTTATGGTAGATACCGATAGATAAATTGTTGATTGAACAAAATGTGTAAAAATTAATGCATGCCAATACAAAGGATGGCTGATTCAGCGGTTTAAAAAGTGGTATGTGTTGACTGCTGTATCGGGAAGGATTCTATAGTAGTTTTGAAAGGAGCGATTGCATTGGTCGAAATACGGGCACTTGTCTATGCATATTCAATTACACAAAGGTCATTTTGACACGACCTCTTATGCGATGTAGTCAGATCCTAATCACGGACAGTAGATGAGGGAAATTAGGATATGATTTTAATGAGATTGAATTAATTTATTACCACATTTTACAATGGGTTTACTTAAGCGTAGTTCTTTCATTAAGGAAATGTATTTTAATTGTATAATATTATTTAACACATTTAACTAAATTTTTATTTGAACTTATACAGGTAAAATGCTAAAAGGGACTATTTGTTTACTTTTGCTATGTTTGCAATTAAAAGACATTGCCTAATCGACTTATATTATACATGTACTCGGTTATGTTGCCTTTTTCAATTTTCACCAAAAAAAACCCCACAACTATTTTAAATAAATCAGCTGATTGTATGTATAAATATATTCATCATGCGCGCCAGGTATATATTACCCTTTCTTACCTCGCTAAATGAGACTAGACTATCACTGATACCAGTAAAATAACGAAATGCATCCACCAATTCGAGTGGGAGGTGGGGGCTGTACGTGGCGAGGAGGTTCATTGGTTAGCTCTTTATTGGATGTCAATAACCCCAATGTTTATGTTATTTATGAGTTAAAATAACCGATTGTTAATATAAGTATGCAAATGCTTGCCTTTGAGTTTATTATAATGCAACTTTTAAAAAGTTTGTCTATCAAACTCGATATTATAATTTTATAAGATAAGATTATTGCGTATTAAGTATATAAAATGACCAAGTAGATCACCATGTAATTGTTGCATATGTTTACAATTGTAGTGAATATTCTACACTTTGACATTGCTTAGTGGTGTTAAACTTTCAAAGTTCATGTCTTATTCTTTATTAAAGATATTATTGAGTTATCTTCATGTAAAATGTTCAACTATTTAAAACAGTTATGCGTAAATTCAATGCTGTATACATGACTCATTATAGTCGTGTTATTTATTTTTTCAGTTAGTACTCAATACAGGTATACCTGTCAATTTATTAAGTATAAACTTGACAGTATTTTAGCCAACAGAAACTCAAAATGTTCAATCACCAATCAATTAAGTTATCACTGTACCTTTAAATTCTTTATTTTATGTTATATTCTTATAGATAATTGTATTGATGCCAGGTTGTTCGCAGACGTTTGTCTTTGTCATACGCCATAAAATAATTCAACGTCAATACAATGGTCATACTTTCGTCGCCGAGATGCACTTTAAAAACTACAAGTAAACTAAAGCACAATATAAATAATCACCAAACATTTCTTTGACCGTCACATCCATATTGGACACTATCATTCATGCATGTACATAATTAAAAGCTACTACTAAAATAATTTGATTTGTAAACCCGTTTTGAAAGTCAACCTTCAGATTCCACTCAGCCATTTTATGTTATGTTCGTTATGCCATGAAATCAAGCTGAAAAAATTAACCATTTGTCCGTTCCTTTTGTTCCCCCCATATACAGACGGACGATCATTTCAGTTGATTATAAGATGCAACTCAACCAAAAACAAGAGAGGTATTTCTGGCCGTATACGTCATAGAATATTGTCATCCGCGTCATTATGCTTCCTAATTTACAAAGGGGAAGTTGCTTGCTTTTGGGGAAGATTTTTTTAAATTATCTTACAATTTGATCCTTTCTTAAGGTTCGAAACTATCCTTACCAACTCACCAACTATTCGTAAGTAAGAATTGCTTAAGTCATGGATTTCAATCCACAATATCTTCATTATGTATTTAGTTAAGTGTCTGTATTTGTCCACGACACTTAAACTTTGTTACTTTGATGTTAAAATCACATTGAAACTTCATAAATAAGCTTATTTTTGTTGGTATGAAAATTGTGACTTGGGCTTAAATAATGACTTAGGCTTAAGCTATCGTTCAATCTCCTGGAAGCAAGTAAATTCACCGTCAATCAGCTTTCGTTTCATTGATCATTTAACAATATCCGAGACTATTCTATTCTAAATTGGATGTCTGTTTTGTTGGTGTTTTGTGTTTTATCATCAACTGAAAATTGTGCCCTTGTTGCTTAACAACGCACGTCCATTGTTAATGTAATGTGTACATGAGCCATTGCTTTTTCTGCTCGTGCATCATTTCATAAGAGGCCAACTAATGTCTTAATTGATTATCTCAGACATGCCACTAGAAGTCAAGTATTGACTTAACGCCATTAAGTGTGTGTCCCATTATAACTATATGTGATTCGTGTTGAGTGTAAAAATATCACAGAGTTCACATTTTTGAAAGTGAAGAGTTCTTGAAGTTGCACAACATTCTAAGATATTGATAATAGTAATAACAAAATATTTGCCTTAAAATCAGTGTATATTTCTTATGTTTTATTTAAGATATCATAACACCGTTGAAATAGTTCTACTTTTCGACCGAGCCAATTATAGAGACCAATGTTTTATTAATATTCAAACGTGGTTTTGTATTAAATTTCTTTTTTTAATTTAAGAAGCACAAATAAAACAAAACGTTTGCAAAAATCTCACGAATTGCGAGAAAATCGTTTTTAATGCTTTCTAGAAGACATGACACGAATTGTCATTTAATGCAAACATTTATTAAACGAGTGCTGGAAATGTGATAACAAGCGTGCCTATGGCGAGCCTACAGTCATTTTTCCGTGAACAGTTATATAAATGTTTGAATTAAACGACAAGGAGTGTCATATTCATTTTATCACACGATTTTAGTCGTCAATTCACGATCTTACGAAATTTTAATAATACTTATTGAAATAGGGGTATGAGACGATCTGCATTATAATGACATCGATGACGTTATCAATTAAGAAAAATTGTAATATAATGGTGTAATATAGGAAAATATGTTATGGGTGTACTGAATGGAAAACAAGGAGAATACGGCTCGTACTGTGACAAAAACAATCTGGGGATATTTATCATTATACTTTCAAGATACATTATTTGCATTGTTGTAAATGTCAAACAAGGAGCGTGAAAGTTTACATCTTGCATGTGCTTATGTGTAACTTTGTTTTGTAAACGGATGTAGTTTTAAATGTTATTTGTGCATTTTTGTTTGTATAAAAAACTGTCTGTAAAACGACCAAATCAGGTCGAAAGTGACAGTCATTATTCATTTAATTCACTTTCCCTTTATGTTCTTAGAAGTCGAAAATATATTATCGGAAAAATATGATTTCAAGTGAGTGTTTTTTCTCATTTTGAAATTCATTTACGTTTGGTTTATTAAAGAATGAAACAATAAAGTAGAGATAGAAATATAACTCACTTCATCACAAAATTATGTTTTCCTTCTATCAAGTATGCAAGCTGATATAACATGTATATTTATTTGTTCTGTTATTTCTGTTATTTTGCATTAAGCAACAGATTTATTAGAAATTATTTGATATACCCTATACAATTAATTTGTTTTATTTTGCATTATAATTAGCGAGGCTAGTTTTTTTTTAACTTTAATTGTACTTATTACTAATAATTAAATAAGTTTATGGTAATAATAATTTATATTGAATTATTATGCATTCAATTAAAGAACAACAGGATGTCAAGGAGCCAGAACGACAGTTGCCCAAAACACCGCCACCAACACCGGCTGTTAACGCTCAGAAGATGTCGCCTCTGTCCCCACTTTCTCCACCAGGCGGTTTCTCAGGCAAAAATGTGACGTCATCCAACAAATATGGCGGACCTGTCGGATCCCTGAATGGAAGTGCCACAACAACAAAAACTGGATCGTCATACATACAAAACTGTAAGTTGAAGCCTGCGAAATGTCCCATGGCGGTTATTTGTTTATTTTTTTTGAATGCTGTATGCATTTTATCCACAATGCTTTTTGATTTTGAAAATTGACAGCACAAATTGCTAGAGGGAGTTCAGTACTGTGAGTCTCACATTTAAAATCATTTTGTTTATTTCATAAGTTGATAAAGAAAAGAAAGTTTTAAAAGCATCACCATTTAAATAACAGTTGTTTTTTTTAAATTAGATTACATTGTTTTAAGCTTACATTGCTGTCAAAAATTAAACAATAATAATGGCTGGTCTAGAAGGAAATAAAGTACCTGCAAAGTGAACATTGGTGCTGTTAACCTAAGGCAGGTTAAATAGAGGATCTGATATTCGTGTTCATTAGATACTGAAAAAAATAAACGAGTTGGATGAAATGATATGAAACGAGGCTCTGTTGAGTTTTATTCAAGACAACAAGCTTAATATTTTCAGTATCTAATGAACACGAATATTAGATTATATTTATCACATTACCAAAACATTAGCCTTTTTTTTGTTTATTCACAATGCATCATCTTTTAATTGTATCGACAGTTTGCCTTGACATGTGTAATTCGGTTTGGGAGAATCCGCACAAAAAATAGTTCCATTCTTTACTCGACCATTTTCCATAAAAAAGGGAACAGATTCGTTTATAACATGACTAAAATGTTGTTTTTATTAATTAAAATAAAATTGTCCAAGAAAATGCATAAATCAGCGACAGCAAAGTAGTGATCAGGAAATGTCATATACAATACACATACTTAATGACGTCACACTACGATAATGACGTCACACTACGATAACTAACTTGTATTTTACCAAAATAACCAATGAGTGTTAGCTCGCGCTATGTTATGCGATAAATACGTTTGTTAAGTTCTAATTTTGTAATTATTAAACCAAGGCCTACAAAGTGATCTGTACTGTGAAAGTAATATTTAAAATTATTTTGTTCTTAATTTATCGAATGCCTTCTGGTGTCATTGTCTATATAATGATATTTTTAAACATGAATGCTTTTTCACTTGGGTCACTGCGTGAATGGTTGGCTTTTATAGGCGCGTGTGCTTTGCATAGTTCAAACTCGGGTAAGGAATGAAACTAGCAGCTCGAAAAATGGTTAGAAATGCTAAAAATAGTTTAGACTGGTTATTAGTTTGAATAGTTCAAACACTGGTAACATTTATTGTAAGAAGTTTAAAATGAAATAAAAGTGGTGTAATTTGGTCTTGATAGTGAGTTGGTCTTAATAGTGAGTAGTGAGTTGGTCCTAATATTAAGTTGGTCTTAATATTAAGTTGGTCTTAATAGTGAGTTGGTCTTAATAGTGAGTTGGTCTTAATAGTGAGTTGGTCTTAATAGTGAGTAGTGAGTTGGTCTTTATAGTGAGTTGGTCTTAATAGTGAGTTTGAATGAGCATGTGAAGCAGACATTGTTTATCTATCAAAGTGCGTAGTTTATTAACCCCGGGCATATTTTTCGTAGATCTACCGATAAAATGACTCTTTATTGGAAATAAATATAACAAAAGAAAATAATGGCTTACTATTGATTTAATCTTGTTTTATGTCAGTTTTATACCATGATGATAATTCACAAAATACACATGTTATTTTTTAAAATTGATGTGCCGTGTCGTTACTATAGCGTTTACATTCATTGCTATACACAATAAGAATGAAAATACATGTATATTAGTGTTACTAATATAGTGGCATAATTATTTCGCTAAAGAAACAAAACAACAGCTAGTGCAGTATACAAACATATTATATGCTAGATCAATGACGGCAAAACTCTAACTTGAATGTCGAGTTAAAGTATGGAATAATCAAGTGCAATCAGTATGAGTTTTATAGAGTTTGAAACAATAAAAAAAAATCCTAAAGATTGTTGGTTAAAATTGTAGTTTTCAATGATTAACCAATTTATAAAGAAATTCACTTACGTGTATTTAAACATTTGTGTAAAACTAATACTACAGTTCACTTTAATCTTATTAGTTTGCTGTCAAATTTTCGGCAAATTGATTTTTTTTTTTTCAAGAGTTAAACACAAACAAAATTGTTTGACTCTTGAAAAGGCAAATTTTCAAAGAAAAATTAGTATGAGCGTTATAAGAAAAAGATGTTATTCTACAGTTCCCTATTTTACAACTTTGTATTTATGAGATTGGTTGTTTGTGAGATTGTCCTAGTCATTTAAAAGATTGGTTTCTTGGCACCGTTTCGGGACCCATGTCATTAAATAAATATATATTTTTCTAAAGCTAAGACCATGAATGGATCGACAACAAAACTTTCGCCAAGCGAGGAAAGAGCCAAAACGTCCGGAATACTTTTAAAGACACCATCAAAATGGACATCAGAAAACAATGTGAAAGCCGACATACCACGGTCTAACAAAGAGCAAAGTATTTCTTTTGCTACTGGCACAAAGTTTGGGAATTCTTCTCCTACCTCTTTAACGGGAAAGGGAAACCCCATACTAACGGAAGATTCGTGTATGTAGAGCATGGGGAATGTGCGCGCGCATGTAATTTGCATGTAATTTGCATAACCGGAAGTAACTCATGCACTTATTAATAACCCTGCATGGTTTACCTTTTTTTCTGCCGACTTCGCTTTATGTGATACATACGTGTGGACATTTATTCGTTCAATGTAATCAGTGTTGTTTCTTTAATATTTCAAAATGTCATTTCATTGTCTGGTTTATCGACACATTATTTACAAAGTAATCTTTTTTGTTAAAATCATGTTTTTTATATATAATTGTTAATTTAAATACAAGGCAATACAGTTGTCTGTTGTGTTTATCGTTTGCGATGAGTTATTTATTTAATCTGCTTATAGGAGTAAAACAAGACATTTACTACTGTTTTTTTTTATTTTTAATGTAAAAGAAACGGACAGTATTTTCGACCTTCTTTGGAAATACGCATGTAATTTAGTTGGCAGTTTTCATATTGAATTTAAATGTACAAGGAATATGCATTCACGGTAACAGTTGTCAAAATAATTCGTTTATTTACAAATACATATATTGACATTATGTATGCTTCTGTTCTTCGTGAATGTAAGAAGAGTTTTAATTGGATGTACGTGTCACCTTGATAAACCTGTTGTGTGTTTCATTATTCAAGACATCTGTGTGTTTGTAATCGCTAGATCTACTTACTACTGCATGCTATATTCCATTGTTTAACTGTAAGTCTTTTTCTTGTACACCTCGGCATTAAAAATCTAAAAGCGACATAGCATAGCGACCAAGCGTGCCTTTTAATGCCAAAGGTTTCAAAAAGACTTTGTTTAGTGTTTGTCCTAGCTTTTACACATGTTTGTTCGACGAAATTGCCTTTTTTGATGTAAATTTCAAAATCTGGGGGAAATAGGCAACCGGTAAATACTGGAATTTGATTGGACGAAAAATAGGACAAGCACGAAAACTGCTTATATGTCAGATGCTTTCACTCGCATGCATTTTCAGCCTGTTCTCCATCTTACCCCACGGCTTATGACTTTGTGTGCTATTAAGATTAAATTTCTAAAACTCTTTAGCGACAGTATTCTTGTTGTTGTATCAGAATTTTAACAATGATATCCGCTGCCAAGCTATTGTCTTACAGCAATTGTATCGTGCTTTAAAGGATGTTTTTTGTTGTTGTTGAAAGTTAATAGATAAAACCATGTTTACTATATTAATAAGGGATTGGTAATGTATTATGTGATATTATTGTTGATGTTAAAGATGTTAATTGTAGGATATGGCTTATTTATCATGAAAGTGTGAATACGTCACAATGCCATACTTGTACATTGGTACAGTAATGTTCTCGTTGAGATAAAAGGGTGGGGGGGGGGGGTCATCATATATCTTATGATCGTTTTTTTGTTCTCTCTTAAAAATGGCTTTCCGTCTTTTTTAAGCGTTTTTATTAATATTGCGGAATTCGCTATCAGAGCGAAATTGCTCTTAAATCTTAAGAGTGCTATTGATCAATTTGCAACCAATCACATTCAAGTTACGACAGTTTGTTAAAACACACTTAGAAGTGGTCATAAAACCGATATTTAAGAACGTTTTTCAATCCATGACCCATGAAGTTTAGTTCAAAAGGATCTTATGTAATGTTAAGTTGAATTTTGACCGATGATAGGCACCAAGAGGGCAGGTGTCGTTTCATCAAAATATAGAACATAAATACATACATTTATGATCCTTTCCTTGGACAGGTAGACACTCATCCAACTTTCTAATTCGATTTTATGCTCATTCCAGCCCTACGATTTTTTATTTAAACTCACTAAAGATGGTATCCGACACAATGGATTAATTTTCCTTTCTCTCACGCAATCAAAATAATTATTGTTACCTGAAAATACCCCACCACGAAATGCTATTTAGTGCTGCCATACTTCCATGTGAAAAGTAAAGCATAACACCCAACTAGACATTACAGTAATGTATTTCCTATCCGAGTCACGTTGCACAGTAAGCTATTTTTAAACGAAGAAAACTTTGTGACCACTTAATGTTGCGATCACGTTACCTGATCATCCGGGTGATTAGCTCTGATTTGTATTGTCTTACAATTGAGATAATATTATTAGCAGTCTTTACTTAAACTATTGCATACGTGTATGCTGCATACTGCACAAATACTTTGGAACAGAGGTAAAATGTTATATAAGGTATTGGATACATAGGCACATTGTCGGATACCATCTTAAAGATAATTGGATAGTCTGATGACCTTTGAGGAAACGTCTTCCAGGTCAGGATCAGTCTTATGTTAATGCATAGTTGCTCACAGATAATGAATTACAATGCTCCTTACCAAAGTTCATACGACAATATAGGGACAATCGTTTAATGGAGGGGCCCATTGCGTAGAGGTACAGTCGCCGATTTGAAACTCCCCCATCTGCTTAGCCTCCCACCGCGAGGGTTCGAGTCCCGTTCAAGGGGAAGGACTTAATGTGGGAAGGTCTTCCAGCTGACCTGTGGTGAGCCGGTGGTTCTACCCAGTCATTCGTCTGAGGCGTTCTTCCACCAAAATAGCTGGACGTCGCTATAATGATCATGATTGATCGCTGCAATGTATTCCATAAAACACAAAAAACTACAAAAAATCGTTTAATTATACAAGTTTATTTTGAAATGTTAATCTTATTTAATTACAGTTAAAATACCATGTATATTTATGAAGTTGTACACAGTCACATGCATTTTTTAAGTAAACAACATGTATTTTAAAATATTACTGTAGCGTAGCGTTAAATCCAATAACGTTTTCTTTTTCTCATTTAACATATCTATGGTTTATTACTCTCATAGATCCCGACGTAAAGCCGGCCACAAACTCCCCCAGGAAAACACAACCAGGAAAGCCAGTAGTGTTTGGAGACGTGTCTTGTGAGTTTGTACTTTGTTTTGTTGCGTTCGGATCATTTAAGTGACATACATATACTTGTTGATTCATATCACATAAATATTATCGCTCCTGTCGCTCCTGTCAGTCAATTAGTGTTGAAATATATTTTATATACATGCTACTTAATTTAATACCACACAACCATTTCACAGGTTTAATAAATCTTGGAACAGTCCTGACTTTTGACATTGATTGGTGTTTGATAACATTTTATGGTTCATTGCTTTGAGAATCATGTTTATTTGAAGCATAAATGATGATGCCACACTCTACCAATCTCTCTAGACTATAATACTTGACACTTTTTAATATAATGTATATGCTTACATTGAGATTTTCGGATAGCTGCTTTAGTCATATTACCGTTAAAGGTTGTATCCAACATTTTGCCCATATCAAATGCTTGTAACAATATCTTTCCACTGTTTTAAAGGTGGTATTCGACAGTTTGGACCAAAATTATTATCATTATATATCTTAGTAAACCATTGTTATATGAACAGATCTCGTAAAATGATGTTTATTGATGTCCTTCACCTATATTAAAAGTGCATCATAACTCGCGGACAATCGTCATTAAAAATGTATTTCCTATCTGAGCCACGCTTCACAGTTAGCTATTTTTAAACAAAGTAAACTAATGTTTTAGTTCATCCACGTCACCCGTTGTGACGTCGATGTCTATTTTCAGCAGGAATCCCAATCGTTCTTATTTACAAATATTGTTCTACATAAATAAGATGTAGGCAAACTGCTCTATACCACCTTTAAGGAATTGAGGCATAAGTTCTGCATAAACTCATAGTTTAGTCCCAGTAAAGACGATTTTGAGCACTATGTTGTTAGACAGTGCTAACTGCGAAAGAAATCACTCTAAATGTTTATTCTTTCCAAACCTATAAATAAGCACGATATTGTGTCGGCTAAAAATAGATATTGACGTCAAAGCGGACTAACCGGATGACGATATAAGTGACCTCAGAAGTTAGTTTTCACGTGATTTTCTTAGTTTAAAAATAGCTGTCTTTGCAGCGTGGCTTAGATAGGAAATACATAATTGCAATGACGAGTGGGGATTTATACTTCTCTTTGTCCGCATACATCTAGGGCACCAATGAACAGCATTTTGCAGGACCTTTTCACGTTGCAATGATTTATTTGGCTATTTAAGAAAAAAATATTTGGTCCAAACAATCCGATACCACCTTTGATCACCACATCATGAAACAGTAATAAGTGATAAATGAACAGTGATTCGACTTTGTGATAATACGAATAGTGTAAGCAATCAACTGTATAAATACGTTCTTATACGGTCGGTTCATTACATTTACCTCAGTCACAGTTTCAATTCTGCTACACACACAAATCTTGAATGAATTTTTATATATTTTTTAATTGAATTATATCCTTTAGCTATGCATTAAATGTTTCTATCTACAAATAACGCTATAAATCACATGTTTATTGTTACGTCAAATATTTTCGTGACCCTGAGCCTGTTGCAGTATTATATATAAGATTAAGGAACAATAACTCTGCGTAGACGGTGTTTTGACAGGCGTTGAAGTAGCTCTTGAAGTAGCTCTTGACCCTGTATTATTGCTATTTGGAATGCATTACCCAATATTATTTAAGGTGGAGCAATTGCTTTTTGTCAAGCTAAATATATCAGCTGGATGAAGCCTTTTCAATTTTCCTTCGAAATATTGCAGCTAAAATCAACATCATTATTATTCAATGGTTATAAGTGTCCTTAGGCAAATTCAGTCAACTTTAAGAGGACAGAATTAAGCATAATGAATATTATAACTGAGGATATCCCGTTTGTTCTTTGGGGATATTCCTTCATACTAGGGGCGGATCCAGAAAATATTGGTGGGGGTGGGGCTACGAATCAAGATCAATTCAACTTTATCGCAGTAAATACTGTTTTATACATCCCCCGCCCCTGGATCCACCCCTGCTTCATACGTACTGTTGATATTTATATTTCAGGTCCCGATTTTCATTTAGACGTCAACTCCGCCCACCACGAGCGGGAAGTTTCCGCTGACGGAAGGACACTTCGGAACAAGAAAACTGACGTGTACAGTGCCGGGCCGCTTGACATAGACAACAGTCTGGTCCAATACAAGGGCGCAATTGGCACACAAGGTTTCCAGGAGCTCGGCAAGTTTTACTTCGAGGTCGACGTTGTCTATAACATACACCAACCCCTGGAAGAAACTTGGCTGGTGTTTGAGATCGGGTTGTGCCGCCTTGACGATGTTGACATGCATCATACTGTGGAGAGGCATGAATTTGCCAGGTCCTTCTATGTCGCTAGATTCCCTGAAGATGGCAAGCTGACCCAGGAGTTTTGGCACAACAGGGATCTGCTTAGCTGCGTGCCTCTCTCGGATAACACGTCGGGACTTGAAGTCAGGATAACGTACGGTTTCCTCGTCGATACTAAGCGACGTCAATGGACAGTCGCGGATTGCAACAACAACAAAGTACTTTATAACTTTGACTCTTTGGATTTCACTGAGGCGCTGTATCCGGTTTTCGGATGTTACAACCCCGACCTGTGCACGGTGGAAATGACCTTGAAGACAGGAACTGACATTACGATGGTGCCGCAGTGTCTACAGAAAAAAGGAATACGCTCACCATGAACATTCTTCGGTTGCTGAATGCTAGAAGAAACAAATAATCAACGAACACCATCAAACGAAAACACTAATAAGTATTGTTTAGATAGTATTTTTCTCGAACGTCGCATGCTATTATTCTTTCTCAGTATCTCATTGATCATTTTCAAAGGTATTTTGAAAGTTACAGACACTTTAAAATAAATATAAAAATAAATATAAAAATAATCATAAATATAAGAATAAATATAAAAATAAATAAATAACATAGATCGCCGTTTGTCGAAGTAGGACCCTTATTTTATCAGGTTTAGAAAGTCCGCGAAACAAACTTTTCCCATGTGCAAATTTCAGTGAGCATTCCATATGTATGCATCGCGCTCCAGCGCGTCACCAATAACAGCAGTGAATATATAAAACAGTTAAAGTGCCTGAAAATATTGACGCATAAGTTGAAACAAATATAACCGAGGGAAAGGGTTCTTCTGGACTTTTGACAACTATCAAGGTTACATCTCTAAAAGATTATCTTTAATTTATGTGTCTGTCAGACTTAAATTGATTCGACAATTACTAAATTGACTTGAGATTTCCACATGTTGTGTGTGTTAGTATCATTGTATAAACATATTTGCACACGTACGCTAAAACTACATCAACTTATAACTGATCAAACTGGTCTCGAATTTAAGAACAAAGACTTTATATTTTCAACATTGCATTCATTCCGCTTTATTTTAATATGTTTAAATTGCGGCATTTGAGAATTGGGACATGCAGCCAAATGGTGCCAAATATCCGTCCTTAATTGATGTATCTGTTTGTACTTTAATGTGTGGACAATTTCCTTTGATTGTTTTATGTGGGTTGTTTTTGTGGACGTATCTTTTACGAATATACACATTTACGGAGCTGGAATACCATTAGTGGTGATCGAAATATCTGCTTTCTTGCTATGTAATTCTAATATGGTGTTAAAATAATCCATGACTTGATGAATGTAAAACTGAATATAGTTTATGTATCCATGCGTTTCTTTCATAAGCTATCAAATTATGTTATCTATATATATTGCTCAATACATTTTTTTTTGCTGACAAACATAATATACAATGTTGTAAATTTTTCCAGGGGGAACTGTTTTAAAAACGCTCTTACTCAAATTTTCGGCAAATTGCCTTTTTAAACATAAAGAAATTCTGTCTCTACATATTTGCAAACGGTTAATTAATATAATTATAGTAATAATTGTAATAATATTAATAATAGTTATAATAATAATATACCAGTAGTCTTGAAAAGAGTACATTTCGACTTGTAAACAACGTATCGTCGGACACTTATATGGCAATTTATGATTTAAATCATGAGGCGGTTGTTTGATTATTGCAAAGATGTGCAATGCAGACGAAAGACTGTTTTCAGCGTCATGATACTGATAAAATGTATGCTGAGACAATAAAATCGATAAAGTGGTGTCGCTTTTTTAAACGCCAGCAGCTGTTTGAGCATGAAGTCTTTCCCTTTTTTAGGTCTGCAAGAATAGATTTTCATGTGTTATTGTAAACTGATTTTTATCCATGGATACACATACATTTTAAATACATTTTTAAGTAACATACAACCAGCACACGGTTATAAATGTCATGGCAGTTTGTTGGGGATTGTTAGAAAATTATAAGATAACAATAACAGTCAAAACACCTGCTATTCGTTGAATATGCTGGTAAACATACTAGCATCACTACAGGTACAATGTTGCATGTTTTATCAAAAGAACGTCGTAAATTGTGTTTGGGAACGTTTTTTGTCGTAGCTTATTTCGTGTATGTATGTCTGTATTCGTCTGTTGTTTACAAAGTCAATATATAGCTCCGTACATATCTACCTTTGTCAATACTTATTCATATTTAACTCCGTCCATAATTTATATCTGTAATATCCTTAAATTTTCAGTGGCTAACAGTAACATGTGTATTCTTTCGTAGAACTTTTGTTTAAAATGGTGAGTTGATGCGTATATGTAAAAGTAAGAAAACATGACTTTAAATTAACATGTGGATTAAATAAGCACAAGTATTTAAAGTTCATTTAGCAACTTATTATAAATTAAGACAACACAAAAGCCTGACTTTGAAAACGAAACGAAAAATGAGACTATTAAAAACTATTAAACTTCTTATTAATGCATCTCAACGATCCGATTATTGCAGAAGTTACGTATTCATTCCTAGATGCCATCATTTAAAACTTTTTTTCTAATCTCATTTACTCGAAAACATTTTATTTATTAAGCGTGCTTATTTTGCGTTGTTCTTCTTGTTTATTTTAATATTTCAGTTTGTTTTTTGTTGCATAAAGAAGTGAATTAAATTCATGTGGTTTTGTAGGCTATATTTCATAAATTTTTGTTTGGCAGTAACATATTATCCGTCCATGCTAATAAAACATGTATTTATTTTATATAATATCTGTTTATATTAAACATGAAATGTGGAATATATTATTGCTTTACTCTTTTTAAACCCTTATATTTCATATAAAATATATAAATATAAATAATCCGTAATAACGACGCTTCATATGTTTGCGTACTAAAGCGTAACACGACGTAAGGGCATCAGGTTGTAATAGTAGTAAAGTTTTAATGGGCGTTATGGTTTTGTTGCATTGTGTCCATTTGAGTATTTGTGTTGTTTAGTCTACTGACACAACTCGTTTTACATTCTCTGTTCCTATACTACTTAGGTGTCCTTTCTTTTCAAGCTGTATGATTTAAGGAAAACCAGAAGTAATTGATAATAAATAAAACCATAAAATTAATTCATAACTTGTTGCATAAACAAATTATCATAAATTAACAGTGTTTATACAAGAACACTAAAACATACGAGTATATTTGTATTTTAAGTTTTTTATCAATTAAACAATCAATTAACACGAGGTTACAATCAATTTTGATTGGTTTTATAACTATAATAAGATATAAATAATGTTCAGTTTTTTCATACAATATGATATCATGTATATACGGGAGCAACACGATTGCGTGAATGACCAATTATTTAATATTTGCAAGCATTTTGCAGGCGGTCTTTTAAGAATCATGTGATTGCTTTAAATTGCTTTCAGATGGCGACTGTTGTATCTGAACTGCATTGACATACACAAGTTTGGTTAAATTAAAGAGGTAAAATAAGTACAAGCCAAGAATTAAGCTAAAAAAATTAAATTCATAAATTTCAGAATTGCACTAAGACCTATTTTCACAGAATTATAATTCTGTCGAGAGATTCTTATTTAATGTGCTCTCACTTTCTATGTCGATATATCGATACTAACAATGTTATATTGTGACAGTGATCCAACACATTATTGCAATTTGTTTAGATCAGATGGCGCTATAATCATTTTATCTCATCTGTATACATAATGTAACACAACTTTTGCTTTGTCGTATTGCACTTCGACCACGACAATCAACCAATGGCTACTATATGGTTCTATAACAGATTGTCGCTTTACTGTAAATGGAATATGTTACAAACTGCAAGCTGACAATATTCGGTTTCCATGGTAACCGTTCTAGTAGGACTTAAACCACACCTGCATCCCGAAACGCGGCAGCGATGACTTGCAGTGCTGTAGCAAACGTATTACAGGTGCTATAAACATAGCTAGTCTGGATGCGTGTGAGTTCAAAAACATTTCATTTTATCATTTTACCAGTCAACGTATTCAAGGAAAGTTGTGTATCCTAACCGTAAAGGTAATTTAATGTTGTTGGTGTTGTTTGTTTTTTGTTTGTTGTTGTTTTTTTCCTTTTTTTATAAACCTCTAGTTTTAGTTAACTGCTGATACAAAAGTTTACTTTTATATATTTTTTGCAAATTAATCTTAATCAAAATATAATTAAAACTTGCATACCTGTGCTTGTGCTGTTGTGGTATACAACTTGACAATATTGTATATCTTCTGATTCTCACTAGTGTTTATTAGGCTTGCTGTAAAATTAAAATATTTACTTTTAATGCAGCCTATGGAAGTGTAGATATATTCTGTAAAACAATAAATTATATTCTAATTAAAACTTGTTTTATTTGATAAGCTATATCACGTTACACAAAAAAAGCAAATTGTGTTATAAATCCAGATGCTAGAAATTGTATGTTTTATATAAAAGCAAAGCGTTAAGCTAGTATTTACTTTTAATTTTTATGGAAAATAATTTGCGCAATAGCTCAGTTGGTAGAGCGCCGGCTTGCGGATTGGGAGGTCGTGGGTTCAAACCCCGGCCGGGTCAAGTCAAAGACTTTAAAGTTGGTAGTAGTGGCTTCCCTCCTACCGCTCGGGGCGAAGGGGACAGCATTACGCCTGACTCGTCGGTGTCAGTATAATGGAGCGGCCGGGTTCAATCCATGTGCACCTCATAAGTGCGCCTGTGCTATAATGATAGAAATGTCGCTGCACAGAATCGGCAAAAAAATACAGGCA
The DNA here is from genome assembly GCA_007844125.1 of Sinonovacula constricta. Lineage (NCBI taxonomy): Eukaryota > Metazoa > Mollusca > Bivalvia > Cardiida > Solecurtidae > Sinonovacula > Sinonovacula constricta. The sequence goes on from CM017563.1 coordinate 13,989,040, forward strand.
AATCCCTGAATCCTAGATAATTTGCGAGCATTTGGGTTTTACAAATTGCTATGAATAAAAAAGGACACGAATCTTAAAAAAAGCTTCTGCATTCGAGTTCTGGATTTGTTAATAAAATAGTAAGTACAGCTCTCAATCAACATGATTGATCTATGATTTCTTCTGCAGATATGTCTTTAAAATAACACACGTATATTAATGTAATTATTGTATTACAACGATATCATTTGACAGATGCGCAAAAGCTCTTGCACAAACTCTGTAACGCATTGTCTCGTGATGTTTAGCGTAAACAGTGTGTGAGTGCAAAATGTGGAAACTGACAAGTAACTATAATACTGTATTTTAGAAAAAAATACAGTTACATTTAAAAATCATTAAATGTAACTAGTTATCTGTACACTTTTACTGACTACTCGAATGTAGAAATGGTAATGTGGTAAAAATCATCATCATCATCATCATCATCATCATCATCATCATCAAATAATAATCTTTGTTAAATATATTAATCACAGACAAACCTGACTGCAATCTTTTTGCTGTTGTTGTTGTTGTTGCGTACGTGCGTGTGTGTGTATGTACGTGCGTGCGTGCTGCGTGCGTGCGTGCGTGTGTGTGTGTGTGTGTGCGTGTGTGATTGCTGTGGACTCTTCGCACATACCTTCCGATTTTACATTAGATGAATAACAAATCAAATCCAGGCCTTTTTACACCATAATGATTTCTACGGTGACATTTTACGCCATACTATTGTCCACTGATTATTTTGTAAAAATGTCGTTTGGTAAAGATTTCACACTCTAACATCCATTTTTTATATTTTAGTCCTTAAACTTTACACAATCGGGATGACAACCAATCTGACGTGGAACAGCAGTGGTGTGGATCCCGCTGACCACATGAAGCTTCCGTGGATCAAATACATGGAAGCCACCATCTTATCCATCGTGTGTGCTATTGGACTCCTGTTCAACATCCAAGTTATGATCATTGCGCTTTTAGGAACCGTGAACCGGACAGCGCGCCAAAAATTATTTCTTCTCTTCGGTTTATCACTCAGTGACAGTTTCGTCTGCTGTTTACGCGGGCCCTGCATTGTCATCATGGTCTTGTACCGGACGGGTCTGTTGCTAGATGAGTACATCTGTGCATTCTGGATCTTTTCCTTCGCCTTTGTTTTTATTGCCATGATAACCAATATGGTCATTGCGGTCCAGCGGCGAATGATTGTGTTTGCCTACCAACAATTTTTGAGAACCTTCACGTTGAAAAGAACTCTTGTTTTTACTGTTGCATTATGGGCTGGCGTAGCGGCCATTTTAGTAACAAGCTATATTATCCTAGAGGTTAGGGGGGAGATACCTCCAAAAGCGAGTTCATGTCATGTAACTATCGCAAGATTTCCAATCGACAGCATCCTAGCGACCATTGTGAGAGGGGTATTAGCTCTTGTACTTGGAATTTTGCCCATTTGCATTCTATGTTTTTGTTACATCCATATCATATGCCAGATTTGCAGAACCGGATTGCTTCAACTTGAACGAGTAGATGAAAGCGCCTGTTACCGTAGAGTGATGAACATTTCTCTAGGACGCTTGTGTCTTTCCGTTGTTGGTTGGGTGCCATATCTTCTGTACGTCACAATTGCGCCTCTAGTGTCGTCAGCAAGTTTTTTCGCGAATGCGCACTATTTGGATTTCTTGGTCGTTCTCCAAGCCGCAGTGTCGCCGTTGATTACTATGCAAGATGCTGAGTTTCGGGACCAAGTAAATGGAACCAGTAAGAAACGTTACTGGTCTATCTTTTGCAGGAATAAGCAGACTTCGCGAAAGGTTAGCGTCCCCATAACTTCAGCTGATATGAAAACGCAGGGTCCTCTTCAAGACGAAAACATTGCAAGCATTTCAAAACCCTAAGTAACACATTTAGAAGACCATTTTGGATTGGCTTTGCAATCTTTGAAACTAAAATTGTATATCCAGTAACAATTATCGTCCTTATATTTGAATTTCTTAACGGCGTGGAAAAAAACCCCGTTGCCATAGCGATTAATCTGCGTACAAATTTGATGTCGTAACTTTTTGATGTGAGTTTCTGAACTACGCTGCCGGACTATGATATTCTTACAGGGACGTTTTAAGGAAGTTTCAAATTTCTATGCATAATTTAAAAAGAAACAAAGAAATACTCGTATGTGACAATGAAGTGTGAAATGTTGAAAAAGTTTACGGTAAATATTAAGCAGAAAATTAGAGATTACAGACATGCTAACATTCTTGGAAAAGGGTGTTTCAATACAAAACAGTTTAAAACGTATACATAATACGTATTATAATGTATAATACGAATATAGCACATAAGACTAACCAAAACAATGGTAATTGACTCCTCTCACTTAAATTGTAAATTTTTATTTATACAGTTGGTTTGTGGGAAACCCCTTCAGGAAGTGCGAGGCTGAGGTGCTCCACAAACTAGGTTTAATCACCTCTATCGGTTCTTTTGCCGACTAACGTTCCAAAACAGTAACTTTTGTTTTTGTTTTCTTTTTGTGTGTAATGTCTCGTCTCTGTGTTTTTTTGTCACTTTTACGTTTACTCTGTATGCCTTTGTCTAGCGGTAGGTCGAATTGTAATATCTTTGGTAATTCTTATGGGACCTTTTCTTATATTTTATATATTAATATTATATATTTTGAATATAAAGCTTTATGTGTACTTGTAAAGTATGTGTCTTATGTTTTGGTTCCATTGCCGAAATTGTTTGCATATTTTGAATATGAGCTTCGGCTTGCAGATCGGGAGGTCGCGAGTTCAAACCCCGACCGGGTCAAACCAAAGACTTAAAAGTTGGATGTAGTGACTTCCCTCCTAACGCTCGGGGCTAAGGGGACAGCATTACGCCTGACTCGTCGGTGTCAGTATAATGGACCGGCCGGGTTCAGTCCCTGGGCACCTTATAAGTGCCTCGGTGCTATAATGATAGAAACGTCGCTGCAAAGTATCGGCAAAAATGCCTGCTAATCCTATCCCATTTCTATTTTGAATAGGAAGCAGTATGTGTACTCGTAAGGTATGTGCCTTATGGTTCGGTTCAATTGTTAAAGCGTATCCATATTTTGATTAAAAAGCTTTATGAATAATCTCAAGGTATGTGCTTTATGGTTTTGTTCGATTGTTGACATTGTATGCATATTTTGAATATAAGGCTTTACGTATAATCTTAAAGCGTTTGCCTTATGGTTTATCCAACCGTGACAAAAGATTCCGTTGAACAACCAACAAAGAGTCATGTCGCAGAATCAAATTTTGCCTATTGACGTAGATTGATATAGTAAGGTCAGGATGATTGCCGACGTTCTTGTTTGTGTGTTTGTTTATTGGGTTTATCGGGACGCCAACAGCATTTCAGTTATCTTGAGACGGTGTCCATTTGAAGCAGATATAGTGCTGTCTTCACTGTGTATAGCATGCCGTGAACACCTGGCATGATAGTCACATTACTCTGACACCGGGTCAACCAGTCGTGGAACTACCATTGTATTTGATTGAGCGTTAGAAAGGGAGTTATACCACTTCCATTTTTAACGACTTGGGTATGTCGCGGCCCAGGATCGAACCCGGGGCCTCTCGTACCTGGAACCGACGCTCTACGCTCTACCGATTGCGCAACCAGGTCCGGTCCGACGTTCTTGTGTATTAATCGAGGTAATTTTATCTTCATCTCACTTTAATAACCCTTTGTTGACAATACTTATAAAACATTTTTCAATTATGAAAAAGAGATGACCGTTAAACTTGCCATGCCTTGGAAATTAGAAGAATTAAAAAAATACAAGAACAAATTAACTGCGTATTATTTTCGTGTCATAAAGACATCAAAACGAAACACGTACTACCATTACGGAGTTGGTAGACTATTTTGTGGAAGATAATAATTGACAATCAACTTTTTATTTCTTTTACAGTCGTTTGACTTCAATAAAAAGGATACTTTAATACCTGAAAGCACTTTTGAAAACATAATGGTAATACATGTAGAAGCTAGGATAATATTTCAAAATGAGTATAGCATCCAGTATTTATAGCGGCTGTCATTGCTTTTATGTTGAGCGCAAAATTTTAGTACAAACTTAAAAAATTATAAAATTATTAACTGTTTTATTTATACTTAGCGACTGTTGTATATTCATAATCATGAGCTGCTCTTGTGAGTTTTTTTTTTCAATATTGTGGATTTATTTTGTGTCACACAAAGCCAATCAGAAAATACAGGTCTCAAACATCATAAATTGATTAGGAAAATATTATATAATGGTTAATAATGTCCATAATTTCACACATAAAAAACTTAATTATGTCAATAAGTATTTATGAAATGATAAGATATAAAAAATTAAATTCTTTCAGATGAAGTCAAATGCTAAGTTCAGTGTAATTTCAACTTAATTGCACTTTTATTGTCCTTTGTTATTAACAACATGTTTCAGCAAAAAATTTACAATTAAAATATTACAACAATAAAAGCGAACAACCTTTGATATGAAAAAATGCCATTGAAAATAGATAAAAGTATATTAAATGTATAAATAATTTATTTGTTTTATTTGTTTAATAAACATCAACAATATATAATTGTGGCGAAGCAAGGCTATCATTGATAAAGAATATTACAGAATTCCCAAGTTTCTTGTTCCAAATCTGTGTACATAATTAACTTCAGACGTTTCGACTAAAATCTTCTTTTTTTTTCCTTTTTCAGAACTAAGTTAAATTTGTAGAATTCAAAGAATTCGATAAGTTTTAAATACATCGCTGCGATCAATTATGATCGTTATAGTGAAGTTCACCTGTTTTGGAGGAGGAAGACCCCAAACAAATGTCTGAGTAAAACCAGCGACGCACCGCAGGTCAGCGGGAGACAGTTAGATGTAGGTTCTAGTAAATAATTAGGATGATCAAACAATAAAAAATACTTCTTACGTCCTCGACACAATGAAACAAAACTCATACAATACATTACAATACCGCGTGTTTTTTGACTAATGGAATGTTATTGTATATACTAAAAAAGGCTTAGTCAAACAAGATCTATTTAAGGCACTTTCTCACAAGACAGAATCATCTACGGGAAAAATGAAACATCTCATTATGTTTTCATACATCCTCCTGAATCTGTCTACTGCTGCTAGTTACTCGACTACAGAAATGATGTCAATTTGTCTTCTAAAAAGCACTGTTGCTTCATCAAACACAAGCCGAGAAAATGGTCTGGAATCATACCGTTTAGAGATTCGTCTGAAGACGTCACGATGTCTCTAGTTGATGCCATTTTGCGTAGACGCCGCGCAAACTAGACTACGACAATGTCTTTGTAATTCCTGCTTTGAATTTTAACAGAGTAACCAGGAATTAATGACGGCACGTTGTCTCTTTGGCCTCATTCGAACAATGACCAACAATGACCCATCACAAGACACGGCATGTCAAGTCATCATGTGTTGGTATTTATTCTAACCGTCTTTCACGATGCCATAATGACGTCACAACTGCCAGTCTTCCTTGTATGAACAATTTCCATAATGAATGTGACCTCGCGTCGTTCAAGATACTTTTTGCATCTTGCGACGGTAATACATGACTTGTAAGAAAAGAAGAACATTAAACAGAGATACCAGGGCGAATGTGTAAATCATGACGTCATCACCGGTCGTTACGATGGAGGTTGTCAGGCGGCCAAATCCTTGAAAGATGCAAAGAAACGCAGACATCGCAGAGAGTTGACCCGGATTCTTCGATTTGTGAATCTTGTACATTTGGATTACCTAAAAGATAAATTTTCGGATTTTTTTTCTAAAGATATGCGTTACCCTAGCTGGTAAAACAATTTAAGCTGAAAATGTAAACAGAGATTTTCATTGGTTCTGCAAGATCGTGATTCAAATAACCACTTTCTGACTTAATATAATTGCAATTCTTCGTTTATACTTTCTATGAGATATTGTTTACAGATCATTTTTGAGAAAAGCTCTAATCTTTCTTGCTATTTTTGTAAAGAAACGTTAAAATATTCCGTTTGAAGAAACACTCTTCTTAATAAGAAAAAAAAATAAATACATCAAATTAAAAGTATCAAGAAAGATTCTTGAAACGTTCTTATTGTGCTTCTTTTTAATTTGGGTTACTTACTCTGCTAACGAAGATGGCGGGAAGGCTGAGAAGGTAGAGGGGCCAGAGAAGTTGGTGTGGGAATGGAGGCCATAAAAGGACCAGCATAATGCAGATGTACACAAGCAGGAACGAAATGGAAGTCTTCAACTTATTGCTGTAGATCAATAGTAGACACATCAGCACCACGTTCAACAGCATCAGGACGATGTTCTCGCCCCAGGCGCTGTATGAATAACAGATATAAATTGAAAAGTAAGACTATTGTAAATACAATCAATTGACAACAGCATAATTTCATTGACGCCGCTCTAAAGAGCGGTGTCTTTTATGGAATGCATTGTTATAGGGACGATAGTGTAGCAGGCACTATCAGGAAATCGCAGCTGTTTTGTGAGACCTTTTTGCAGAGAAAAGAACCGAGTATTCCGTGTTTTTGTATATAACAATGTAGCTTGCAACAATAAAGTGAAGCTTGTAGTTATAAAAAAAGATAGCAGACATTGATAGGAATTCGCAACTGTTTGGCGAGGTCTTGTTTAATGGAAGAAATTGAGTATGCCTATACGGGTTTTGTTGAGTAGTTGTCTTGTGCGTTAAAAGAAGCGCCTTAGTCTCGAAGAGAAACAACGTATGTATATGTCCAGAAGCAAATGATAAAAGTCCAACACAATTATAGTTATAAATTGAGTCCAAATTTCTTATGTGTGTATGTGCGGGGGTGGGGGGGGGGGGGGGGGGGGGGGGGGGGTGGGGGTGGGGGGTCTAGTCTTATTTTCGTTTTATTACGCCTTGACAATGAACATCGTGTGATAAATGAAAAAAATACTATCATTGCTTGTAAGGATTTATATTAGGCTTTGCTCTTACATGTTGCCTTAACAACTCTGAGAAATTCATATTTTTGAATATGATAAAAAAGTATTGTGATAAGGTATTGAGAATTAGGATGTGTTAACATAACGGCCATATCTGGTCAGACTGCATGGGGTTAACGGGGTTTGTTGGGGGTACATCTACCCGGCTGGACCCAGCCTCAAGCTGCAGTAGTCTCAGGGAAGGGGTGCGGATTGGAGTGTTGCTGACCAATGGCACTGCAGTAACTCTGTGTGCATTGTTTTGTGAGTTCTTACCGTGACACCTTTGTGTACAGTGAAGAAACTAATTAGTTTACGAACAGTTCTTATTGCTATCTCCCAGAATGGTATTATGTTGGGTAAGTGGTACTCTAAAATTGTCACCGTCATTAACGTCAATCTATAAAAAGGAAATCGGAAGTTTTATGTCAAAAGAACTTTTCTTACCTCACTTTAAACCCTTTGTGGATGGCATAAGCGACTGTAATGGAGGAGGCTTGAAGCATCAGCAACATTGACACTACCGAGATACCCGAGGCACTCCGCTTGTGCAACAACTTGACGATCTGAGGCAGCTGACCTAAAGATGTGTTGATATTTATGAATATTCATTAATCCAAGCATCAAAGTTTCATTTTATAGTTCCCCAGAAAATTATGATGAAACTCCATTTCAATTTTACACCTTTTTATAAACAAAGTTGCAGTCTCTGTTGTTGTTGTTGTTTTTATCTTAGCAAACAGCATAACATTACTATCAACAAAAAGTAGCCTATTCACTACTCAGAACTTCGTTGTATAAAAAGATAAAAGTTTGTGTGTGTGTGTTGGAAAACGTTGGATGAGAGAAAGAAAGAATGAAAGTGGGATTTAAAGGACAAATGGAGAGAAACATTTATTAAAAAAGACTATGCATAAACTGTATACCGTCTAGACTTTGTTGTAATCAATATGATATAGTATTCTTGCGCTTTGTGTTTGGAAAATATGAAATTAATACTAAATTTAAAAACGAATACATATTTGTGTGAAACAGAGCAAGGTACAAGTACACACACACACACACACACACACACACACTAAGCGAATGTAATCATCCATGGTGGCTGATTTCGGCCATTTCGCATCCTCGCGTTGTCGCCCTTGGAAGCGATCTTCTTATGAAGTTTATTTATACACAAAGAAAGTAGTAGAGCAGGCCAGAAAAGGAAATCGCAGCTGTTCCGTGAAACATTTTTCAGAGAAGAAAAACGAGTATTCCACTTTTAACAGTGTAGCTTGCAACAATCAGGAGTAGCTTGCTCTTATAAAAAGGTAGCAGACATTAATAGAATTTCGCAACTGTTTCGCGAGGTCTCGTTTAATAAAAGAAACCGAGTAGGCCGATGTTAACTTTGCAGCATGTATAAACTTTTATCAACCATAAAGGTCAAATTGTTTATGTTTCTGAAGTAAACGCCAACGTCGTATGTACATCGACATACAAGTAATAGAAAACAATAATCGTAGGTTTTCAATAATGTCTTGAGTCGTTGTTTTTGTTGTTGTTATTAAAACAGTCACTTTAAACTCTGTATTGACGTCAATAAAGAATTTATAGAGACTGTTTTATTGAAAAAAAAAAACCCTGTTGGAATAATATTTACTGCTGTTTGTAGTAAATACAGAAGCACGACTGTTTGTTTTTGTTACGGCATACTGACACAGTTATGGTCATACTGGCGACGTCCATATAATTATTAATAGAGGAAAACCTCAGACCTATGTCTGGGTAGAACCACCGGCGCACCTCATCTCACTTGTACGTTTGGTTACTTACTCAATGTCATTGTGGCTATGAGGAAATATCCCAGGACATGGCTGAATGAGTTCAGGAGATACGGACCTGCAACATTAAACAAAGTAAGAATATAAATGTGATAAAAAGTACAATATTTGCAAAGCAGAAACTTCTTAAGTCTTGCGAGTTTTGCTGTTTTTAAGACCCAACAAGACTCGCAATACGAAATATACAATCAAATATGTGTATACTATACATCAGTTCCAACTTATCCTCAAACATGTTTAAACAAAACTTCATACTGCATATTTCAATAAAATTATCCAAACATTAATCGCTACAATATAATAGATTTTAAAAACTGCAAAAGATAATATAATAAACAAAACTATAAATACCGACTAAAACAGACATAATATGTCCTACAGTTAATTATATCATCTTAAGTGTATAAAATATACTTTAATGATGGTAGTAGTGGCTTCCCTCCTAACACTCGGGGCTAAGGGGACAGCATTATGCCTGACTCGTCGGTGTCAGTATAATGGACCCGCCGGGTTCAGTCCCTGGGCACCTTATAAGTGCCCCTGTGCTATAATGATAGAAATGTCGCTGCACGGTATCGGCAATAATGCTGGCATATCATAATCCCATTTATAGCGTTGCCCCATCATCTCAGCGCAATATTTCATCATGATGATGATGGTGGTGATGATAATGGTGATGATGATACTGATGATGATGATGATACTGATTATGATGATGATGACGACGACGATGACGACGATGATGATAATGATGATACAATGATAAGTTGAATTAACCATGTATATATGGTTGACAACTGGGTTATACACCCCCGTCTTCAGTCAGTACACTTTCATCAGGACAAGATTAGAAGAGATGACGAGTGGACTTTAGCTTCGACACGTATTTCTTTCTTTCTATGAATAGTTCATATACATATAGTATAGATAGATATGTATACATGTATCTATGATGCACCTATCTGTCAATGTTTAGTTAAATTGTCACTAGTATCTTTATATAGATATACATTCATGTGTACTGGCTATTGTTGGAACAGAGTTATAATTGCACAGTACGTGTACAGGGACGTTATGAAGTTATATACTAGTTCACAAGATTATGATGCAAGAACTACGATAATTTAAACTTTTTTTAATGATGAATCCTTTGTGATCTGACACTTTGTGTGAAAAGAATTAACAATATAAAATAATAGATGGTATACTTAAATGATAATGCTAAAACTGATTTCTGTGAAGGCTTTATAATACACATGTTAGTAACATAAGAACATAAGAACTGTAAGGTCTACATCTTTTCTTTTTTTTCTTTTTTTTGGGGGGTGGGGGGGTGGGGGGTGTCTCTTTTCTCTTTTTTCTTCTTCTTTTTTATTTTCTTATTTTATTATTATTAGTTTTGTTTATTGAAATACCAATTTGAGAGACCAGTGTCTTTTTAGAAACATTGGCGCACCACAGGTAGGTTGGGCAGCCTTTCCTCATTAAGTGCTTCGCCCCGAACGGGACTCGAACCCACGCGTTGAGGGACTAAGCAATCAGAGGAGTAACAAGTAGACTATCACTACTCTACGGACGCAAAATCAATTTGATTTACGTGTATTCATACCATACATAGTGTGTCTTTTAATTTCGTTTAGGTGACATTTTTTTTTAGAAAAAAGTACCCTGTTTATGTATTTTTATACAATGAACAAACATAGGAATACATGTTTGTGGTGTAATCCAATTCGAAATATAAAGACAGGTCTTGCTTCTCACCTGCGGTGCGCCTGTGGTTCTACACAGATGTATGGGATCTTTCTCCAACGATAAAAGATTGCGTTCGTGACAAAGCGGGTATGCTCGCCGACTTGTTACACCTCAGCCCCCTCACTGCATAGGTTTAAGACCCGGACGGGACGAGAACTTTCATGTGGGGGGGGGGGTCTTCAAGCTGACATGTCGTGTGTCGGTCGTTTTACTCAGACATTTGTCTGGGATCATACAAAACAAACTTAATCGAACAAAAACCTGGACGTGGGAAAAGAATTGTGGTGTTTTGATTTGTATATAGATACAAAAAAATACGTCATTGTGGTAACGTACCATATTGTGTTTGCTGGCCTCTTAAAATGTCAGACATTTCGTTCAGGTACACGGAATACATCACCCGGTGTGATGTAGACGTATCCATAGTAACGGTTGGTGTCAAAGCCGGTCAGCACTGAAGCGATCCAAGTCTTGAATCTGGGGAGGGAATAATGATGAAACACTTTATATAAAATTAAAGTTTAATAACTACATTTATAGATGTCGATGCTTCTGTGGTCCCATGCATGTCAACGTTATAGCGAGGCGCTGCCGCCGTTATTCAGTCGGTTTACGTGTGTCAGAATGTATCAATCAAAGAATATGGTTCGTTATCTCGCGAAGTTTGCGATTTAATTATTATAACAAAACGTCGTCATCGTCATCATCAGTATCGTCACCAGTATCATCACCTTAGGTAGCTATTTAGTATTTGAACCGTTAGCGGTTCTATGTGTAAATCTCCGGTAACGGAGTCGTTTGTCTGGCCGTTGCACGACACCCTTTGTCTTTAAGAGAGAGGGTGAAATCGTTGGTTAGTCAGATAGAATATGTGGTTAATAAAATCCAGATGTGGTCGATTTAAAAATTACCAGAAAAATAAATAAAAATATTATGGTCATATAAATTAATTTCTGTGTCTCCGTCATAAGTTTAAATGTAATCTAACAGATTTAACAGATTTACCGAAACTATGCAAACAAACAAAACAATTGAGACACTTAAGCTGATAATGGTTTGTTCTTTTAAGAGGGATATTGCGTTTCACGACAAAGCAATTAAGCCAATACATTATGCTATTGACATGATTGTCCGTTTGTGGGAGTCCAGAGTCCAAGTAGCTTCTCAAGTTAATTCTATTCTTGCAGGGGCGTGATCAGGCGACTTTTGAGAATACGCACTTTTCCGGGGGGTGGAGGGTTGCGTGACTTTTTCACCTTTGTTTTGACTTCATTATCAACAATTTAAGAGCATATTACTTGTAATATTTGTAATATGGGGCCCAATATTTTTTACCACTGTCGGTAAATTCAAAACATAATTTTTAACAAAAATTAAAAAGTCGTTTTTGGTCCAGTTATATAGGGTAGCTTATATATAGATAACCAAGAAAGACCATGAAATGTGTTAAATGAATGCAATATTCAAATGTTTTGTTATGTCTTTGAAGTAATATAAGATCGCAATCTTTCGCTGCACTCATAATAATAACTTGTTACTTGTTTTAGTATTTTCTTTATAAAAGCAAGCATTCTACATAATGCAATTTTCGATTAAAATAAATTATCCTTTAAAAATGAAATATATAAAAGTAAATAGAAATAATACACCTTTCAAGACATGTGTATATATAATGCGCACACAAAATAGATAATTTCGTCACCTACCAAAAAGGAAAAAAAAACACATCAAAGTTTGTTTCTACTTACTTTAGTTAAACGTAATTCTATTAGTCACCGGTCGCCTCGTATCCTGTATTATTATGTATCAATTATTATTTTTAATAACAATAATACATAACACTTAATATCACCACTGTTTATTTGTTATTAATGCGCTCAATTAACCCCTGGATCACTGTTTCACTGTGGGCAGCCCAAACAAAGTCACTTCAAAAAACCGTACTTGTATCATTAAGTTTCAAGAGTGTTGCTTTCCGTTCGTCGATGATGAAATCGTTGGTATGAAAGAATGTTTAAGCCTTATATAACGTGTACCCAACTGACTCGAACACAACGTTGTATCTTAACGTATCAAAAAGTAGCAAACACTGATTAATTATCTTAGCGATGTCTGGTCACGGAGTTCATCATCACTCTGGTACAGACAGATGAACAGGCGGACAGACGGACAAACACATGAATCACGATTACAATAGAAGCCTGTCATTAGCCGGTCACTTGACTGTCGGCTGGACCTTGTACCGTATGGTGTGGCGTGGTGGCACTGGGAAGACTGTGTTTGTCAGTTTTGTAATTGTAAACATAATGATATAATTAGTCATGGATATTTCATGTTGTATTTGAATGATTGTTTTAATTAGTCTTCTGTTTTAAATTATCGTAAAACGAAGCATTTCCCAGTTGCTGGATTTATATAGGTGAGCTTCCGGCGCGCGCCCCTCTTAATGTTTTTGGAGCAATATGTATTCAATTTTATAAACTCGAAAATTTATCAATTTTGATTTTGATGCTTGTCAGAACGCATCTACAGCATTTCAGAAACAACGGCTTTCTTATTTTTCCGGTTGTTAAAACACATTCCTTCCGCAAAAACAAAAAAAAAATTAAGAAAGCATGCCCTCTCTCTAAGGTAAAATTGAGGACCTGTTCATGTCCCCTACGGAAGAATTTTGAGAAAGGATCGTAAAATGTGGTATAATATTTAATGTTTTAACGGGAAATTTTTTATAATATTATTATGATAAAATGTAACAAAAAGTGTTTTATTGAGAAAACTTGTAAGTCAGTTTTTGTTAGTTTCGAGTTGAAATTGTTCACAAAATATCACCATTACGGCCATCTGTCTTTGTTACACTGCATTTCATATTGCAATTATAATATAACATTGTAGTACAAAATGTTATAAATAATTAGTATTTCATTGACAGAACATGGGTAGTTATTCTAGGATGTACAAGTAATGAACATACTCTCCAAATTTTGCAATTTATATATCATGAATATATTATGATACAACGGAAATAAAAATGAGAATTAAAAACAACAACATATAATATGATATGAACAAAACAAAATATGATATATCCAATTTAATATGAGATGAAACAATTTAATATGTTTTGAAAATTACCCATCGCTTTAAAAGCTATATCTTATGCATGAATGAAAGCTGCAAACAGGCGCACAGCCATCTTAACATGCAAGTGATCTTGAACTTCGAAGCAGACGGTATCATTTTGACATAAAAATGACCGTGACATTCGTGACAGTGCAAATGCAACAAAGCATGATAAACCTGTTCATGTTTATTGAATAACGCTCATCGGATGAATGTCAACAACATGTTATGTCAACACCACAGAGATTATTGTTCATGGCTGAGAGTCCTGATTTAAGTCCTGACGAATATTATCCATACATGTTAAAGGTGTATTTTAACACAGTATCTTCTCATCGTTAAAGGTGGTATCCAACAGTTTGGCCCACAAAGATTTTTTCTCAAATAACCAAATAAGTCATTGACACATTAAAAGGTCTTGCAAAATTCTGTTCATTGATGCCAAAAGCCGCTGTGAATAGTCAAGAATAAATCCCCTCTCGTCATTGCAAACGGGTGTTTCCTATACGAGCCACGCTGCAGAGGTAGCTATTTTTACACTTAGTCAACCATGTGACCACTTACTTATATATAGTCATCCGGGTAAGCCGCTCTGACGTCGACCTCTAATTTTAGCAGTGACCACTATCGCGCTTTTTATATAGTTGGTAAAACTGACCATTTAGAGTTTTTTGTGTTTTTATTTCCGCGATTAGTACAGTCTAACAATAAAGTAAGTGTTCACAGGCATTTTTATAACGACTAAAGTATGTGTTTATGTAAAAAGTATGACCAAATTCTCCAAAGCAGTGGTTAGATATTGGTACGTTTATTTGATATAGGCAAACTGTCGGATACCACCTTTAACGGTCAAAGATGTCCACGAACCTTAAACTGTGACTTTTTAGTGTGTTGATATATTTAACATAAGAAGCACAACAATTAAATAGCACAATAGAAGGGATATACACAAATAATTTCACTTGTATGGAAACCTCAAACATCATATAAATACAGACAACTATTATTTAATAGAACGACATTCATTTAAACTAAACACCACTCACTAAGCCTACTCAGGCTTTACTTTCTTTTTGATGTTTCTGTTCTTTGAAGCACACAATAAAATCATTTTTTTTCTCTGTGCTTTGAAGAACAGAAACATCCGAAAACAAGCGGGAGCGATCCTTGCGTACATTTTTCCTTTGAAAGGGACAAGGGATCGATAATTCATGTCAGAGTTTTCCTATATGAAACACAATTTTACAATACCCTTATACTTTTAGGTAGGATTGGGGTGGTAGGTGGGTGGTGGGTGTTAGTGGGCGGGTTGGACTTGTCCATATATTCTGCATACACTCATTCTTTCATATCAATAAAGATGACTGATTTGGATTTGCAGATAAAATTTAAAACGAGCACGTGGTCAAGTAAATAATTATAATTTTTAATGCTTGGTAGGGTTTTTAAGCCGACAGTTAAACGTATATACCTGGGACGGACGGACAGCAAGGGTCGTTTCGGTGCGAGCGAACCAGATAAAAGATATGAAGGTCAGGACGGACAGGCGATCACACACGTACTAGTTAATAACACAAATGAATGAGGCGATACTAAATTAATGATACCTATGTACATTTATGATACGCACCACACGGGAGCGGATCTAGGATTTTATTTTCGATGAGGTATATGGTAGGGGTGTTTTTTTTTCACGAAATATATTTGAAGCACATACGTATATTTGATGACAAATTGCTTTTGGTTTTTGAAATGTCGGGTACGTGTTTGAACGTGAATCTGGACCTGAGACTTATTCACCTGTTTAAGTTATACAAAATATATCTTGATATGTATGGTAGGTCTATTTTAGAGAGTGGTTGACGTTCGCCGGGACACCCTCTCACCCAACTCGACCGCCACCCCCTATCAAGGAGGATGTGCGCCGAAACCCTCCCCACGATCACACGCCCCCTTGCACCCCACTCTCCCCTCTAAATCCGCCTCTATTACATATACATACACATATATACAAACCATACTGAGTCGGCTTCTGCAAGTACTTGGAAAATGTGACTGTGATACGTGGACCTTGTACCACTCGTACCATATGATTGCACTGCTTCACGACACAGCTGATTATGGTAACAGTATAGCAAGAGGAGTCGATAATGGCCCCTGATGTAAAAAAGAAGCTGACATCTTCCCTGACGCCCATGGACCTCGTTTGTTTCCCTTTGTTCTCGCAAGAGGAAGTCGTGCTTCTAATACTCAATACCTGGTACCACTTATACTACGTCGACCTAAAAGTCGCCACCATGTTCTCTATTTTACAATGCAATCGTAATTTGCAGGCAGTTATGGTCACCCGCACCATTAAGCTTGTAGAAATACATTTTTTTATGGGAACGATAGTGAAGCTGGCAAAAACAGGAAATCGCAACTGTTCTGAGATTTTTTTCAGAGAAAAAGAAATGAGTATTCCGTTTATTGATATTGTAGATTGCAACAATGATATGTAGATTGTAATAACAAAAAAGTTGCTGGCATTTATAGGAATTCGCAGCTGTTTGGCGAAGTATTGTTTAGCAATACTTAAAAAAAGAACAAGAAAGAGCCAGGACGTGAGACAGCCAATGTGCCAAAGAGCATAAACACTCTCTTACACTGTCGATTAATTACATACACATTTGACAGTAACAAACCATAACTTCAAGGGGAAGTAGAGTATTTGCTACTTTGTTTTCCTTGTTCTATGCTACATCTGTAATAACAAGCTGCATTGCTAACATCGGTAAACTCGGTTTCTTTTAAATACTTATAAAGATTTGTTATTGAAACAAGAGGGCCATGATGGCCCTTAATCGCTCACCTGATAACACAGGCTTTTTATAGGCTCAAATCTGGCATCAAGTTATTAAGAGTTGTTTACTGTAGCAATCTTCGGTGAAGATAGGACCATTAGTGTAGCCACTGGGTTGATAACATTTTCTAGACTTTTACCAAGTAACCTACTGAATTCACATGACCGACTTCAAAACATATGTAAGATTTCATACTGGCAAACATTCTGGCCAAGTTTGGTTAAGGTTGGGCCATGAGTGTGGCATCTAAGTGTTTTCACAAGGTTTTTCTAAAATGTGACCTAGTGACCTACTTTTTGACCCCACGTGACCCAATAATATACTCATTCAAGGTTTCATGCAGACAAACGTTCTGACCAAGTTTGGTGAAGATTGGGCTATAAATGGGATCTCTAGTGTATTCACAAGCTTTTTCTAAGATTTGACCTAGTGACCTTCTTATTGACCACACGTGACCCAGACATGAACTCATCCAAGATTTCAAGAAGGCAAACATTCTGATCAAATTTGGTGAAGATTAGGCCATAAATGGGGCCTCTTGTGTGTTCACAAGCTTTTCTCAGATTTGTCCTAGCGACCTATTTTTTGACCCCACGTGACCCAGTTATGAATTCATCTAAGATTTCAAGCAGACAAACATTCTGACCAAGTTTGATGAAGATTGGATAATAAATGTGGTCTCTAGTGTGTTCACAAGCTAAAATGTTGACAAAGGATGACGGACGAAGCCGTATCACGAAAGCGCCCCTTGAGCACATGGTGCTCAGGTGAGCCAAAACGAAAATGGAAGTGCTTGTTGATGATCGTAAACCTGGATATCACTAAAATGCAGAAAGGTCAACATATACTTCAAAGAGTAAAAGTATATAAACAAAGTAAAACAAATGAAAGGACCTACTTGCATTTAAGGATTATTCAGGGGAGAATATTCATTAATGGCTCTCATTCTAATGCCATTCAAGGATACCTGGCAAGGATAAAGTATGCAGATGTGTCAAAGGTGGAATCCGACAGTTTGCCTACATTTTATATATGTAACAATATTTGTAAATAAGAACGATTGGAATTCCTGCTTAAATAGACATCGACGTCACAGCGGATGACGTGGATGAACTAAAACATTAGTGGTCACATGGCTTTCTTGGTTTAAAAAAGCTAAATGTCCAGCGTGGCTCAGATAAGAAATACATCTTTGTAATGACGATTGTGGCATTATGGTTCACTTTTCTGACAATTGTAGGACACCAATAAACAGGATTTTACAAGTCTGTTCAGATAACAATGGTTTACAGATGTTTAATGAACATATTTTTGGTCCAAACTTTCCATCTTTAAGACTAAAGAATGCACAAAAAATAAAAATCTTAATGTTTGATATAAGAATTTATTAAAAAGTTCTTTTATTTTTTTTAAAATTAGCAAATAAAAATATTTTTATACTTCTTATATGAAGTATATGAAAATACCGTCCAACAAGGGAGATAACTAAAACATTTCTTTCATTTCAATAATGGTTATATCAAATTGTAAGGATATCTTACCCCTATTTTCTGGAAATGGGGTGAAATGTCTTCATAAACTCAGAAGTAAGTCTAAGTAAAGATGATTTGAACACTTCCCCAATTGTTAGTACAAATTGTAAAAAAAATGCTGTTATTGTTAATTCTTTTTTGATCTATTAATTTGCACAATAGTGATTTCCGCAAAAAAAAATAATATACAAACATCAAAGCATATTAAATAGATGATATAATGTAATGTTAAAAGTATGTGGTCATGTAGTTAGTTATCTTGCTCTAAAAATAGCTAACTGTGCAGTGTGGCTCAGAAAGGAAATAAAATATATTTTTTTAATGTAGTGGTGTTGTTTCACTTTATACAGATTCTGGGCATAATTAACAGTATTTTGCAGGATATTTTTAGGAATAATTTATTTGATTGTTTGAGAAAATAAACTTTGGTCTAAGCTGTCGGATATCACATTTAAGGCTATTTTTCTTATATGAGAAAATAGCAAGCTGTCAATTTTTTAAGCTTGAGCAAAACATCAAATGGAAACTATCTGCAAATGGGACAAGACAATTTTTTACAAGGTTTTTCAAAAATTTTGAGTGCCTTCAAAACAGACAACAAAACACCTTAAAATAAGTAATAATCATTTATTTCATTTTTTTTTTCAAATAAACTTCACTTCAAAAGATGTTACACATGCAGTGGTCTAACAAATGTTCATAGGCAGCCTGTAGTGGCTGGTAGGTAGATTTGACTGTTCTTGGGCAATTAAAGTCTACAATATCTGAATTTGGCAATTTTTGTCAGAGAAAGGTTGACAAATGATGGGTTTCTTTTTCTCTGTGTAAGATTCACACTTGCAAAGATGGTAGGCTAAAAGATGACAACTTTGATTCACTATAAAATGTATGGTTGGTCAGTGTTAACATTCCTAACAATTGTTGCATTTTCTCCATTCTCCTGTTATCTCAAAGAATTCTCTTTTACTTAAATTGTTTATTGTTGATGGTTGTTTTTACACTTTTCCCTTATACTTCATTCATTTCACCAATATGTTCAATGTATAGTTTTTGGAGTTTTTTTTATTTTTAATTTGTTAAATTCCTATACAAAACAAAAGAGACATGTAAAATGCAGGTCTATAACATTACAGCTTTTAAAAAATAAAGACGTCTAATATAGGTTTAACAATGTCAAAAGTAATGACAAAATCCACTTGTGTAAATTGAGCAATGATTGAACTGACATTACATTAATGTTGTTGTTGTTTTTTGGCTACATTTAACAATTATTCTGTTACATTTTGCCCAAAACCCAATAATTTGGCATTTTTAGGTGTACAAGCCAATAAAGCCAAAAGGTTTTTTTAGGACATCTTTCCCCTCAACCTCAGATGGGGAAATGAGGACTTTGTTTTTAAATTGGTCAAAATTCTAATGTTCTCCGAAAGTACTAATGTATCCAGCATTATTATCATTTTGAAATTACATTTTAAGCTAAAATGCTTGTTTTGATAATATGCCAAAAATCTTCAAATTTTGTCTCTATGTTTTTTCTTGCTTTCTATAAATCTTAGGGTAAGACCATGGGTCTAGAAAAATACTGAATGCAACAGAATTATCTTATTGCATAATTCATTGTGGATCAACAAAGTTGCGTCGGTTTTAACAAATTTTTAAGTTCTTCTAATCAACTTGCTTTAAAATACAATTGAGAAAAAGGGTAAGGAACATGTTACAGACTAATTATAAAAGTGCAGAAAATGTTTTACAATGCGTCACTTTTGCTGTCTCAAATGCATTTAAAAAAAAAGAAAAGAAAACACACAAAGATTAGTTTTTAGATGGGTAAATTCCTTTTCTTTTTTACCAAAAAATATTCCATTAAAATTCAGAAATTCCTCTCTTCTAAATTTAATTGCTTTAATAATACAAATAAAACAAACGTCCCCCCACCCCCCTAAAAAAACAACAAAAAAAAACAAAAACAAACAAACATTTTAAAGAAAGAATAAACAACATAGGAATACTATTACATTTTAAACAAAAATGGCTTCCATAAAAATTACTTTTTGCAATTAGAAAGACTAAGAATATAATGTAAAATATTTGAACTATTTAATTTGAAATGTCAATTTCATGTCAAATGTTGAAGAACAAAACCTGAAGCTAATCACAAGACATCTAACGGGGCCAAAACACACATACTTTAATTTAAAGCATTTTTTGGACACCCATAAAGAATAAATCTTTGATTAGATATCCAGGGAAGACTACAAATGATGCAAACATCTGCAAAGCTCACATGCAACTTTCAAAACTGGTTGTAAATTAATTTCAAGAAGAAGCTACATGTTGTATAATGTTTTTCTGATTTAAAAAAAAAAGTTTTCAGTATACATCCCATCCGACAGTATAAATGACTAACATTTGAACAAATATTAAACAATATTTCACAATTATGCACTATTCATTGTGTCAAAGTGAATAAGATAAACAGAGAAATCATCCTAAATCATTAGGAGTAATTTCCCTTTAAGTGTAAGACAAATTATGCAAAGAATCTAGCAAATTTAAACAGACTATTATTAAATTATTCCATTAAAACAGTAATGTATGTATATATTTAGCACTTTTATTGTCTATAACAAGAACACAAGTATTTACATCAACATACATGGCTAGGCATTATCTGGTACAAATTCCCACACCATATTATCCGAGGTGCCCTTTTTTTATCCCTTTTACAGAGTGGCTTTGGTCAGTGACAACATTACCAGGTATTTGGTTGAATGTTCATGTTCAGTTTGAGTTAAGTGAATTTCACTCAAACTAACATGAACAACATCATCATCGTCATAAGATACAACCACAGTGTAGAGCACATGTTAATAGACAAACACATAAGAATTAATATCAATTTTTTTTAGAATAAGGTAGTGTTCCTTTCAAACCATGTGTTTTAAACATATTTACATGATTACCGGCAAACCAGATAGTGTACAAACAACAGTAGTTCTTTACTACTACTAATAAAGATATTTGTATAGCTGATACCATTTACACTTCCGAGTATCACAAATACATACACTATTTTCAGTGTACTGCAAATAAATTTTACACTTTTAAAGTATATGGCAAATACATTTGACACTTGTTCAGTGTATAGCAGATATACTCTATTCAGAGTATAGTAACATACACATTATTCGGTGTATAGCAAAAGCACTTTATTCAGTGTATAGCAGAAACATATTAGTCGCTGTATAGCAGATACACATTATTCAGTGTATAGCAAATACCCATTATTCAGTGTATAGCAATACCCATTATTCGGTGTATAGCAAATATCCATTATTCAGTGTATAGCAAATATCCATTATTCAGTGAATACCAGATATACTCTATTCATGGTATACCAGATATACTCTTTTCAGGGTATACCAGATATACTCTATTCAGGGTATACCTGATACATGTTATTCAGTGTATATCAGATATAGTCTATTCAGGGTACAGAAGATATACTCTATTCAGGGTATACCAGATATACTCTATTCAGGGTACACCATATATACTCTATTCAGGGTATACCAGATATACTCTATTCAGGGTATACCAGATAGACTCTATTCAGGGTACACCATATATACTCTATTCAGGGTATACCAGATATACTCTTTTCAGGGTATACCAGATATACTCTATTCAGGGTATACCAGATAGACTCTATTCAGGGTACACCATATATACTCTATTCAGGGTATACCAGATATACTCTTTTCAGTGTATAGCAGATACACATTATTCAGTGTATAGCAAATACCCATTATTCAGTGTATAGCAATACCCATTATTCAGTGTATAGCAAATATCCATTATTCAGTGAATACCAGATATATTCTATTCATGGTATACCAGATTGGCTCTACTCAGGGTATAGCAGATATACTCTATTCAGGGTATAGCAGATATACTCTTTTCAGGGTATACCAGATATACTCTATTTAGGGTATACCTGATACATGTTATTCAGTGTATATCAGATATACTCTATTCAGGGTACTGCAGATATACTCTATTCAGGGTATAACGGATATACTCTATTCAGGGTATACCAGATATGCTCTATTCAGGGTATACTAGATATACTCTTTTCAGGGTATACCATATATACTCTATTCAGGGTACACCATATATACCTTATTCAGGGTATAGCAGATACACATCATTCAGTGTAAAACAAAAACAAAAACATACAAATGTATGGAGACAGGTGTTGAAATAAATGATAATTGCAAACAATGACCTACATGACTATCAACATGCAAGAATATATTATTAAATACTAATGGTCTAAGTATATATATCTAGCAACAGTTCATGTATAAAATGAAGCACAACTTAAAACAATGCTGCCACAAGTAGTCAAGACAAACTTAAAAGTTGCAAAAGAATAAATACATCCTCAAATTATTTTTAAAGATCATTCAATGTTATTAACATACCCAGTATTAAAAAAAACAAACTGGCAAATTCCCTAGATAAATATTTGTAAGTGATTAATGTATAAAAAATTTCTGCAAAATATATGAAAACATTTTGGGTGCGTTTCATCATAAATCTTAAGATCTTTTTTTTGTCTTAAAATCATTTTTTTTCTCTTAAGAATGGTTTTTCTTCTTAACAGCATTTCATTGATATTCTCAGAGCGAAATCGCTCTTAAATCTTAAGAGTGCTGTTGATCGATTTGCTACCAATCGCAATGATGACAGTTTGTTGAAACAAACTTAGGAGTGATCGTAAGATTTTTGATGAAATGCACCCTTCATTTTTTTTTTACAATAGTCAACATAATTGTTCACTTTAGATCAAAAACAGCTCTATACTACCCCCTGAAAAAGTAGGTCACATAGAGAAATTAAGCACTCTCGAGTGTGATTGAGTAACTGCAAGATTATAATGAGCTGTAATTGAACATTTTATGGACTTTCTGTTTGAAGAACTTTATTCCTAAGTTTAAGGACCATAATTTTTTAATTGAACAGAATAACATTTATAATAAATATGATGCAAAAGTACAGTGACTCTCTGCATTGATTCAACTTTGGAACTCACACATACTTTGAGTGGATTATGTGATAATACATAAATAATAACTTATAAACAGATCAAACAGTCAATCCAGTAGCTTTAGTTGTCTAGTCAATTAATTTTTAATTTATCTAACTTAAGTTAATCAGGATTTAAGTGGATGGGTAAAATCATAAACAGTTAACAGAATCTCGAAAAATACAAACATATCTTTTCTGTTAATTATAAAATTGTTTCATTATTAAACAAAACATACCTGCATGAGAATACTTTTATAAAACTAGTGAAAACTCTCTCTATATAGAATGCATGACAAATGGCTCAAATCCAGACCCTGCTTTTCATGAGTTTTTTCTAACGAAAGGTACAAAATGGCACCCTACTAATTCATTTTCACAAAAAAAAAACATTTCGGAACTTAAAACGTTATCTAGCTAAATGGCTTTTACATATAACAGAGATCAACTAAAGGGAAGTAAATCTTAATAACTGCTAAGTTATCTCCCATAATTTTGAAACACACCCTATATTTTTGATGCTCATTAGAGTAGACCTGACAGATGGCTACCCCTAGAAATGTACAACCAGACCCAACTAATGAGCTTTTGCAGTCCAACTGCAAATAGTCACTTGTTTACATTTCACTGCTCCAACAAATGCTGTGTTTTGATCATGTATCACATAATATTAATGTATTAATGTTTGGGAATTGTTGATAACAAGTAAATGATTTCTTCTAGCATAGCCCTGTGTGTTGATCCAGAATTTGTTATGTTGATAAAAATGACTGTTCACTAAAAGGTCCGACGTGGTGAAGAAACAAGCACCACACTGTACCATTAACAAAACTGAAATTGTGTTTAAAAATCAACTTTTAAATTTTTAAGTTAAATGTTTGATGTATATGTTGTTGATGCCCTGCGAACTTGTTAAAACTGACTCAATCGACCTGTCAATTTTTACACTGAAACAACAGACATTACACCATACCACCCAAATATTATCAAACAAATGGCTGTTCACACATTAACCTTACCATCTACCAAATAGTGCAACTTAGTTTTGTTTGTATATCAACACAAAGGGCTGCATCTAGCAAAACAATCCAATCAATATAGTTATTACACTGTGAAAAACAACTGACAAATTCAAGACGTGTGGTTTAATTGGTTCGTTGCACTGATAATTCTTATGAATACCAAGAATATAGGGTTTAGGAGAAACAAAAAATACAGTCAGTAAAGGTGAACAATTTGGTGAGAGAACAGAACTGCTCCCCTTATAGTCTGATTCTCTGTATATCGGAATAAAGAAGTTAGATGGATAGATTAAATTATAGCCTAATAACTAATTTGAGATCAGCAAGATGAGGACATGTTCTACCAATACATTACATATTTTTTAAACAAGACAATGTGTTGTGGATACTCGTTTGCATCTTATTATAAGGACTAGTCAAATAATTACCAATAACACATTGAGCTTGCCAGAGAAAAAATTATTTTGTAGATGATTACTTACTCGAACTTCAATTAAAAAAGAGAATAGGCTAAATTTCATTTGAAAATTAGGCTAAGAGGTATGCCCCTTTAATTAAGACCTATGCATATAATTATTTAACAGATAAAAACAACAACAACAATACTAGTGTGACTTTAGGACTGTGAGAAAATCTCCAGATTCTATTTTGAGATTCTATCACATCGTCTGTATCACATATATACAAAGTGGTAGTCATCCATACCTAAAAAATACAGCAACAGGCCACTGACTTGGTCTTGCAAGTGCTGGTACTCATTCAAATCGAAAATTATTTTGAGGTTTTTATTTAGAGTTTGCATGAGAAAATAGTTTAAGTTTATAAGTTTTCCCTCTCATCTCAGGCGCACTGGTCGTCTATTTCTATAGTAGGTGTAGGGGACCTATAATAGACTGAATCCTCGTAGAAGGTGTAGTACGGACGATACAACCACATCCTTCCAGTCAACGTCTAAGAACTTGAACCTGGGTGCATTGATGCCAGACTCCTTGGTTTGCACCGCACGGTGTCGGACAATGCGACCCTGGTTCTGCACAGACATGATCCATTCATCGATGATCTGTTCCAGTACATCGAAGGGGAGAGGGCCATTCATTAACACATGGTAGTGAAAGTCTTTGATGTTGAAATCGTCCCCTGAAAAATGTTCATTGTGCGTCATTGCGTGAAATGGTTTGTAATTGTTATATGGTTTTCATTTTGTAGTTTTTAAATTATATATACTTTTGCCAAAATTGTTAAACAGCACAAAAGGCATACAATGTACATTATTAAATATCTTTTAAACATTATTACAATTGAACAATGGAATATGTTTGTGTTAACAACAAAGAGAAATCATTTAACGTTCTGTATGTTAGTCTTGTGCTATTCATAGCAATGAAAGAGGGATTGGGCTTTGCAGGCATTTTTGCTGATACTGTGCAGCGACATTTCTATCATTATAGCACAGGGGCACTTATGTGGTGCCCAGGAACTGAACCCTGTCAGTCCATTATACTGACACCAACGAGTCAGGCATAATGCTGTCCCCTTAGCCCCAAGAGTAGGAGGGAAGCCACTACTATCATCTTTAAAGTCTTTGGTTTGACCCGGCCGGGGTTTGAACCCATGACCTCAGGATCTGCAAGCTGACGCTCTACTACCTGAGCTATTGCGGTCGGTCTTAAAATGAAAAATAATATTCTTTGTATGACTTATGTGTTAAATAATAGTCTTAATTTAACAGATTTTACATTTGCCTGTGTAGAGGACGACACATTTGCTAAATAAGTCTTAAGATTGACATATTTCGCATTTGCCTGTGTACAGTATGACACATCTTATAAATAATAATCTTAACATCTGACACATTTTGCATTTGCCTGTGTACAGTATGACACATCTGATAAATAATAATCTTAACATCTGACACATTTTGCATTTGCCTGTGTACAGTATGACACACCTGTTAAATAATAATCTTAACATCTGACACATTTTGCATTTGCCTGTGTACAGTATGACACACCTGTTAAATAATAATCTTAACATCCGACACATTTTGCATTTTCCTGTGTACAGTATGACACATCTTATAAATAATTATCTTAACATCCGACACATTTTGCATTTTCCTGTGTACAGTATGACACATCTTATAAATAATAATCTTAACATCCGACACATTTTGCATTTGCCTGTGTACAGTACAACACATCTGTTAAATAATAATCTTAACATTCGACACATTTTGCATTTTCCTGTGTACAGTATGACACATCTTATAAATAATAATCTTAACATCCGACACATTTTGCATTTGCCTGTGTACTTACCAAGCAGTTTCTCAGCCTTGGCTCTCATTTCTTTGATCTTCATCTCTCCAATCTTGTATCCACACGCCTGCCCGGGCCAGGTGGCGTAACGATCAACTTCAATGGCTGCGGCCTCAGGGGTGAGTACAGTGAAGTTTAGCAGGTACTCTATTGCTTCCTCTCTAGTCCAGCTGAATGAAGAGGAGGAACAGGGGTATTAGCACTTTACCATTTTTATGTTACCTTATTTATTGGGTTCACTGTCTTACCAACAATCTTTCAGTTACCCAGAGATGATGACGACTTTGATGTCAAGCAGGTATAGTGCTGCTATTCCTGGGTTAAGCATGCAGTGAACACCATGTCATTATCCTGACACCAGGTGCCGTAGGACAAAATGCGCCTGCCAAAGAAAAATGTTGGTAAAGTGTCATATTGACAAGGGGTTAAAACAGCCCAACATCACAGATATGGTTCATGTCTTGATTGTGAATAAAGGCCTCTGCATAATGTCTTGGTAGAACCAGATACACTGGCGGTCAGCTGTCTGTCGTAAGACTTGATCCAAGGCAGTAAGGGCAGTAATGCTGCAGACTGTACTGGCATGACCACCTGCACCCCCTCAAAATAATTTTATTGCACAGAATAAATGTCCCCATAACTTACTTGTAATAATGGATGCCAGTGTCCACGACCATTCGACAAGCTCGGAACACCTCATCACTGTAGCGGCCAAGACTGAAACACCAACACAAATAAACTTAATTTGCATTAAAACGTTTCCATGTTAATAATAACAGAATTTAAAATGTTTTCTAAATAACGTAAAAATATTTTCTTTCCAAAAGGAGAAGAACAGGACTTTCAGCTCTAAGAAACACTAAATGAAGAATGAAATACTAGTGTCACATGACTTACAGTTCATAGTCATCATCGTAGACTCCCATCTCCTCTCCCAGATACTCACAGTAGAGAGCCCAACCCTGCAAATATACAAGAACACTAATACTATATGGGTTAAACTTGAAACCATTCTTGCTAAAAAAAATTCAAAATACCATTACAATTTTCCATTTATTGCAATGTGTTGTTTTGTGCAGTAAATAGAAACTTATGCACAGTGTTGCCAAAAGATAAGATTAAATTTTAAGAGAATAAATTATGATACATGTTTTGTATTGCTGTTCATAACACTATCCCATAAATTGCATTACAAACAAGTTTATGTGTATTATAATAATGTAAACAAAAGAGCATATGAAATAAAGGGACAGTTTGAGTCATCAAAACTAACACGTTTGATCGCTTGAGGCAACTTAACTTAAGAGTGGACAAGAGTTTTTATGGATCTTGAAAGTGAGTTCAGAAATTGGTTGGATTTTCTGCAGATGGGAGATTTCAGAAGTGATAATTACAGAACAATAACAATGAAAAAAACACCCTACTGTCATTGTTGCTGAAACCAAAAATTGTGGATGTAAAATGTGTTTTGGATTAGTGAATTGCAAAATGTTACATGTCCAAATGGCATGGATATTTATTTCAAAGACTGCAGTTTTCAAAATGTCTAGAAAAATCATGATATATGTAATATGTAAATGTATTATAAAGAAAATTTGTTTGGGTTATGTTTGTTGGGTTTATTGTCCCAACGACAGTCTTTTATCTGGGGAAAGTGTACTCTTGAAGCAGTGCTGCCTTGTGTATAGATATCATAAAAATCATGGCATTTTCACAAAAGGAATAGAATTTTCAAAATTCCCGAATTTTCCCGGTAGCTTGGGAAACATGTTGCTGAAATTTACAGGAGATTATAATTTTTAGGGGAAAAACTATGCTTATTTCCTAAGAGGAAGGGGCCTTTAAATGTCCCTTTCCATAAAAGGTGGGAAAAAACCCTGGACACAGTAGGTCTGCTTGAAGACATGTCCACATGCAAGTTCTCACGTGCGTGAGAGGCTACAAGTCAGCGACTGAAACTGCTCAGCCACAAGCTTCTGCTGTGGAGAAGAATGCCAAGTATTCAAAATATGAGTGGCATAGCACTGCCAGAGCAGTAAGTGAAGTCAGTTAAAAATATTTAGCCC
This sequence comes from Sinonovacula constricta, assembly GCA_007844125.1. Classification (NCBI taxonomy): domain Eukaryota; kingdom Metazoa; phylum Mollusca; class Bivalvia; order Cardiida; family Solecurtidae; genus Sinonovacula; species Sinonovacula constricta. Next base: position 14,017,637 of record CM017563.1, read on the forward strand.
TTCCTAGACCAGACACACACACACAAATTTTCAGGACCAGATGTTTTCTATGCAGAAATTCGTAACTGACCATTAAAAATATTGACTTAAGCAAGTCAAACATTCTTTAGGCATTCCCCATGGCCAAAATATGGTCCACTGATACCACTGAATGCTTACATACACACAAGAACAGCTCACCTCTACATAGGCATTGTAGAAGGGGAAGAAGTATGGCACATTGTAACTCTTCCAATCCATGTACTTTCTGAAGTCGGGCATACCAGAGTGCAAACTGCAGCTGGCCTGAAAATACAGGTATGATAAAAAGTAAGCTTTTGCAATATTTCATAGCTTAGAATAGTGAGTGTGTTAATACAAGACTGAATGATCATTCTGCATGAAAGAGCTCAGGGGTTAATGTGACTTAAATACTTAAAAAAATCATTCAATACTAAGACAGCGATGCCTGTGTGAACATTAGTGACCTTCACATGCTATTTGTAATTATTTCAAAAACAAATTATAATTATCTTATTATTAATACATGGAACTTTTTTAACAACGCAGAACCACAAAACCCCTACATCAGCTTGCGGTTCAGAGGTGAATAAAATCAAGAGATGTCACCTTGTAAAGAATGGGGGAAGAGGTTTTGGCAGTTACCAGTAATAAATTGTGTCTAAATATATATATATGTATAAATTAAACTTCCTAAGTGCCTGCAGAAAAGACAAAAGAGACTTAAAACTATTTACACTGAATATTATTTTGGGATTCGGAGTGTGTGCAAAATTTGGCACACAAGACACAATATCTGACAAAAACATATACCTTATGCATTCTGATTAGTATATTTTAAACTAAATAACCTGGATGTGTATTTAAGTAAAACAAGATTACACCTTTGCTTTTTAAGTCATATATATATAACTTACAGCTAGATGATGTCCTGGGGTGCCTTCGTGAAGACTCAAAGATACCATCATAAATGTTGGGCTGAAACATTCAAATAGACCAATAGAGTCATTGTACTGTGCTCTCTAGAAGAACCACTGATAAGATTGTCCATACATGCAACAAGATCAGGCAGTATGGCACTGCTTCTGTTTTGTTTGTTTTTGAAATACATTGCAGAGACCATTTATGATCATTATAGCAATGTCTAACTTTTTGGAAGACCTCAGACACATGTCTGGGTAGAACCAGTGGCGCATCAAAAGTCAGCTGGAAGACCTTCTCACATTAGGGTAGTCGAACCCACACTGTGAAAGGCTAAGCTGTCAGAGCAGTTACAAATCGGCGACTCTTCCACCACGCCACTGGCGCCCTCGGGCAGTATCATTTATTATTTATGGCAAAAACTATTAGACATTAATATAGCCACATTAAATGTTTTATAAATCAATGTAGCAATATGTTTTATTTGACAACATTATACCAATTTGACTATTTATAATTCCTCTTATAAAGGAAAGTTTTCAAATGGGGAACATATTGTTTATTTTTATTGGGTTTATCTTCCCACCAACAGTATTTCAGTTATCTGAAGACAGTGTCCACTTGAAGCATATATAGTACTGCCTTCACTTTGTATAGCATGCCATGAACACACATGACATGATACACACCCAGTAACATTATCCTGACTCTGGGCCAACCAGTCATGGAACTACCTTTATATTTGCTTGAGTGTTAGCCAGGGAGCTATACCAATACCATTTTTAATGACTTTGGTATATCGTAGCCCGGGATCGAACCCGGGGCCTCACATACCTGGAGCCGATGCTCTACTGATTGCGCTACCAGATCCGGTATTTTTTTCCAGCTGTGTCTGAACTTACTTGTCCTCGGGCCTGTGAGTGTTCACGTAGAAGATTCCACATCTGGATCCATCTGCTGTACCTGGGATATATTCTGCTCCTACTCCATCTCCCGGAGTCTCCATTACCCTGAGGAAATACAATGTTTTCATAATAGTTAAAGGATGTATATAAAAAAAGTTTTAATAGCAAATACATTTCATTACAAAGACTGTAAATGTCCCTGAGGTAGCCATTAAAACCTTGGAATCCAGATCGGCGAGTCTTTACAAGCACATTCCACTAGGGAGTTATTAATGGATCGGTTTTCAAGAGGGACTGAATACCTTAAAAGAATTATTTTTCTAAGCAATACTTAATAATTATTTTTAATCTGCATTATCAATTATTATTAAGGAATGGAAATGTTTAAATGTGGATACAATGATTCTTTATCTAAACCCACTCCATTGATCTGTGTTTTCTATAATATAGTGAAATACAACACATTCCATTTTAATTTTTATTAACTTTAGAATTTCTACAACATTTACTTTTCATATTTATGCAATGCATGAAACATGGAACTATTTGCAAAGTTATAACTGAAGCAACAGCCATTCAAATACACACCATCAACATAAAATTCTCAGAAATGGAAAGTAAAAAATCATTTCACCAGTCTCAAAATAGCATTGCATTTTACAGGTGAACAATTATGTGTATGAAAGGAACTTACAATTTACTAATTAATAAATTACTTTTTGTAAAGAATTGTTCTCACTTCAGACAAAAAATAATAAAACATCAAGGAATTTAAAATAAAAAATAAAACTAAACCCAATTCAGAAGGCTTTATCTAACATAAGCAACAAAAGAGGACTGAAAATTATTGATAAAAAAAACCAAGTTATGTTATTGATTGTATTATTTTATATTTTGTTAATAACCCACTTATATTTACATCTAAATGTAAAGGTCCACTGACATGTTGCTACATTTTTATAAGCAAATTGTGCAGATCCTGATCAGACCTCCCAGGAGCTGCCTGAGAGGAAGCAAAACTATTTGCCTAAGCATATCAACAAGTGCTTAGCAGGATTCATACTTAGAAGGCTAAGAATGATTTTATGCTTTAGAAGGCTAAGAATGATTTTATGCTTACCAGACTAAGAAAGATTTCATGCTTAAGAAGGCTGAGGATGTCATGCTTTGTAAGCTTAAGTTTGGTTTAAGGATAAAATAATTTCATACTAAGACTGATTTCATGCTTCATGCTTAGAGGGCTGAAAAGGATTTCATGCTTAGCAGGGTAAGAATTATTTCATATTTAAAGTATGACTTACTCCAGTGGTAGCTCAGGTATATTCCTGAAGTATTTTGGGATCTGTGGCTCAATTCTCTGAGAAATGATAGATCTGTACCTCTCCAAGATCGCTGTCTATAAGGGATAGAATTTAATAATTGAATTTAGTTAAGCATCACTCATAAGTAGTGATCACATCACAAGATTCAAATTTTGTAAGACGGCATTCTTAGAACAACTGATTATAATTACAAATACTCTGTACATAAATATTTGAAATAAAGTAGGAAAAATATAATTATATCACAACCAGCCAATAAGTTGAAGATTATTAGTCATACTCATTTATTTTCTATCAATTTAGTTACAAATGTAAAACAAACAGAAACACAAATATTGGGTCATAGCACTGTATGCAACTTTTGCACTGTATGCAGATTTTTACTATTGCCTACTGGCTGAACTAGTCTTCATGAAAGAAATTTAAAAATACAGGACCTTTGGTCCACCAAGCTGGCAACATCTGAACCAGTATGATTTTGGCATTTAGACAGTTGGTAAGCTAACCGAGGTGTTACCTGTGGTTTGTTCAGTAAAGCTGTAATATGTTGTTAAATTTAGTATGTATGTTTTCATAATATTTCAGAATTTTGAAAATGATGTGCCTGAAAAATCTGGCGGACAATCGGACCATTTTACTATAAAAATTTAATGGACCGACAGAGATTTTGGTCGACTCGGGCCACAGTACACCGGGCTTTGTCGAAGACTGAGCTGAAATGAACAGGAGTGCATGCACATAGGCAGTTACAGTTGCTGGGTAAAAACCTTTACATCAGCCCTCATGTGAGGTCAACATGATCTGTAAGCCAATAACTGTTGCCTATGGAAGTTACCTGTGTAATTTACTTGTCTGCATTAGGTCATATACCATAAGCAAATATCATAACAATGTATTCATGTCCAAAAGATAACTTGATAGTAAACTGTAACTGAATGGCTGCAAACCATTTTGGAATACTGAACGCAGAACCAGGTGTAAATTCAAGATCAAATTGTAACACTTTTTAGAAGAGAAAGCGTTTCTACTTGTGCCGCAGAGGCAAGGGTTTAGGTATTTGTCTCATACTTTGCCTTGAAATTCCCATTAACAAAAGCAGGTCGTTGAGAAGAAAAAATTAATTTATGTAAGACAGAGATAAAAGTTGATTCAGGCTGTCAGCCAGGTCTTCTCTGTAAATAATTTTGCAACAAACATAGGAGTTTTTGATAGTTTTGAGGTAAAATATAGGATTTTCCAACTTAAAATAGTTTTGCATTTACTGGCATTTAAACTAACAATATTCTTACCTGTACACTTACTGTTTCTACAATAATCAATGTCAAAAATGTCTACCATAAAAATGAAGAAAACCATTAACTTTGAACAACAGCATCATAATCCAGCCAGAAGGTCGCTGCAAAGCACATCACCATCATCTGAATGGTCACCTAAAAGAATGTCCTATTGCACTGCCTTGCAAGGTGACCATACAGATGATGAAGAGGAGCAAAACAGCATTGTCTGAAGGATTGTGATGCTGTTGCAGGCATAAAATTCTCTTACTTGTGAAAAAAGAAGGCAAAAATAAAAGTATCAAAGCAATATATTTACTCTCCTCATTTATTGGCGACAAATTTACTAACAAATATCTAAAATAATTAATAATTATTAAAATATTAAAATATATAAGGAGTCTCTTAAAAAATATAGAAAAATATAGGAGGTATTTTTCAGAATATAGGATTTTGATCCAAAACATAGGAGAAATAATAGAATATTGGAAATAGTTGACAGCCTGTGATATGTGTAAAGCTCCATTTGACTGACACCCGAAGCTGACCTACCTCACCCTCTATCAGGAACTTCTTGTCATTTGTCATCTTTTGAAGCACGAATGGAATCTTCCACATTGTTGGGAAACCCAGTCCAGTCATCAGCTGAAAAGATATTGTACAATGCAGGCTTGTGTGTAATGCTTACCAATTTTGTTAAAGGCAATGGAATGGCCTTCTTTGAGTGCATATTGCTGACTTTTTTTTATTAAAATACTAATCAGCTAAAATAATGTTAACGATCAAGTTTAGTGCACTCTTACAGCAAACAATCCATGTGAATGTGATACTAAGACATAACAGAAGGTAAAATAGATTAAATAGAAATCACTATTTTGTGGTGCAAGCATGTATAATATTCTTATTTAATATTTTGGTTTTAAACTAGGGTAACAAGTTTTCAAGGCATGTGACTTGACTGCATGCTGGTTATCACAATAATTTAAAAACTTAGAAAAAAATATGATTTCCAAATTCTAAATCATAAACCATGCTTGGCCTTGTCAAAATCAAAAAAGCAACAAAATATCTGTTTTTTTGCAGGGCTGCCTGAGGTGAAGTGGTAGAGTCACTCATTTCGAATTCCAGTGACTTCTTAACCCCTAACCTCTTTGGTTTCAGTCCCATTCAGAGCAAAGGACTTAATGTGGAAAGGTCTTTCAATTGTCAGTCCGTGTGCCGGTGGTTCTACTCAAACATTTTTCTAGGGTGTTCCCCCACCAAAGTAGCTGAATGTCACAATAATAATCATAGTTGGTCATTGAGAAATATTTGAAAAAGTAAACAAGCACCTTGCGGATCTGTCGAGTGATTCTTTCTACCTCTGAGATGCCCATTTTATGCACTTCCTCTGGACTGATATTCAGTGACAGATGCCATCTTAGTGCGTCACGGTAATGAACACGTCCATTTGGCTCCGTGCTGAGCCCAAGGCCAGGGCGTGTGGCCGGAATGTACTTCTGTAAAATAAGACAAGAGAAATTTTACAGCAAATGTAAAATATTAAGTATGCAAGTTAACATGATATGCAAATGTACCAATTTAAATTTTTTAACAACAGAACAATATACACCTTTTCTTGAAGTCTTAAACAGTAGAATAACATTAGTTCAGTGAAATTCCATCACATGTATTTCTGTACTTTACTAAGTAAGAATAACTGTTTATATTTGCTTTTATTATTACTATCGCTAAAATGGTTTTCTGAAATAGCGAAATGTATATGCTCATTACATAATTAAATATAAAAAAAAATCAGCTCCTTTTATCAACCAGCAATGTTGTATGCTACTATGTATTACGTATCGTCATATTATATAGTTTTGTACACTGTGCATGCTACTGTTACACTCATGTATTTGTAGTTCCTGTACTGAAAGGCCTAATGGCCTATTATATTAAAAAAACTATATCTATATTGACCATTTTTACTACATAATGGGGAAGAATATTTCCATACCTTATTTTCCTACCTCAACTTTTTATTCTGCTACCAATATGAACTACTGTTACATCAAAATATTTTTTAATTAAGTATAATTCTTTCTGTACACAAAATTAGCAACTGTACAAGATTAACACAACTTTTTGTCTGACCCTCAAAGCTACAGTAAAGAATATTACCTGTTTTGTCAGGTCTTTCTATTTTATTCAATGGTATATAGCCAGTCTCTTGAAGTCATGCAGCAAGAGTATTGCATTATCCATAAAATAAAAGCATTCTCATTGACATTGACTAATACCATATGTTAATATGCCAGGCTAATATTTTTGCCAGTTAATATCATATGCTATATCTCATTAGGTTATAATGTCTTACATATTTTTGTCACTGTATCTGAGAGTATAGCTTATTGTCACACAAGCAGGAATAATTATAACAAATGTTTTACCTCTTCGATAAATACTTTAATCTCCTTGAACTTCTCATAGACATTGAGAATTGCTCTCTTTAGTCGAATACTGACATAGCTCCTGTAGGGATAAAAACAAAACAATTGTTTTCATTATTAATAAAGAATTCTTATTATACCATGAATTTAACATCATAAAACAATTCTTTTGTTATAAGAATTGACAATGAACAATTCTTTTGTTTCTTTTATTCTTTTGAAATTCAGTTTTCCATGCTGACTCACTGTCAACATTTTGTCAAAGAAATTAAGTGTTTCAGTTTCACACATCTATACTCTCTTTTCTTATTGTTATGTACACAAGTATGCTTGGCAGTGAACTATGTGCGAGCTATTATTAAATCCTATCAAGCATATTACCATATGTAATTTCATTATAAATATTTATCATGCCATGTAGAATCTGTTACATATCATAAAAAAATTATAAATCTCATTCTTGATTGAGTGTAGGGTTTATCATCCCATACACAGTATTTCAGTTATCTGGAGAGGGTGTCCATTTAAGGCAGATACAGTCCTGCCTTCACAGTGATCACCTGGCATGATACCACACCCAGTCACATTATTCTGATATCGGGCCAGCCTGTCATGGAACTACGCTAATAATTGCTTGAGTGTTAGAAAGAGAGCTATACCATTACCATTTTAAACGACTTTGGTATATCGTAGCCCGGGATCGAACCCGGGGCCTTCCATACCTGGACTCATTCTTGTATATTGTTTTCTTTGTAAACAAAAAATAAAAATTTACAAGGAAATACACTTATCTGATATTTACTTTTATTTATCTAGATACAGATAATTACCTCATATACAAATATGAAGGAAACAGAGAGTGTGTTAGAGTTGTTACCAAAGTTAGAAAATAATCTAATTGGCAAAACACTTACTTGTCACTCTCATTATTGAAGAGAATGTTTGCAAACTTGTTGTACGGTCTGTAGAGTTCTGACTGCATTGGGTCGGTAGTTTCTACAATGGCTTCTATCTGCTCAGGAATTCGGGACTGGAACAGAGAGAAATTTGTTGTTTTGTAAATCAAAGCAACATGTTTACGGTTATTCCATGTACCTATTTTAACTATTAATTAACTTGTTCTTATTTTTTAAATGAATTCAAGCTATTTTCAGCTTTTACTAGACATCTAACAAATTTAACTTTATGCTGGTATACTTTTCACACATGCTTTTTTATCATGATTATGTTGTTAAAAAAACCTGACAAAAGGTACTGATGACCAAAAAAAAAAAAAACAACAACAACAAGAGTGTTAAAAAACTTGGAAGGTTTTCACTTATTCAGTTTGGTAAATTTCTGCAGAAAAAAATCATACTTTAGTCTAAGCTTTGACAATTTTTCAACAGCACTCAATTTTACGACAGTAAAACTCATAAATCAACACTTAACCATTTATTCATGTTTTATCTATAATTTTGAAAATTCAATTGACTTTGTTGTTTTTCTTTATAAGAGATAAAATGATTTTTATAAATGTATGTTCAACTTGTAATAATAGATTTAAGGCTGAACCAGTCTACACATAATCCCTAATCAGGCAGATTCTGCTAATGATTGTGAATGGTTTGTAATGGCCTAAAATGGGGTATACATGCAGGAAAGGGTTAAATGTTCATTCTTTTCAAATCTATAAATAAGAACGATTGGTATTCCTGCTGAAAATAGACAACGGATGCCGCAGATGAGCTAAAACATTAGTAGTCATGTGGTTTTAGTTTACAAATAGCTATCTATGCATCGTGGCTCTGATAGGAAAAATATGTTTGTTATGATGATTGTGACATTATGGTTCACTTTTCTGACTGGAGTAGGACATAAATAAACAGCATTTTGGGAGATCTGTTCAGGTAACACTGGTTTACTAAGATGTTTAATGAACATATTTTTGGTCCAAACTGTCGAATACCACCTTTAAAGGGCACTGTGACATTGACATTTGTTCAGTAAAATCCAAAAATTATACGAATCAACTACTTGCCATGACAAATGTTTTTTGTTTTTTTTCTGCACAACAATATGCCACCCTTTTTTCAATGAGAGCAAAATAACAAGTTCTTATTGTAAAAATAAAATTTAAGGTACATATTTGATTATGGTAATTAAAATTCATGCAAGATGTGCACAAGAAGATTTAAAATTGCATTCACATAACTTTTGCTGATAGAACACTAATGTTTTTTGTTGTTTTTTTAAAATGCAGTGAGGCCGGCCCACAAGGCTGCTGCTTCTTACCACAGAACATAGATGACTACAGTTCCCCAATTCTATGGCCTTCTCAGTAAGTTCTACCATCTGGTCCAACTGTAAGACAAAATGACAAGTGGTCAAATACTGCTTAAATGGGAACAAAAAAAGGCTGCCAAGTACATTTAATAAAGTTATTTGTGTTATTATGCACAATTTTACAAATTTCCATATTTTATTAACATAAAACTAGGCCCTGTTGACCCCTCGAGTAGTCACAGACTTCCACTTTCCCGAGAGTATGGATGTCCTAGAATTGTTAATGATATCTCCATCCTGATAGAAGATATTTACTGGACTCAACCTCTATACAACATAAATAATAATTTGTGAATTGAATTCATGCTCATACGTAAACTATGGAAATACAAGAAATACAAGAAAAGATCTTGGTGTCAAAATAATGTGAGGAGATGTTATGCCATGTCAGCTGTTTACAACATGCCATCGCATTGGAGGCAGCTCTATATCAGCTTCAATAAAACACCATTTCCAGATAACTGAAAGTTGTTGGTTGGCCCTTGAACAAATAAAAACATAATGCTTTCACCAAATACAAGCAGTTGTTACCTGGTTCGGCACGAGTTCTAGACGCCTGACGTAGTTGATAAAGTCACCTTGCGTGTCAAAGGGCATCATAAGATGGATCCGAGACAAGTTCACTTGCCATCCTTCCAGGAAGTTGAAAGGATTCAGTGGACCATGACTGTATGAAGATAGTTAAAATTTGTTTTATTTGTTTTAATTAAGTGTTTTTCAATTCAAAATAATTTTATTTATTAGTTGAATCTGAAACAAAAGTTCTTCAACTTATAATAATCCTAGCCAATGCCTTGGGTAGAAGCAGCAAGGCTTTTTTTCACTACCAGGGGAAGGGGCCCATGCCCCATAATTTTGAGGAAAAATAGTGTGATTTCTTCCTTAAAGTGAAATGAAAATACCTGATGTAAAGTTATTTTTTGGAGAAAACTGCACAATTCTAAAGAAATTTTCTGAAGGGGAAGGTGCCTGTAAACGGCTCCTTCTAAAGAAGGAAAAACATCCTGAGCAGCAATTTGGTAGAAGTTTCCTGGATCAAAGTGCAGTAGAGACTTTCAGGACAAACCATTTGGTTTTTGGGGTGGTTTGGGGGTTCAATCCTTGGATCCTCATACTTTACTTCATCTTAATGTACTTCTTATCCATGTACACTCACTGCATGAACATTCATTAAGTAAGAAATTCACTAACTCAAGAGTTTTGGCATGTAAATTATATTTAAATCATACAGAATTGGCAAATATTTCATACATTAAAAAAAAAAGGTTACTAGTTTTATTTCTAATAGAAAACAAAAGTCAGGCTACTGTTGAAATCTCCAAATAAGACAATTCTAATGAGTACAAAATATTGTCACCAAGGTTACCAGCAGATGAGAAGTATGGTATCTACTGTGTTACCAAATAAGGTATTCTCCCTTTTACCTAGATGTCATGACGGGTTTGGAAGCGGGACACATTAACTGATGTCAAGACTTTCCACCAGTCCTAATAATTTTCATGTCATTGAGAAAACACAACAATCTTATGAGTTTTTGATCACGTTGTAATGATTATTGTAAAGCATTTGTAAAAAGGTTCATAAACTAAAAAATTACTTACTCTTTCCATCTGTATCCAGTGATAAAAGTTTCCAACATGTTTTTCATGACATCGTAGGAGACCTTCCTGTTGGTTGACAAAGTTGCCCGATTGATTGATCGAAGTCGCCGCAGGTACTCTGTAGCTTCCTCCTATTTAACGACAAAATAAGATAATATCAATCTAAAACATCTTTAACTGTATTTTGTTGCTCAGTTATACATATGTTAACATCTTGAGAATATTTCTGTTTGTTTTTTCTGTCTGTGTAGAACCACTAGGGCGCCTTCCACAATTACAAGACGTTTTGTTTTTGTTCTAAAAATACATTGCAGTTATGATCATTATAGCAACGTCCAGCATTTTGGTGGAAGAAGACCCCAGAAAAATGTCTGGATAGAACCACTAGCGCACCGCAAGTCAGCTGGAAGACTTTCTCACATTAAGTCTTTCACCCAGAACGGGACTTGAACCCAAGTGTTGAGAGGCTTAGCAGTCAGAGGAATTACGACAGCGACTCTACAACTGTGCCACCAAGACATAATGACTAACTTATAATTATAACTGCTCCCATCCATAAATATTTCCAAAATTGAGGCTATAAAATAAGGCTTTCCGCTCAAAACCAGGACCTTGTGAAACCTGCATTCTTAAGTGTTAAAAAGGATTTTTCACGTAAAATAATTCAACATTTGGACATTTTTACATATCACATTTTTGTTTTATCACCTGATGATATTAAAGGCAGTTCAAATGACTACAAATGAAAGAAAAATAGCATGGTGTGTTTCAATAAAGAGAGCATGATTATTTTTTTATGATTACGAAGTGATTTAAAAAAAAAAATGTGGGGGTGGGTGGGAACCATTATTTTTGAGTCTTTATTACAGAAATATTTTGGAGTATTCTCCATATCAGTGTTTCTTTTTGCTTGCAAAAACAAAAAACACCAGTGTGTCATCCTTTTTCTCAATTTTGTCAAAAGCATCAATTATAGGGGTCTTGTATTTAACAGGCTTGGACAGTACTATTTTTTTTATCTTTATTTATAGTTGCCAAATTTAAGACACATACACACACAAAAAAAACATGGTCATTTTGCACAATTACCCCTTTCTTAATTCATTCACATCATTCACATTTTTTCATAGAGATAAGCAACCTTGTTACATCTATCAGTTGGAAAGGCTATTTAAAATGGGGTAAACAACATCAACATAATGTTGTCATTTTGTTTTGTCTAAACTGGCTGAAGCCAGACTTGAAAGAGCCTTCAAGAAGATTTATTGGGCTTTTAACATTTTTAATGCAATGATGTGCATTTGGTGAACTTTCATCAATTTGACCAAACCTGTAGAAAACTTTTTTAACTTGTTTTAGACAGCGAAATTTTAAAATATCACTCAAGAAATTTTCTAAGAACAACAGCAACAAAGAATGTTGTTTTCACAGTTTTATATACACCACTGACACAGTCAAGTATTCATAATGGCAACAACAATCTGTTATTGATTGCAGAAGACCCCAGACAAATGACAGGGTAAAATACCTGCATGTTGTATGTCTTTTTACAATGAATTATTAACACTTCTTCACACTCCAAATCATGTTACTTGTTAGTTTGTAAACAACCCAGGAGTAGCCATAATTATTTTACAACAAAAACTGTTGGTTTGTTGGGTTTAATGTCTCACCAAGAGTATTTCAGCTATCTGGAGATGGTGTCCACTTGAAGCAGATATAGTGCTGCCTTCACTGTGTATAGCATGCCATGACACCTGGCATTATACCACACATTATCCTGACACTGAGCCAACCAGTCAGGGAACTACCCTTATATTTGCTTAAGAGTTAGCAAAGGAGCTACACCACTACCATTCTTAATGACTTTGGTATGTCGCGGCCCGGGATCTAACCTGGGGCATCACTACCTGGAGCCGATGCTCTACCGATTGCACTTCCAGATCCGGTCTCGAAATCAATTTCATGGTAAAACCACCTGCATGCTGTATGTCTTTTACAATAAATTACAATGGTCTTACTTATTGGCTTATTCTTTGAGTGGCTTGACTAACTTGCTGGCTAATTATTTCATATCTTAACACTCCAAATCATAGTTTGTTTGTAAACAACCCGTAAATTGCCATTATTTTTTCACAACAAAACCTCGTTTAGAAAAAAAAAATATGTACACAACAAGAAAATGAATGCGACCAGAAAAGCTCAGCTGGCAAAATAATTGCAATAGAGGTGAAATGGTCTTTAAACGAGAGCACCACCCAGATTAAGCCATTGCCTGCACCCCCGTTTTGTTTGTATTTTTTTCAGACAAGGAGACTGAGCCTGGGGCCTTTAAGAAGGGGAAAATTTTTAGGCATTTTATTATATAAAGGAGGAAAATTAAGCATGTTTAACTTTTTTTGCTATCATGCATCTTGTGAGATTATTACAGGGCCATCTCAATTTTTCTTGTTTGAAGACCTGTACTAGATTATCATAGCCGAGTTCACTCAAGCTACCTCTGTAGTCAATGATCTGCATCATTGCCTCTAATTTCTGCATTTCAGCAATAAAATATTGTAATTTTATTGGAGGCGAATTTTTATTTTGAGGGGAAGAACTAGGCTTATTTCCAAAGGGAAGGGTCCTAGTCACTGATTTGCATTAATGCATCTAATTTCTGCATTTCAGCAATGAAATATTGAAATTTTATTGGAGGTGAATTTTCATTTTTTGGGGAAAAACTAAGCTTATTTTTTGAGGTTATGGGGCCTTTACAGGGCCCCTTTTTGGTAAAGGCCCCCTTTTATATGAGGTAAAAACCAACCTGAGCACATATACTTAATCTTAGCCCATGAAAAATGAATAGATCAGGCCAATAATCCAGGTCCTGCTGAGACCTGTCTCACCAAATTCTGCACTATTTTTTCTTAATCAATACAGCTATAACATATTCATGACAGCGTCAGCTGATAACAAGGTTTTTAATATTAATAACTTTCTCACACATATAGTATGATGCAGTTTAACAAGACATACCCTTGGACTAAGTAACTACGTACCATTTCAAAGGTGAGTTTGTCGTAGGAGTAGACATCAAGCTTGTCATTGTACTTGTGGCAGGCGTCCGTTGAGAACTCCGGCGAGTTCTGCATACGCCAGGAGAAGAACTCCTTAACTAGCACCTCCATTTCTGTAGTGGCCTATAGGAACATAACAAAGTATAACTTATATTTCATGATACAAAATTTCAAATAACTCGCCTCCAAACCAAAGTTATTGAGACTATACTCAATGAGCACACATATACAAACACACATCGTATAGTAAAGGAAACGCAATTTTGAGTAATGCATCATTGAATATTTTTAGAGAAAAAATCCAGCACTTCAACGATCTATCGGTCGCCTGTAAGAACATTTTTCAATATTTTTTTAGATCAACACAAGTGAGGTGAGATTAAGTTAACAATCATGTGCGTACACAAACAATTAGTGAGTAAGAGTGATTATAAATAGAATAGAATAAGCAAAGAAGTTTTGTGACACAATATATAAAAATAGTTATGGCTTGTTCTTTAGCTATTTTGAAAAGCCTATGAATTTGTGTTCTTGGACACATTTCTTGTTTTTAAAAATGCCTTAAGAATGGACCATTTTTCTGCCTAAATGGATTAGATAAAAATTAAATTTTACCTGTATCTGCCATCATATACACCTATACCTCTAAATAAATTTAAAAAAAAATACCCATATGAATTATATTCAACAAGTCCATAAAAAAAGTATTGATCAAAAATGAAATGAGACAGCAGAAATGACAATGACGCATGTCTTGATATCATATACTTGTAAATCAAATATGAATTATATTTGTTAAATATTTTTGCAAGTCCTCTGAAAAGTTACTAATATGAAATAAAAAATCCAGGGAGACTTATAAGGATGCTAGCGTGTATTTTCAGGTTTCAAAGCTCTTCACCTCCAAACTTTTGGTTTGTCAGTGCAGTTGTTACCTTGTCCAATCTTTTTGTGTGTCAGAGTTGTTGTTAACTTGCTCAATCTTTTGGCGTGTCAGAGTTGTTGGTAACTTGTCCAATCTTTTGGTGTGTCAGAGTAATTCTTAACTTGCCCAATCTTTTGATGTGTCAGAGTAGTTGTTAACTTGTCCAATCTTTTGGTGTGTCAGAGTAGTAGTTAACTTGCCCAATCTTTTGGTGTGTCAGAGTAATTCTTAACTTGCCCAATCTTTTGATGTGTCAGAGTAATTCTTAACTTGCCCAATCTTTTGATGTGTCAGAGTAGTTGTTAACTTGCCCAATCTTATGGCATGTCAGAGTAGTAGTAAACTTGCCCAATCTTTTGGTGTGTCAGAGTAGTTGATAACTTGCCAAATCTTTTGGCGTGTCAGAGTTGTTGTAAACTTCACTCTTTTGGTGTGTCAGAGTAATTCTTAACTTGTCCAATCTTTTGGAGTGTCAGAGTTGTTGTTAACTTGTCCAATCTTTTGGTGTGTCAGAGTTGTTGTTAACTTGCCCAATCCTTTGGTGTGTCAAAGTAGTAGTTAACTTGCCCAATCTTCTGGCATGTCAGAGTTGTTGTAAACTTGCCCAATCTTTTGGCGTGTCAGAGTAGTTGTTAACTTGTCCAATCTTTTGATGTGTCAGAGTTGTTGTTAACTTTCCAAATCTTTTGGTGTGTCAGAGTTGTTGTTAACTTGCCCAATCTTTTGGTGTGTCGAGGTAGTTGTTAACCTGTCCAATCTTTTGGTGTGTCAGAGTTGTTGTTAACTTGTCCAATCTTTTGGTGTCAGAGTACATGTAAACTTGCCTCATATTTGTGTGTGTGTGTGTGTGTGGAGTGTAACTGTGAACTTGTGCTGACTACACTGTTCCGCGATTGTTAAATTTGCAATAACTATAAATATCCTGATACATTTCTGCCAAACAGATCTAATACCTATTTGGGTGTATAAGTTTAAGTTACGGCTTTTCTTTGTCTTAGTCTTTCTGCAGCATCAAGTGCTAAGCTGTGTCTTTAACTTAATTGCATTTGACACATGACCTCATTTCCTATCTCCTCTGATCAGAAATGAAATGAGACAGCATTGGCCTCGTGAATAGTTTCTACAATAATTGCAACTCATTCTGAAACTCTTTTTGTTTACATATACTGCCATTTATGGGACAGCTGTGATCAAACCTTCTTCAAGTATAACTCCCTATTAAAGGTATGGGATATATCCAACAGTTACTGCAATTACAATCTTCTGGATCAGATCCATGTCATTGAACACATTTCAGCTCTTATCAGTCATCTTGGGTCCATGGAAATATCTTGTCACTCATCATGGGTCATTTGAGCATTTGAGATGGTTTGTTTGGTGTATCCTTCTACCAACAGTACTTATTTGGGCATGGTGTCCACAGGAAGTAGATATGGTGCTGTTTTGATGCCATACAGCATGCTGTGAACTCTTGGCATAATAACATGCCCAGTCATATTATCCTGGCACGGATCCAACCAGTTGTGGAACAATCCTTATAAGTGCTTAAGGGTTATCAAGGGAGTTATACGACTATTTTTTCGAACCAGGGTCTCATGGTACTTGTAGCCTGCGCTTTACTAATTACACCACCAGATCAGGTGAGATGAAGTTGCTTTAACTATATTCTGGTCTTGAAGGCGATGATACCTGGACACCTAGGAGGTAGCAATTTTCTAAAGTCATGTAGTTGGCAAATGTATTTGTGACCCATTTTTAATACCAGTTAAACATCCCAGTTGGTCCCTTTTGCCGACTGACGGGCCATGGCAATAACTGTTGGGTTTGCTCTTTTTGTTAAATGACTCATCACAGATTTGTTCTTACTTTTACATGTGGCTTGCATTTGAATATCTTTTGTCCTGTGCCTTTTCAAAAGTTGGTAAATATTGCAATGCTCATAGGACTTTGCCATATATTCGTACACAAGGAATCCTGCATCAAATCCATTGCTCTTCAATGAAGTGTGCTGTCCTTTGCTATTAAACAATTGCCTACAGTTATGATTTCTCAATTACTTTTTAGCTCATGGATCACATTTAAATTTCATAGGGCAAGGACGAGGAATATAAAATCCTTACTAGATTCATTATCTGAATGATTGCTCAGTCAGTAGAGCATTAGTCTAGACAACTATGGGATGCCAGGTTTAGCATTGGACTGGCTGCCCATTTTTTTCTTACTATGTTACATATGCTTGGTTTGACATCGCCAGAACAGGAAGATGGCTGATTTAAAAGTGCAGGTGAATATCTGCCCAGCCATTAGAGCATTTATCTAGGTAGCTGAAGTCTCTTGTTCAAAGTGTTGCAGCAGAGTTTTCTTCCTGTTACAACAACAAGAGATGCTTCACCTGAATAGTAAAAAAATACAAAAACATTAATTATCACCAAATCACCACAACTTTACCTCAGCTCTGTCACATCCTGAGGAATAATGCACAATTGGATTTTTTCTTTGACCCCATTGGAGCTTGGATAGTATATTGGTGTAAGCTACATAAAGCTTTACACTTACCATCATGACTTTGAAATGACCAAGGGAACGGTGTCCGTTGGAAGGTGATAGTTGTTGTGATTAAGGAGCTTGCTGAAAATGAAAAAATAAATTATGTCGAGCTGGAATATGCTGAAAAATGAAACAAAAGAGGTGATTAATAGGGGGGCATCTGGAAGGGAACATGCAGTTCAGAGGGGATGATCTTGTGAGGACGCCATGCTGAATAAGAAGCATGACATGGATGTTGGTGTTTCCGATATATTGATAAAATGGTAAAGCTATCTTGAAGATTGGATGAAATCTTGCTGAAGAAGATTTACAAACAATCATTGATCATAAATATGTACCTTTTTTTCCAACATATAATTATTAAAGACATTTTTAATACATATATGAAGTCCTATAAATGTTGACTAATATTCATAGTGAAAGTAAATCTGTTTGACAACATTAGGTGAAAGATAGAGGAAAGCATGCAGAAAAGCTAATAATGTTGAACTGAAAAGCATGAAGCTATAAAGAATGGACCATCCCAGAGAAACATGAAGAAAAAGCTAATAAGAAAAGCCCAACCCAGAGTGACTATCACAATGATGATGAGGAGGAGGGTGAGGAGTGTGGTATTAAAGCAGAGTCAGGACTGACCAATTACAGAATTAGCTTATCTGACAATTTTAGCAAGACAGACTAAAACGAAAGCAGTTCCTGATGTCACAATTTCTAAATTGAAGACTAAATAAAATCTTACATAAAACTCAAGTATAAATGTTGCTTTAGTTTATTACATGAAAAAAGTGTTTGTTTTTAAAACATTGTTTGGTTAAGCTAATTATTTTTTTTTTGGTGTGGAAAACCCCAGGCAACTTTAGTTTGAAACCGGGACCTCATGTACTGCGAGCAGATACCCTACCTACTGTGCTACCAGGTCTGGTCATAAAAGAATAAAACAATATTTTAACATTGCCCAGTCAAAAAAAAAAAAATTATTCAGTTGCACCCCTAATGTTCACTCAGTTACAAAAGCATTCACATTATCACATGGTCTTCATAGTGTATACACTTGCATAATTTCTTAACCTGTTATCATAAGCATTTTTTTTTCAATTCATGGAAACATCTCATTTTCTACCTATTAAATCTGTGGGGAGTTTCAGAAGTATACTGTGCATTACTTGCATTGCAACTGTTAATACGGGACTTTCAGAAGTATACTGTGCATTACTTGCATTGCAACTGTTAATAGGGGAGTTTCAGAAGTATACTGTACATTACTTGCATTGCAACTGTCTTATCGCTTGACCATAAATTATATAGATCCAGTCACTAGCTATTTTCAACAGGCAATGATGTACCTGTGTCTACCGGTATAAATAGCATTGTAGATTGTTGTCTTCATTATGTAAGCTTTTGGCTGTGGCTGATTGAAAGTATAGAGCCATTTTTTGATACTTCAATCCTATCTCATGCTCTCTCAAACCTACACATTGACGGCCATGAATGTATGTTTGCTGGCAGAGTCTTGCTACTTAGCAAACAACAATGCAAATGGTGGTAAAGTTTGCAAATCCTTTGCAGTTAAAGTACCGGGTAGCTGTGCATTTCAAAATCTTCCTTATTATTAACCGAGGTCACACAAATGTGTGAGTTCATAACTCATCCAAGTTTCCAGAAAAAGGTGAGAAACTAGACCACCTTGACCTACATTCTTGACCTTTGCTTAAAGAGAACCTCTGGCAATAATTATTATGGCGGTGATGATAACATACACCATTTTTAATCTCAGTGAACAAAAATATTGACACAAATTATATCAGAAGTAAATACAGTGGAAGTTATATTATTAAAATGTTATTGTGTTAAAAAAGCTGGAACACAACACACCATGTGCAGTGATGTGACTCAAATGTCAAATGTATATGTTAACATGAAAGTGATTTAACTGGTGCTGAAAGTGAACTTTGTGACGCTGAAAAAGATAATACAATTTCAAGTTAATAAATCTAAATTTTTAAACATCTTCTCACTACATCCATTTCAATGAAAAGTTAAAAACACTGGTAAAATTCCAGCTATGTTCACGATGAAAATATACGCCAAAAATTATATTTACCCTAATATTTTGGAATGCATGCAAGATTTATAAGTGCGAATTATCGTAACATTTCTTCTACAATTTAAAACATTTTGTTTAAGCTCTATTTAATGCGGTATAGTTTGAAGGCAAGAAATGGCGAAACATGCAGGAATAATTCTACATGCAGGAATAATTCTATCTGATCTCTGCGTCGTAAATTTAAGGATTTACTTGTCATAATAATCGATAAATAGACAGAAAACCATAAACTCCCTTTTATAACTAAAATGATATAAAGAGCAATATACAAAAAACAACAGCCAAACGTACCTTATTGAAACCCCTTTAACTGTTGTATAAAAATTTCCACTCTGAACTTGTTCAATACACTGTCTGTAAATGTGTACTGACCCAAAATAGCGACTTCACGTGTATATATATAGAAGCAACAAACACCGGCAAAGCCCGGATTTTTCAGGTTCCACTGCGATCGTGATGCTGGTTCCGCCTGATCAATACACAATTTGGAGCCTGGAACCAGACGTCTATTTCCGTGTAGGTTATTTACGGAAACGCTCATATTTTGCTTGTAACCAATAAGAATAGAAGAAATAAGCACGTGATCGTAGTAAAAACGACAGCATGGCGTTCATTCAGTTTCTACTTTCAGTTCGGAACATTAATAATATTTTTATTTATAGCCGCACTTGACATCAGGTTTTTGTTTGTTCGTTTTGAAATTTTGTCTGAGGGGTGTTGAACAAGTCCTTGAAAATCAAACCAATTCAAAATGAAAAATCGTTTAAATGTTTACGTATATCAAAAGTAAATATGTCCCCATACGTACCCCAGGCACATAAGTGCACATTATTTCGAAAAACGGTATTTTCAAAAAGTAGAACAAAATGCCTAAACATGAAGGTTTGAAGGGGTGAGAGGTGGACATGCTATGTCTATTTCCGTTGCAGATCATTAAATCAAGGAAAAGGAAACGAATATTCTAGCGCCCCACCACTACGTATAACACTATCGCGAGGTGTTATATGTGTTTCCTACCCGAATTATATTGTCTTTTGGCTAACGAAATGCCGAAGAACGCACCCACGCAGAAAAGAAAAAACAGAAACGCCCCACCCCGCCTTACCCGGACCTGTACATCAATTGAGACCCCGCTACGCCCCTGACACAGTCTCTGATAGTTTCTGGACTGTCTCTCTCCTTTCCTCATTGAAACCCATAATTTACCATGCCATAAATTTACTTAGTTAATGTTTAAAAAGCATATCAAGTGTGTCGTGCGGTTTTCTGGTCTCTTCGCTGCGATTACGTTTACGTTACCAACTTAGTATTACATTTTTTACAAAGTTTCATGGGCTATTTAGTAGCAGAGAGTTTGGGAAAACCTACTTAGATTGCATACAACCTTATGTTCAGTGCATGTTGACAAAATTCCGTATAAACGCACAAGTTTTTTCCCCAAGTTTTATTTGTCAGTGTATATATTTTGGCATCATCTGATTATATGTAGTGTTCTAACACCGAGTTTCAAGTTACTATTTTAATCAAATCTCAGGTAAACATATACCTTTCTACAATCAGGCGCATAGCTGCAGAATACGCAGTCTCATTGTCCCAAAAGGATAAATCATAAAAATTGTAAGTTTGCAATAAAATCCGACCCTAGAAGGAGTACTCTGTACATTTAATGCGATAACCAGACAATTGTCGCTTGTGTTTAGGCAGCTTCGCGACTGGAAATAAAGAACATAACATTTTACCTCCCCTCTCTCTCTCTCTCTCTCTCTCTCTCTCTCTCTCTCTCTCTCTCTCTCTCTCTCTCTCTATATATATATATATATATCTTGATAGCCAAACATCTCCAAAATCTACCACGTACATTCTAGAAAAACAAAATTTTCCCGGGGCATTCCGGACCCATCCCCATCACCAACGGCCATGCGTACAAAACATATCATGCCTAGCCCCTGACAATAGTACATTTTGCTTTACAAAATGCTGTCTAAAAATAAAAACATTTCATATTGAACTAGAAATATCATTAACAAAATATATGCAGCGTTGATTTGTCACTTATAAACACACTTCATTGTTTTTTTTCTTTCTTCAGAAAATGAGCTTTTGCAATCGAGACACCAAGTAATGACACATTTCTGTCACCAGCCGGTCGCCTCGTTCGTGCCTCTTAATTCGTAGCTTTTCACTTAACGCACGGTGCCAAATGAGGTTTTATTCAATTTACACGCAAATACTGTAGAGAATAGATTTTAACTTTAATATAAACATCATTAAAATGGTACGTCATACACATACGGTTATATTAATAGGAACAATACTATATACGATGTTGTCTGGAATTTCTACCAGTGCGAGACGCTCTGATATCATTCCGGCTAACCTTGCGTTAGCAATTAAAGTTTATTACGTCAAAATGGAGGTTAGACATCTATACATCGAAGAAATGCCGTACAACAAAGGGGTGGCCGTGTGGCGTTTGGACATGAAACCCACTAAAAGCCATAGAAATACTGTTGCTGGGAAGGGTTGTTGTATTGTATTTGTTGTCCACACAATAGTACAAAGTGATGATTGAGTGGTGCCCGTAACTCATGTTAGGCGGGTTCACTTGCCTGTTTAGAGTTATGAGAAAGATGGATTTCTGAGGCACACAGGATTTACCCAGACTAAACACGGTCAGTTATTCGTGCTTGGGAAGAAGTAGTGAGTACACAGAACAAATATGTATGTCTAAGAAGACCTGATGCGTCAACTGTGTCCATGTATGCTTCAAATGTTAACATTAATACTGTTATCTGTTTAAACTGGAACTTCATTATTTTGTTTAATTCAGATACACATGAAATGTAGATTTACAAATGAACAAAGTCGTGTGCAAATATTGCTCTTTGTCGAGAGGAAAGGGCAGAAAGGACAGAAAGGGAGCGAACTGCTATTACAACGTGTGTTCCACTGACTATTCATTATCTGCTTGGCCGAGATATTTGCGATATCCAGTGCGGGACTTTAAGTTTAAGCTAACATGTATGTTTTTTTTTCACAACTCTAATCTTTTTCCTGGTGGTGGTGGTGGTGGTGGTGGTGTGTGTGTGTGTGTGTGTGTGTGTGTGGGGGGGGGGGGGGGGGGCATTCCCCATCCCCCGCCCTGGACCCATCCCTGCCTTCATAGGAAGTTGGAAAATAATTAACAATATAACTGCACATGCAAACATTTAAGAGTGTGTGTGTGTGTGTGTGTGTGTGGTTATTTGACAGTTTGTCTATATTAAATACATGTAAGAATATCTAACCCCTCTTTGGGGTATTTATGATAATCTCTGAAGAAACTCGTACTTTAAATGATGCAAATGCGATTTGGAGTACTAAGTAGTACAGTTCGTTAATCAAAGCGCCGAGAGCACTGTAGTAGTTCAGTGTTTGCAATTTGTATAATAAATTGTAAATCGAATGATCCAATGAGTCAATACATGTTTACCTTTATTTTAAAGTTATAAGCATTAAGTTAAAAGCATAAATGCAAAATGTACCAAAGCTAACTCCTTTTGTGGTAGTGATGGTAAGTGAAGTTTTCAATGACACAAACTGCCGTTCGTTTTGTGCACATTCATTTAAATCAGTAGTACGTCATCTCACTCCGTAGCAGTGAATAATATAGTAAATTGCAAATGGAGAGATACTTCCTATCAATTCGCTTATTTATAATATAATGTAGTAGTTACTATCAAAGTGCACGATTTAAAATTGGTGAATTTTGGTGAATTTTATTTAAATGGCCTAATACAAATTTTTTAATGGATAATGTATAACAGAAACTGTTAGAATACACACACAAACTAATTATTTAGGCATGCATATTTTTTGGTTTTGATATTTGTCAAAAGAAAAATTATGATGGTTATGACAGTTAAAGACAAATATCTAGATTTTTGTTTCATAAATTGGTTGAATGTTGCAGTTAAATATTTACACCATTTTTTAACGACGTAAAATTTTAACTAACAATTTTTTCTTTTCTTTTTTCATTTTCTTTCTTTCGGTCTTTATTTCGATATGGTCACCGTGACCGTTTGAGTCGCAGAATACACTTTACTGCAATCTATGACGTCACAAAATGGCTGCGCCCATGTGTTGATTGTGTTCAACTACATTTTATAGATTTTGCTCTATTTAACATGATTACAAATAATGTCATTTAGGTTTGCTCATTGCAAAATAGCAATTACACATAAAGTTAAAGAAAGATGGAGACACTTGAACATAAACACTGTGCACTTGACGAAAGAGATAGTGTTTTTTCAGGTAGTGAAGTGAACCTGATTTCTGTGGATACAAAATCTACAAACACGGAAGCATCTTCTTCCACCAATGGCGATAGTCATCTCGCGGAATCGATAGTACCAGAAGCATTGAAAATAGTTGGTTGCACTTCTACTGAACAAGGAGGGAAAGCGTTTGAAGATACTGGGATTCCAGTTGACATAGGAGACCAATCACATCCTGTTAAAACTGAAGAGTCACTAAATAGTTCAGTAAAAAATCTCACTAATGACACAAATCTTGCAGAAGCTGAGGTGACAAATTCAGCAACGGCTGATTGCTCTGAAATAGCAGGATCTGCTCATGCATCCAGATCATCACTATTTTCTAGTGACCAATCTTCGGTTTTGGCTTCTTCAGATAACAAAATTAACACTCCAGATGAAGCAAACATCTCAGAGTTTGTATCTGATTCAGCTACATGTACCCAACCAGACGAAGAGCCCTCCATTGAACAAATGTCTTCCCCACCTATCTATCATGCAACTAAAGTTAATCTGGAAGATTTCCAATCAGTTGAAAATGAGGAACCTTTACCCAAGCGCATGAAGATGGAGGACAGTGACACCATTTCTGAAAAGAGGTTTCAAACACAAGATATTTTTATATGCCTTTATGCATAAAGAAAGTCTAGGCTTGCAAAATGCAAGTTGAAAATTATTATTACTTTTTTTCATGTACATTTGCTGGAACAATTACGCAAGTAGATAAAAAGATGATTGTTTAATTTATGGCAGACTAGTTAAGGATACATATTTTTTTAAACCATCAGTGTTTGTGTTAATTAATTTTTAACTTCTATTAAGATTGCATTTTAAGATTGCATCCATATCCAATAAGCAATTAACAAATTGCCCTTGAATAGTATGTTTAAAATGATTTTTTGTTAATGATAAATTATCAAACTGAAAATGTACAAAAAGTCAAAATGGTTGTTAAATAAAATAAATGTAATTATTTTTTATATAAAAGCTTGCCTGTAAAAAAAGCAAATGCAGAAAGCTATTTTAATTTGTTTATTCTGAAATTTTATTTAATATGCAGTTATGCACAGTGTTTAAACGAGAAAATCTATCAAAAAACCTAATCTTCCATATATTCAGTCAAGTTATGAAATGTATTTTAATTCAAATAAGCTTATAAAGTGAATAATTAAAAAAGTCCTTTATACTACTTTTTAGTAATTTTTGAAATTTTTATTATATATCATGTATAACCACTTTCTTGTAATTTTTATTTTATGATATCATTTAAAGCTATCCGGTCGCTTGCCCGTTTGATTTCAAAAGGTGCCCTCGTCAGCTGACTGGTGCCTGGACTGAATATGCATCACAAGACAATTCCAACTATCTGAGAGGCTGTAAATGGTAAGTTCATGTTTCTTTTTGTTCAGTTTTAGGCTTTATACAGATTGTAATTAGAGTGTTGTGAATATTTATGTTGTATCCAGACCAAGGCTAAGGTATTTTTGCTTACACTGTTGTTATTGGGGTCTGCTTGACCTCACATGATATCACATGGAAAGGGAGATTATAAATGTCCTGAGGACAGGCCCATTTATAAATTCTTGAGTACTCCACATGAATATTATATCATCCCAAAAACGAAGCTTTTTTTTATTCTTTTAAAATTGTATAATATTATACACTGCATTAATCTGGTTTAAAAGGTAATCATTTATTGAAAGGGTGTACTGTTACACAACAACACCCATAAAGACCTCAATCAAGGACTGCCTTACAGCTTTTAAAGGTAGTTTGTTCCACAGTAATATAGTGGCAGGGAAAATAGGAATAAATAGAACAAAACATCAATCATTTCTGCATTTTATGTCATTTTTATATGATGTTATATTATGGACTGTATTTTGCTGATTATACCTCAAAACTTTATTTTTAATAATCGGAGCATGCAGATATCATCCAGAGAGGGGAATTTTTAAACAAAATCCTATTATGGTTGGTCAGCAAGTCTCTAAAAATGTCTCTTGATATTTTGCAATGAACTCTGCTACTGTTAGTTTTACAAATGTCATATCATTACAACCCTATTTATAAACACATTCATTAAATTTGTAGTCGTACAACTTATATAAAGGGAAGTCCTAAAATCTTATTGTTGTTCTAGTTATCAGCATTTTTGGAGGAGGCAACTGAAAATATCAATCAATATTCTGCTGTGAAACATTTTATGTGAAGCTATTAAAGAAGATACTTCCTACACACCTCACTCCCTACACAGCCCCTCATAACCTTGTTATCACACATCATCATGACAACTTCAAGTGGTTGCTAGCAAAAGTACAGTGAATAGTTTTTAGTGACAAGTTAGGCAAACTAAAACTAACAATGAGTGGTTACTCGCCTCTTATTTTTCTGAACTTTGAAGCAATTATGTGTCAGTAAGCCCATTAGTGAGTTTACACATTTTACTTGCTTCTTTAATTGTCACATACTCTATTCTAATTTCCCCCATAAACTCTGGGCTAACATAGTGTGTACATAAGTCCATTTGCATTTTGTT
This sequence comes from Sinonovacula constricta, assembly GCA_007844125.1. Classification (NCBI taxonomy): domain Eukaryota; kingdom Metazoa; phylum Mollusca; class Bivalvia; order Cardiida; family Solecurtidae; genus Sinonovacula; species Sinonovacula constricta. The sequence continues at coordinate 14,043,889 of CM017563.1, forward strand.
TGTGTGACAATTAATCACACATACCTGACCAGCGGTCAGTTGTTGTTGTACAGCTAAGTGAGGAGGATAATCGATTAATCCAGGAAGTGGTGTTACATAACACAGATCACGATCACTTTGTGTGATATATGAATGCAATTGACACTTGTTTGATCTGATGATATGGCTTCCTTACATGTACGTTTTTGGCAGATATATTGCCGTGTATACACTGCTGAGGGTTATTTACCAAAATTGAACAAAAATCATTAAAAAAGGCTAAGCTGGGTATACTCCAAGCGGGGTTATAGTCTGCAAAACACGGTATATAATGATATACTAACACATGCAATTTATCATTAAAAGTTATATGAGTTGAATTTGAAATACATAAACTTAGATTATAAACTGGTTATATATTTTACCAAGTAATGCTTGCATGCACCTAATCATCTACTGATTTTGAATGAACCCAGATCAACCCACTTTAACCTGCAGCCATTTGACCTGATATATGTGTAATTGTAAATGGATAATGCCGACATCCTGCTAGGGGTGCTTTTGGTCAAGGAAGCCAAATAGCTGATTTATAACCCCTAAGTTCTTCACTGAACATTCCTGCTAGCTTGTCTTCAGTGAGTGGAACTATTATGAAAACAGCTTAAGGAATTCCTATTCCAATTAAAGCAGAAAGTTGCCAATATAACAGAACCTGAACTTGCAAGGGGCAAACATGTTTTTAATATTAATAACATGTGTAATTGACACTTTTCCCATCTCTTAGGTCCCCTGATGGCACCTGTTTGTTGACCAATAGTAACGATAATGTGCTGAGGCTGTACAACCTGCCACAAGAGCTTTATGAGGAAGGCGGAGAGAACCAAGCCATTCCAGAGATGGTAAATTACCACCATCACATTTGCTTCGGATCCCCTCATAACCTGCTGAGCACGTTGTAATCAGACCTAAGCAAATAGTGAAGGGTTGGTTACACTAAATATCAACCGGGAGTAGAACCTGTGACATGGATTTTTTTTATTTACAGTCACTTGCTATGTTTTAGCCTCAAATTACCTATTTTGAAGATAATTTTAATCTTTCGGTGTCAAAAGAAAGCTGAACTTTTGCTGATTTAAAAATGTGCTCAGCCTTTTTAATCAATTCTTATCTCAATCAATAAGAGTCCATTTTATTTGCATGCTTCTGTCTTAAGTGTTTATAAAACATTTTAAAGTTTAAAAAGTGGAAAAAAAAGTTTTCTACAGTTACTATATACCATGCCTACACACAAGGGAGGTAAAGTGTAGTTTTTTTATTAATTAGAGTAAAGTCCCTTTACATATGAAACAAGGGAATACTATTTATATCATTGCCCTAAGGTCTTAGCAGATATTAAACCAAGGTATGGGCTGCACACAAATTTATCAGGTGAAAAGTTAATTCGATGGAATTTAGTAATTTGTTAATTGTAACAACTTCTGTACAAACTGTCACCATATTCCCCAAATCGGTATCTTTTCGTGGATATTTCCAATGTTAGTTATTTTCCAAATTTTCTGGGAACAATAATGGTTATTCATTATTTACTTTTTCTGACAAATTAGAATAACTCACCAGAGCTCTTCATGTATTGAATCTACAGCTTGTATAGAGTTTCGGACATTGTAACTGTTAGGATGTCTTTGCCTCCCACCGTTAGTGTTTGTGTCCTAGTTGCGGCTACAAACTTAATCTTGGAAAGTCTTATGGATTCTTCCTTCACAGAAATGGCTGGATGTTGCTATAATGACTTTTATTGTGTTTATGCAATGTTTCTTAATAGTAAACAAATAAATATTCATAAATAAGTAAATTTGGACTGTAGATGTCTGCTATTTCCCACATCTCAAATAAAAAATCTACCTACCATAGCTGTTTTGGCTGTGTTTTGTGAAAGGTCTAAAGAAAGTTTTAGAAAAGTTCATTATCGTACAGCATTTCAAGAAAAAAAGTCAAAAGTTGACAAAAACTTTGCCATACATGTGAACTTTTTCTGAGGCTACTAGCAAAGTGTGAGATTTGTTTTTTTCATATAAACATAGAAGGAAGTTATCTGTTTCCAAGTAGGGAGATTTCTGAAAGTATGTGCAACAGCCCTTATTTTAAAATAATTTTGAACCTAAAAAGAGGAGTTTCCCTCCAAAAGCTGGAGAGTTCACATGTATGCATTGTACCAAAATGATTCAATTGTCTTTGTATTCTATAGACATCTGTTCTCAAGATGAAGGAAGCAGATGCTATTTATGATTTCTGCTGGTTGCCTACAATGTCCTCGTCTGACCCAGATACTTCCTGGTAAGAATTAATTGTTGTTTTTTATGCACACAAAGGGTGGATTATAGCAGCCACACTGCTCTTCTGTGCATCTGTCTGTACATCTATCTGATTGTCCCATTTTTAGCTCACCTGAGCACAACGTGCTCAAGGGGAGCTTTTGTGATACCGCTTCGTCCGTCGTCCGGCGTTCGTCGTTCGTCGTTCGTCGTCAACATTTACCTTGTGAACACACTAGAGGCCACAATTTTTATCCAATCTTCATCAAACTTGGTCAGAATGTTTGTCTGCATGAAATCTTGGATGAGTTCATTATTGGGTGACCTGGGGTCAAAAAGTAGGTCACAAGGTCAAATTTTAGGAAAAACTTGTGAACACACTAGAGACCACATTTATAGCCCAATCTTCACCAAACTTGGTCAGAATGTTTGTTTGCATGAAATCTTGGATGAGTTCGTAACTGGGTCACGTGGGGTCAAATAGTAGGTCACCAGGTCAAATCTTAGAAAAAGCTTGTGAACACACTTGAGGCCACATTTATAGCCCAATCTTCACCAAACTTGGTCAGAATGTTTGTCTGCATGAAATCTTGGATAAGTTCGTAACTGGGTCACGTGGGGTCAAAAAGTAGGTCACTAGGTCGTATCTTAGAAAAGGCTTGTGAACACACTAGAGGCCACATTTATAGCCCAATCTTCACCAAACTTGGTCAGAATGTTTGTCTGCATGAAATCTTGGATGAGTTCGTAACTGGGTCACGTGGGGTCAAAAAGTAGGTCACTAGGTCAAATCTTAGAAAAAGCTTGTGAACACACTAGAGGCCACATTTATAGCCCAATCTTCATCAAACTTTGTCAGAATGTTTGTCTACATGAAATCTTGGATGAGTTTGTTATTGGGTCTCGTGGGGTCATAAAGTAGGTCACTAGGTTAAATTTTAGAAAAAGCTTGTGAAAACACTTAAGAGGCTACATTGATGGCCCAATCTTCACCAAACTTGACCATCATGTTTGCCAGTATGAAATCTTACATATGTTTTGAAGTGAGTCATGTGGATTCATTAGGTTACTTGGTAAAAGTCTAGAAAATGTTATCAACCCAGTGGCCACACTAATGGTCCAATCTTCACCAAAGATTTCTAAAGTAAATAACTCTTAATTACTTAATGCCAGATTTGAGCCTACGTAAAGCCTGTGTCATCAGGTGAGCGATTAAGGGCCATCATGGCCCTCTTGTTATCTTTTAACTTCAGTGTCTGTAATTTTTTACAAACTTCACCAACTTACAGATATTCATTTGGAGGTATGTTGTGCATAAAATTAACAAGTATTACCTTTTAAGTCAAGCTAATACTTGAGGTCAAATTTTCAAGAGCAGATGTCAATTCAATTGATATGACTTTTTTATTCACTTATTAATAGATAGACAGACAGACTTTTTATACAGTATGTAACGTGCACCGAGCTGTGCACATACAGACTAATACTGGGATCTAACTTTACAGATATGGAATATATACTAACTCCCGAGCTATATAAATATAAACAACAAAATATATTGCATACAGTTATTTACGCGGTCCAACCAGTTTTACTTGGACCCAAACACACAAAACTAACATTAACACGGACTAGTTCACCAACACGCAGTACTGGCTGATGCTGTACTCAGTACCGACGCAATCTTACATTCATTCCTTTCTACAAATTATAACAAGCAGTCATCATTACCAACTAATTCATTACTAAGTCTTAACTCTTGATGCAACAATCACCCGATCCTGCACAGAGTCCTATAATTTACTATATATTTATACCTAGGCCCTATAATGTGGTACGACTTAAACATACAGCCCCTTCCTAACACTCAGTACAACCCAGTCTGTATAAACTATCATATAGCTAACACGGACCCACAGCCGATTTAACGCTCAGTCCAACTATGACCGAGTACACCGCTAATAGGTTCAGTTGGCTTCGTATTATTTCTTACTACTGCGACCCAGTACTATGTATAAATAATAGGGTTCAAAGAAGCTTCATGTCTGAAAGAGGATTACATGTATGTCTGTATCCAAGTTGCACGTTTGAGTTTCTCCTTATAGCCCTATACTGACCAAACTCCCAGTAAGCAACCAATATATAAGCAGTTTTTGCTATTGATGTGATCACCTTGACATTCTGACACTCTCCAGTAATTCACTGTTTTATACCCAGCGGCTTCTTGTACCCGTTCTAAAAAATCTACTAGTTTCATCATTAATGTCATTTAATTAATACGATGCTTTACATTGAATCATACAAAGCAGCGACATAACAAGACAAACATACAACACTATTGCATTATTTGCAAATTTGCCAATTGTTTGAAAATAATAGAACTGTTTTAATAACTTACATTACTGTCTTTAAAATCATAACTATTTCTCACATATATGCATGCTTCTCTGTGATGCTGGAGAAAAGAAAGTAAACTTTGACAACGTATCATTTATCTTGCAGAAGCACATGAAAATGGCACAATGGCATCAATTTATAAAAACTGTCATTTACGCACACTTGTTTCATCACATATATATATATAATGGCCATTGGCCCAAAATACACATCATTTACAAAAACATATACAAGAGTTGAGTTTATATTTATGCAATAAACATAAAACAACTGCTTATTTTCACTTGTAAGGTTAGCTTCAGAGTACAAAGCAATATATAATGGCAAATACTGGCACACCCTTCTAATTATTGCTCATGAAGTTTGAATCACTTCATTGATATAAATAGCCATTTCTTCCATTTTATTGAGATTTTGTCTTTATAAGGTTGCAAAAGTAAAATTGAGTTTTACTGCCTTTAAACCAACTCAAAAAGTACTGTTGTCTTCAGTTTGCCTATTTAGGACAAATAAAGAAAGCATGGAACTCATACTCAGTCTTTCTGACATTAATGGTTAGTGTCATAAAAAAAACTTGAGATACAACCTGTTCAATTTTCCAAAACCTTTTCTTTCATATCTTTGTGCAGGCAATCCTTTCAGTATTTTGTGTGTGCTTTTTTAACCAATGGCTCTTTTTAAAGACAACCTCATAAGATATATCTTTTTGCATTGTATTTGTTTTTGTCCATCATTAGACTCAATTGTCCCAAAAGATTTTAACCTCCCTGAAGGGCGAGCATATAGTTGCAGCTTTGTCTGTCTGTCCATCCCATCCCGTTTGTTTATCCATCTGTTCGTCTGTTCATTCATCTGTCCATCCATCATAATTTTGTCTGGAGTATAACACAAAAATGTTAGAGGTGTCAACATAAAACTTCACAGGCAGATAGATATTAATGAGAAGTGCAGTATACAGGAACAATTTCTTTGTTTTGCATTATTTAGGATTTATTGCCTTTTATTATGTTTATTACTTAAATTTTGTCCGGAGCATGATAATACAAAAATTGTTATCAATATGAAATTTCATAGGTAGATAGATCTCAATGAGGAGAAGTGCACTGTACAAGAACCATAAGTCTCTTTGCATAGTTTAGAAGTTATTTCCCTTTGTTATTTTACATACTTAAATTATGTAAACATGCATATTTGATATCCGGACCTGGTAGTGCAATCATTAGAGTGTCAGCTCCAGATATGGCAGACTCTCGGTTCTATCGTGGGCCATAACATATGAAAGTTGTTAAAAATGGAAGTGGTATAGCTCCCTTGCTAACCCTCAAGCAAACATCAAGGTAGTTCCACGATTGGTTGGCCTGGTGTCAGTATAATGTGACCGGGTGTGGTGTCATGACATGTGTTCATGGCATGCTGTACACAGTGAAGGCAACACTAGGTCTGCTTCAAGTGGACACCTTCTCCAGATAACTGTGTGTCATGTGAATAAACTCAATAAAGATAAACATATTTGGAAAAAAAAACGAAGCCTTTTTGAGACTGGCGTTTGTTTGGGGAGCATCCATTGCTTCTACCGAATGTCTGTTTTTTCTCAGCAATTTAGGCTTGGCCATTTTCTGTCCATTTAAAAAAAGGAAAGAAGATAAAAAAAAATCTATCCACACAATGACAAACATTTTCTTTGGTCCACAGCCTGGTAGTGACCAGTAGAGGCACCCCAGTCCACATGTATGATGCTTATACAGGATTCCTGAGGTGTAGCTACCGAGCCTATGATCAGATGGTGAGCATTTTCTGTTATTGTTGCCTAACGGGTGCTATTTCCGTTTTTCATTTATAAAGAGATGTCATTCAAATTTGTTACCTCCCTTTTTGATAGCCATATGTTATAAAGTTATTTTAGAAATAATATCATTGCTGTACTTTAAAAAGTATTGAGAACTCCAGAGACTGTAGCATGCACATAAAATTGTATGTTGTTGAATAATCAGAACAAGTAAAAGGTTTTGAGCATTATGATAAAAACTAACAACTAAGAAATATTCATATATAAGCTATATGAAACTATATACCTGTAAATGAGATAACTATTAGATTTCTTTCATTTTAATGAGTGGGAATATTAAAGATGAAGGTAAAACCATGAGAGAATGATGTTCTGCTAATCTGGGACTGGAATGCTGAAATCTTTCCTTCAAGACGCTTGAGCTACCAAGGTTATTTACACATTTGTTTCAAAATCGTCTGGCTGTTATCCATTGGTAAGGTTTGGACTTCAGATCAGCTTCATAGTACAATGGGTTTGAGCCCCAACCTGGGGCACTTGTGGCATAGTGGTAGAGTCACCAATTTGTAACTCCTCTGACCACTTAGCCTCTCACTACGTGGGTTCGAGTACTGATCAAGGTGGAGGACTTAGTGACCTGCGGTGAGCCAGTGGTTCTACCCGACATTTGTTTGGGGTCCTTCTCCATCAAGATAGCTGGACGTCGCTATAATAATCGTAATTGGTCACTGTGTTGTATTTCAAAAACATCGAGCCCCAACCTTATATAATATAAGGCAAGATTATAGCTAGTGACACTACCCATGAAACAAAAAAGTCAAGAACCGGACCTGGAAGCGCAAATGGTAGAGAGCCCAGGTACTTGAAGCCATGGGTTCTATCCCAGTCTGCAACATACCAAAGTTGTTATAAAGTAAACTGTCAGAACTATTTTGGGTTAAGTTTAAAGAATTGGTAAACATTTGAGTTTAAAAATCTGGAAACAGAAGTTGATCCATTGGCATTACATCTCTCAATAACCCCTTTTGCTCAAATGTTGTGTGTCCCTTTTGTAAAGGATGAGTTGGTAGCTGCCCATTGTGTCTCATTCGACCCACAAGGACGGAGACTGTACTGTGGATTCAACAAGATGGTGCGAGTGTTTGATGTCACCCGGCCTGGCAGAGAATTTGTTTCCAGACCAACATTTGGTACAATGTTTTATGTGTCTTTACACCTGTTTATTAAACTTTAAATTCGCAGCAGGTCACTGCAAAAAAGAACTGTATAAAATGTGACTTGTAGATTTCTTAATGGTTGTAAATCTTTAAATGTTTATATTATAAATAAATGCAGGTTGTTGAAATTATATACCTTCTTACAGGGGAGATAATTCAGTATAAATTGCATCTGAGTAATGTTTCTGCTACAGCAGAAGTTGAATATGGTTGGGTTTTTTGTGTGTGTTTTTTATACATCACGCCAACAGACTTACGATTCCATTGACAACATTTTGCTAAAATTGGGGGATAAAATCAGCACACAAATGTCTGGTAGAACCTCTAGCACACCACAGCTGAAAGACCTGCTTCACTGGTGAAAGTTCTCGCACCAAACATGAGCGGAACCGATGCAGTGAAGGGCTGAGTAGAAACAATGAGGCATCTTTGAGCTCTGCTACCCTCACAAAAAGTGATGATCTTAAAAAGTTGTGAAGATCTAGATCAGTATCACCATCTACACTATATGCTGCAGGACTACACGCTTTTGGTGACATGTTTTTCTAAAATTGCATATATTTTTACACGTCATTTCACATTAATTTTAACTCTTCTAGATAAATAAAAATGGTTGGTGGTAAATGTGTCTTTCTTAAAACTTAATTTATCAGTACTATAGACACTGAGACATTTTTGTGTTCTGGGCCCTGTTGCTGTGTTTTCCAGACTTTTTTAAGGAAAGCATTCAGCTATTTAGATTGTTGACAACTGGGCAGATAAATATTGCTAGGTATTGTAAAGCTTTTGGGTATTTTTGATTTTCAATGCTAAAGTAAAATTTTTTTCAGGTGTGGCATTTTGAAAAGTCAATGATAAAGCACCTAATTATCCAGCTCAAAACTCTTAATATGTAAAATTTTAGCACAATGCTTCTTTGATTATTTTAAGACTGTTCTTGGATTGACCTTGTGATGTATTATAATTTCAGCAAAGCTAGGCCAGCGGGGGATTATTTCCTGCATCTCACACAGTCCAACAGATGTGGGCTTATATGCTGCAGGATCCTACTCCAAGAGTAGTAAGTTACCTCAACTAAAGTTACAAGTTGATGCAACAAGTTTAAATAATAGATATAGGTTTGAAACTGATTATTAATCAGTAGATATGTATCATTTATTTCATTATAATTAAACTTGATATACTTACATTGATGAGTCAATCGAAGATTTTGTGAACATAATCCCTCAAGGTTGTTTTGATAAATCCACCCCCACCACCACCACACACACATTGAAGTTTTGGGGATAATATTGGAATCAGGTTATTTGCTGTCTGCCTGCCTGCCAGCATGACTGCCTGCCCATCCATCTGAGAACACAATTTTGTTTATTCCTTTTGTCGTAAAGTTTGGCATCAGTTTTCATGAAACTTCATAACTTTCTTAAATACCATTGGAAATGGTGCACCTGCTGTTATCGTTATCATCAAATGAAAATTGTAGGAATTATTGCCCATTTATTCTGTTTCAGACATTGATTATAGAGATAAATTATAGAAAGAGAACTGGGTAGGGGGTATTCACTTAGCTTTTAGTTCTGGTTATTGTTATTTCTTCCGTTTAAGCATGTTATTTTCATGTGTTAATCATTTTACCATGTCCATTTTATTTTATGTTTGAAACTTAGATCTATTCATTGTGCTCAAATTGTATCACATCTGAACTTTCCAATCAAGTGTAAATACAAGCATGATCAAACATAATTGAGTGGGAATGTGAATGAGTAATTATGAATAAGTAATGTTGTTTACCTGCATAGTTCATATTTTTAAGTTGCACTCTACCATGAACCAATGGGTGAGATGGTGTGCATGTTTGAGGGTCAGCAAGGTGGGGTCACACAGGTGTTTTTCTCATCAGATGGTTCAAAACTCTACAGTGGAGGAAGAAAGGTATGTTGTATTTTTTCTGGTTTTTGCTTTCATATTGGAAGGAATAAAGTTAACACTTAAAGAGATGCAATTGTGCATGTCCTGCCACTTTTAATTGCTTTATGTACAGAAAGTGTAAGGGTAGAACACTTTCATACAGTCTACATGATTGTAGAAATGTTTTGTATCTTTATCCCATTACTTGCTGGAAACACCATTAGGGTGGGGTATGTATTATTTAAATGGGGTGGATGGTATTTCCAGCATGTACAGGGCTACTATATATATATTGTATTTGTAATTATTGTCTTGTATACACTGCTATTGGAATCCCATATCCTTGAAATCATCTAGCCAACATTTACATATATATTAAAATTCTTTATAATAAAACACCTTTATTCTTAAATCAACATAGGTTGGTTTCCTGTGCAAGATTGACCATCTCTTTATGGAATATCTTATAATGCAGAACATTCCTGCCTAAGACTATTTCGGCAGTTTAGCACAGCCGTAATCAGCTCATTGATGTTGTTCACTAAATGTTATTATGGGAAAACATATACTCATGTATCGCAGAGTATTTGCACACTGGAGGTAAATGCAGCCTCTCTTTCCAGTCGATGAATCATCATCATCATCATCATGCGTTTAAAGTCTGTTGTACCCTGCCAAGATGAAGTCTCTGTGAATTAGTCAGAATGTTCGGAATTAGAAAAAATGCTCTGCATTATTGATACTTTGTAACAAATTCACAAAAATACATTTTTATTCTAGAAATGCATAACTAAGAACTGATTTCAAAAGATTTATACTAGTTAAATGTGCTTGTTTTTCTTGCTAATTACCTCTCATGACTGTAAATGTCCGATCTTGTACAAGGTACTGCATTTGGCCAAAGGGTACAGTGGCACTGTGTCAAGGTAATCTTTAAGGGCTTTTTTAAGGTTATTTCTTATTAATGGGTACACATGTTGAATATTATGCTCTCAGCCATAACTTTCACATTTTACAGGTACCATATTAAATTAAACTTTACCATGCTGGGCAAGATTTCAGCCCAACTTTCCAACGTGTTAGCAGAGGTTATTGTCCCCTGAAGTCACAATAACATAGTACTGTGTTACTGACATACACTTGAAGGGGTGTCCCTAGACCATTTGCAAGTTCAATCCTCAAGGTCATATTTAACACTATTGCATCTTCAGGCCTATATAGCATTTCCAGTAACATTTCATGTTATTCATCTATTTTTTTGACAGGACAATGAAATCTTGTGTTGGGATATACGGAATCCAGGGCAACTCCTGTATAGTCTGATTCGTAAAGTATCAACCAACCAGCGAATGCAGTTTGATATTACCCTGTGAGTAGCAGCTTTCATTTGTATTTAACATTTTCATCCCTTTACTGCTTACACAATAAACACATCACATTGAAAACTTTGTAATCTGGCATCATAAAATGAAAGATTAAAGGCATCGACTAATACCACTTCAACCTAAGTTCCACCTTACAGCATTATGTTTTTGTTGTTCTGAAAATTCATACATGTGAACTCTCCCATTTTTGGAGGGAGACTTCTATTTTTAAGGTTCAAAATTCTTTGAAAAATGAGGGGCGTTTTACACATTTTCAGGAATCTCCCTACTTGAAAACAGATAAATTCCTTCTTTGTTTATATGAAAATAATGAATCTTCCATTTTGCAAGTGAAAATCTCCCACTTTGGCTTCAGAGAAAGATCACATGTATGAAAATTTCATATGAGAATTTTTTCAAAATGTTTTCAAACAATGTCCCATGGGCCTCAGAAAAATTTACCTTGTAGCTGGTCCTTGTGCGGTGTCAGGCTCCCAGGGTGTTCACGTGTTAGTCTAGTGGCAACTTTTATTATTTCAGACATAGTTAATTTTGAGAATGGTCTTACACTTGATCTCAACAGTTAATAACTTTGTCCCTTAGTTTAAGAAATAAATTCTTTTTTTTCCTCAGAGATCATAGGTACATAGTCCAGCAGCCAAGACAGGCCACTATTGAGTTTGAACACATTTATTACTTTGGACAAGCCTTATTATAATTTCTAGCTCACCTGAGCACAATGTGCTCAAGGGGAGCTTTTGTGATACCGCTTCGTCTGGCATCTGTCGTCCGTCGTCAACATTGTAGCTTGTGGACACATTAGAGGCCACAATTTTTATTTATTTTAAGCATATAATTGTTTTAACTTCATGTTCTTATATTTATGCACTTATCTCCTCTATTTCCCAGAGATGGTGGATATGTGGTGTCTGGCTGCCAGGATGGCCAAGTTTTGGTCTGGGACACCTGTCAGCCGCCTATCCAGATGGCCCCAGACATAGATCCGATCCTTCGACCTGTGGTCAGCTTCTCAGCACACCTTGACACTGTGAATGGAGTCAGGTAAGATAGACTGTTGTTGCTCTTCTTTTTCCTCTTCATCATTTTATTATTTATCTTTGAACTCTACGTTTTTTGTGTTGTTTTGCCATTGTTGCTCATCCCTTTTTCACCTCATTTTCCATAATTTCATTTTTGCTTCTCTTTTTGTATTATTCCTCCTTCTCTTTTTTAGCTTTTTTCTTCTGCTTCTTCTCTTCTGTTAAGAGGTGTCTATGACCGAATTGTACCTGTTGCCAACTTGTAACTCGTATTACTTCTCAGTCCCTAACTACATGGGTTAGAGTCATGATGGACAAATAAATATGGGGGATATTTTCCAGTTTACCTTCTCTATTCTGGTGGTTCTTCCAAAATACTTGTCATCCAGTGGCAGTAAAAGCTGGACATTGCTGTAGCTGCAAACTTTTTTGAAAAACAAGCCAAAAATTTTATTGTTGTTATCATAATGCCTCTAAGGCTCTCTTTATTTGGCATAACTGTAGGTGTTGTCGTCACAGTTTCTTGTCCAGAGAAAAACTTTTGCAAAGATTCAATCTATACTTTATTTTTGAATTACTAGTGATGTGTGGAAGTGCTGTGCACAAGAACCATAACCATATAGGTATAGAGCATATATGTGATCTTTCTCCGAAGCCAAAAGTGGGAGAGTTTCACTTGCAAAGTGGGATATTTGTTATTTTTTTCATATAAACAAGGAAGGAAGATATCTGCTTTCAAGTAGGGAGATTTCTGAAAATATGTAAAACACCCCTCATTTTCAAAGAATTTTGAACCTTAAAAGTGGGAGTCTCCCTCTAAAAGTGGGAGAGTTCACATGTATGATAGAGGTGCAGTCTAGTTGCAGGGCCCAAGAACTACAACTCTAGTACATATAATTTTTTAATAATCTCCCTTAGATTTTGAAAGAAAAAAAGACAAGCGTCCGCAGGAGGCACATTTTCTAAATAATGGGTCCCCAAAAAAACCAATGGGTCCCTATATAGAAATGCCATCTTCAGCTTACAATAATGCAACCACTTGTAAGTTTTTAGCCAGAGTTATTTAAACGTACATGATTTCAAAGTGTGCGACAGTGAATCATCAGTATCATTTATGTTTACATTGGGGTTCTTGTCACTAACATCACTGAAAAGTGCTGTCAGCATTTGTTGTCTCTCATTTTACTGTGGACAACTTTTCTTTTTCAGAGGCTTTGCAAAAATATCTTATTGACAGTTTGTTTATGAACAGGTGACAGCACATGTTTAATAGTTAAACTCTTGAAAAAGGCAATTTGTCGAAAACTTGAGTGTGAGCATTTTTAGAAAAACATATTACCAATTTAGATATTATAGTCAAATAAACCAAAGCAGTTGTGGAAAAAAAAAGTTTTGTAATGTTATCTTACTTTTTTTTCATTTTTCTCTTGTTTCAGCCTTCATCCCACACTGCCCATCATAGCCACAGCCTCAGGTCAAAGACATTTCCCATCATGTTTTCTTGACAGTGATGGTGAGGGGGAGGAAGAGGAGAAAATTGAGAATAGTCTGCTGCTTTGGTGGGTGTAAAAATGCTTGGTTTAAACTGTTAAATAGTGTTGGAAAGGAAAAGATAGAGATGAAAAGGAAAAGAAGGAGAGCTAACAAACAAAGGAGGAAAGGAAGCAGAGGCATTAGGCGGTTTTAATACACAATTTCTAATAGTAAGAGGCTATTTCTTGTATAGAAGTCTTAAGCATAGCACAGCAACCGAGCATGTCTGTGTAATGCTAGAGGGTGTAAGAAATAGCCTCTAACTGTTATGGTGTTTAAGTCAAAACAAAGATGGCAGCTCGGATGACAGCTCATCACAGCACGACGCCTGTAAAACTTCAATTTGTGGCGGCTTCAAATTTAAATCATCTAATTTTATTTTACCCAGCACAGCAGACACGCAGCTGTCAAATGATGGCATTGTTTATGTTTTGTGCAAACTACATTTTAGGCATATTCTTCTGCCGACGTCTGGCGAACAGAAATGATGGTGATTTCAGTAAATATTGCACCAGATACATCCGAGGGATGATTGTCCTGAGGACGGAATTACCCGAAGAGTTCCGATTGGGTGTTTGCTTTCAATCCTGAAGGGTATAAGAAATAGTCTCTGTTTTAGTGTTTGCTTAACTTTTTTGTCCATTAGATCACAGTATTTCAAGTTTTCTTGTAGAATTAACCTCTTTTTCTTGAATAGCTCAAATAATAGAGTAGAGCAAAAACTAAATTTGCCAACCTACAAGTGAGCCAGAAAAAAAGGAAGCGGAAAAACATAGAAATAATATAATGGGTTGCTTTGCATTGGCATTTGTGTACCTTTGCACATGTTTGATTATTATTCATTCAAAAATTCTCACTGAACTGAAGTGTTCTACAAAAGACTTGAGTTTTTAAACCTTAAGTGAACACTTACAAATAATCACCATACTTTAGAAAATCATCTCAATAACTTGTCTCTAGGAGAAATTAATCTCTTGATATTAAGTCTTTTTTTCTCAATTCATTTTTATTTTTGTTTTTTTTGACCAGGTTTTCTCAATTTATCATTGTTTTTGCTTATTATGTCGGTACAGCTGTCTTTTCCCAAATATTCTGAGTTCTTGCATGAGGTATTGTAGGAACATTAAGGTATTAACTATTACACACCACCCTTAAAGGTGGTATCTGTCGGTTGGCCTATATTTGATACATGTTTTAACTTTGTACCCTTGTTCAGGGTAATTTATGCATAATTATTACATAAACCTATATGTTAGTTGTAGTCAAAGCTGTTTCTCACATTGCTTCAATTTGTAAATCATGAAATGTATTGCTTCAAATGTCCACATTTTTAAAATCTATAAATAAGCATGATGGGGTTTTAAGCTAAAAATAGATATCGACATCAGAGCTGATCTCCTGGATAATCGTGTAATGTGGTCCTAAAAGTAAGTAGTTACATAGATTTCTTACTTAAAAAATAGCAAACTGTGTGGTGTGGCGCACATAGTATATACATTTTTGTAATGACAAGTGGGGGATTATATCCTAATTTTCACATGGGCGTAGGGCATCAATAAATACCATTTTGCAGGATTATTTTAGGCACCTCTAATCTCATTGGTTGCTTGCAAGTGAAAAAATTGGTGCAAACTGTTGGATACCACTTTTAAAGCATTAAACCCCCTTTATAACTCAGTTTTCATATTTGAAACCCAGGGTTCATTGTTGCTTATTTGGGCTTTGTTAATTCACAGGCTAAAGGGTTTATGGGTTTAATAAACAATTTTGTAGTTTGTGTGTACAAACATCCTATTTATTGTAGTCATGCGTCAAGATGTACTGTCCAAGGCATGTTTATCAACAGCTTATCATAAGAATAACCTTAAAATTTGGAATAATTACGAATAAAGTTTATTTTCTTATTTTAATTGATTTGTTTTCATTTTATTGTGTTCATTTTTAAAAAAATGTGTTCATCCCTGCCCAAGGCAAAGGGAAATTGTTAATGAATTGTCTGTCTGTCTGTCTCAGTCTGTCTGTCTCTCAGTCTCTCTGCTTTTCTGTCTGTTGGTCTCAATCACCAGACACCATTTACTTGTGATTTCAGAACACACTAACCTTTGCCAGCACATGGGAATGTTGGGCTGAAATCTTACCTAACAAGACTTCAAGTTTTTATTGGCTTTCAAGTACTCACAGCCAGTATCACAAATAGCATGTGTTCTTTTATCTAAAGTCGGTCAACCATTCCATATGTGCTTTAATGCTTCCACTGA
This sequence comes from Sinonovacula constricta, assembly GCA_007844125.1. Taxonomy (NCBI): domain Eukaryota; kingdom Metazoa; phylum Mollusca; class Bivalvia; order Cardiida; family Solecurtidae; genus Sinonovacula; species Sinonovacula constricta. The sequence goes on from CM017563.1 coordinate 14,059,683, forward strand.
CAGGATAAACTTGTTTATTGTAAATAAACATGACCAACAATTGTACTCTATGGACTGTCTAATGTCACATACCAGGACAGGGAAATGTAGCAGGGATTAGAAGTGCCTGTCTATCTGTTTGTCATTCTTTGAATCTACCTGCCTGGCAGCTTCACTGTTCAATTGCCCCTCAAGCATCATTATAACGATAGTTGAATTGCTAGTTTGCAATATATTTGCTTTTGAGATATGCATAGTATGACCCTTGCTCCTAGCCTATGATGTACCATGATGCCAACCTGCGTTTTCATTGACAAACACAAGTCTTCAACATTATTCAACCATGCAAAAAAGACTGGTATCACTCATTTGCTAATCTCAGGTTATCAGGGTAGTTTGACTATCGTTTATCGAGTTGAGCTTTTATGATCGGCAGGTGCCATATCAGGTGTTCATTTCTTTTTGTTTCTCCGACACATTTATGGCCATTTAAGTTACATCCTGCAGTTCACTCCAGGTTACCTGGAAAATTTCCCACATGAGTTCTTGCCCTGACCAGGACTCAAACCCATGCAGTAAGGGGCTGAGGAGTTACAAGTCGGTGACTCTAACATTGAGGCCATAAGCGTCCATTTGTTTATTTCATGCTAGCACAGAGAAGGCAGCTCTACACATTATTTAAAGTCACCACGAATTCCTAGTAAATAACTAACTGTTCATTGAAAGATTAGTCCAACAGTAAGTTGAGGATAAATTTCTTGCGTTTTGCTGTCCTTAGAAATTTAATGGCTTAATACTGACTCTTTTTCTGTTTACTAGTATATGCAGTTGTAAACATCTTCTGTCAATAATGACAAGACACTTGTTTAGTTTTTTTTGTGATAATTTTTGTTATATTTTGTTTGTTAAATACTTATGATCAGAGTGTGCTGGTAGAAAGGTTTTGTTTTAATTTCTGAACAAAAAGCAAGAGATTAAGTTTCTTTCTGAAATTGGTAAACTTTTTTTTTTAATTCTGCATGTCAGGTTCTATTGTATGTTTATCTAAAGATGCATTAATTCTTTACATCTAAACTACAGTGAAAAACAGTTTATTTACCTTTTGACAACATTTAAGCATTTGGTGATTTTATTCCTCAATTTCTTACATTTTATGAACCTTTGTATATATTTTGTACATTAAACTTTGGCATTAAAATGTATATTTTATCTAGATCATGGTTGTAGGTTCGTTCAATTTTATTCTTATTGAAATAGTGTTGTTTGTTTATAGGAATTCCATAATTATTATCTTCTAAAGACATATCACCCTTCATAAGACACATTGTTTTAAATTCTCAAGCATGCTTTCAAAGCATCTGTAGTTTCAAAATAATTCTAGAAAACTCACCTGTTGATAAATTGGGTCATATCAATGTGCTACCTGCAAAAAAGTAGGAAATGTTAGAAAAATGTTTTAAAACTGGAATGAAATGGCTGCATACCTGATGTTTACCACATACAGCCACAACATACACACATGTGATGGTGTTGTTCATTAAACATACCTGTGAAGTCAACTTGTTGGTTTTTGTTATATTGTGCACTTTTCATTATGTATTGTGAAAATAAATGTAAAATTATAAATATTGGTTTGGTCTTTTTCTATGCTCAATGAGCTCCCTAAAGAGCTAGCATAATTTGGACATTTTTACTTTGTCATCTTCATGTTTTTGATGTCATTTGTTTTCTTTAGTAGGGCTTTGGCAGTTTGATAATAATAATACTAATAACATATAATAATAATGACAACACTATTAGATGGATCTTTTTAAATAGGTACCAGTTTATTGGTACAAGGTCACAAAAAACATAAATGTGACTGCTGAATTGTTACTTATCTTTTACTTTTCTTGGCTCGAAGATAACTTGAAAACTAGTCCATGACTTTACTTTAGGCTTTTTATACAAGTTCATGTACCTAGTGATCATTAGAAATTCATTGCAATCTATGGAAAATGGCCACGGCCTAGGTGGTCATGTTTTTTATGGATCAAAATTCTCAACATATTTTTCATGCTGAAGCTTCTGAGGATGTTTGGTTGAATTTGGGCCAGCGGTTTCCGAGATATTGTTTAAAGAAAGTGGACGGACGTGTAATGACGGATGGTTGGCAATCTCAACAGCTCGCCCTAAGCTTTGCTCCGGTGATCAAAAATACACATTCCAACATGTTCAACTTTAGTAGAAAAAATGAGACCAATGATACTTATTTAAAATTTAGTAGGCTGATCAAAATTATTTATAACGACCGTTTATAAATAAAAACCCCACAATCTTAAGTTTGACACATTTTTTTTCGTGACAAATGGAACACAACAGCACAGATTTTAAACAAACATACAAGTATCACAAATAACAGTTACAACAATCACTATTGACAGTAAACATTAAACTATTAAACATTCTGCAAAACAAGATTTAAAGAATATTAAGATCAACAATTTAAAAAGTAAAGAAAAAACAATGAATAAGATATAAATAATAATAAATATATATGCAATACTGAATCAAAATAAATGCAAACATATAATTTTAGAGGCAAGCACATTATTTTTCTGTCACAGGTTTACAGTGACATTTACATTGCTTATAAATAGGCAGTACAATACTGTCCAGTTAATGCTTGATTTTTTTAGGAGGGTTATGAACAAAATCCTACTTTGTTTCTGACCTTCACACTGTCTATTTTCTTTCTGAGAAAAAAAAAACACTTTATTTTGGATAAAATTTCAATGATAAAATTTCAATGTCCTAATAATTTTCAGCTGTATAGAAGGTGTATATTCTAAATCTTACAGTTCTATCAATCAAAACTGGTAACAGATCTGTCTGAAGAAGACTGCAGTTGGTTATGACCTGTTTATGACAAAGTGTAAAATAAGTCAATTAGTGTCAAAAGACTTTTTGCCTGTGTGTGTCTAATGTTTATAATGTTCAGAACTGGATTGGAGGGCCCCAGGTTTGAACACCATACCAGACATGTTATGTTATTTCAATGACAAGACTATTTACTGCTCATTGCTCAGCACAGTTATTACCAGGTCTATGGTTCTACCCAAGAAGTGGGCAGTCAAGAGAGGTAAGTGTAAGTTAAAAATCTGGTTTCTAAACCACTCATTCTTTATTTATAATGGAACGTTACTCTTAATATTTAAATTCCACACCTTCTTACCTCCCTTTTGGGAAGGTATTTGATATATAAATACTGAAAAAGAAAATATAATTTGTCACATTTGACAGCAAACATGCTCATTTGTTGATTGAGATAAGAATGAGTTTGAGCAATACTTTAAAAATAAGCAAACATAAATAAATATGTATTTCGTATATTAAGTATATAAATTTACATTCCAGCAAGATTTTCATTTAAAAAATAGAGAATGCCTAAGTAGGAAATCAAAGGGTAAAAATTCCACTGTAACATTTTGAAATGGACTTGAAGGCCGAGCTGCTGTAGTATAGGACCAATGATGACATTTTGCTGGAATTCAACATAACATCTTCCAAGTAATAGTGTCTTGACTTATCACATTAAGTTTCTAACATCACTTTCATCATCTGTGGCATCTTCATCTTCTTCCAGCTCATCTTTTCTGGAAAAATAAGTATAAATATGCTGAATTATTAGTAATATGCTTATGTAGAGGTTAAGCCTAATACATATATGTTCATACATGTAATTCCATTTAATTTTTATAAGGGGTTCCCATGGGAGTCCCCAGGTTATACTTATCCCCTAGCCAATAGCATGAGTGCAAGTCCCGGTTGGGACAGACAACAACTCTCCCACCAACAGCATCTTAAGTTATCTGGCGACGATATCCACTTGCAGCAGATATAGTACTGCCTTCACTGTGTATAGCATGCCATGAACACCTGGCATGACACCACACCCAGTCACATTATCCCGACACCGGGCCAACCAGTCATAGAACTACCCTTATATCTGCATTAGCAAGGGAGCTATAGCATTTTTAACAACTTTGGTATGTCGTGGCTCAGGATCGAACCCGGAGTCTCCTGTACCTGGAGCCAACAATAGACATTTTAACAAATTGAAAACAACAAAGCATGAGTATAGAATAGCATACAAGGAAAGCACAATAGGTCTAGTAGATGCTGAAATTTAATGAAAAAAGATAAGTCATGTGACACAACCTGAGTTTAAGGCACCATGTTACTATGAAATTTCAATAAAGAGGTCTTACTGTCAACAAGCTACTGACTCCACTATGTGACACTACCTGAGTTTGCTGTTGATGTCGATTCCGTGGTCATGTCCAATGCGACTCATGGATCGGAAACTTTCCAGGCTGTCGTCAATGGAGTCATCGGAGAGGTCCTCTGGCATCTCCATCCTTGAAATCTTACCATCAGCTGTTGAGGGAACAGATAAGAAAAATGAAAAAAGTAAGAACAAGTATGTTTTATGTTGGGTTTATCATCCCACCAACAGTATTTCAGTTGTCTGGTTGATGATGTCCACAGGAAGCAGATATAGTGCTGCTTTCACTGTGTATAGAATACTGTGAATGACTGGCATGATACCACACTCTGTAACATTATCCTGACACCCGTCCAACCAGTCGTGGAACTACCCTTACATTTGCTTAGGTGTTAGCAAGGGAGCTATACTACTACCATTTTTAATGACTTTGGTATGTCATGACCAGGGATCGAACCTGGGGACTCCCTTACCTGGAGCCGACGATATACTGATTGCGCTACCAGGTTCGGTAGGAAACAGTATGATTTGTTGCCATATAAATGATTAGAGAGATGACATAATTTTTAACAGGTGGGTCAAAGGCTAAAAAAGGGAACAGTGAATAAACAATGGTTATAATATTAATAAGTTAAGGAAATGTGTGCATATTTGAAGCTGTAACTATTGATCAGGTTCCCTATGACTTTGCCTGACATAAAATCAATATAGTGAGCATAATTAATATGAACATGGAGACGTGCTCTTTAATAAGAGTGTGTACTTAATAACATTAAGTGTTTATGGTTAATCCATAATAAAAGAAGCCATCGCCTGTTACTCTGTCAGACCTAACGTAAGGAGTGCCACACACAATTGAATGCTTTAAATATATGTCTGCTATACATTTTGTAGTAACTCGCTTGTTACTCTGCCAGGCATCAAATGAAGATACATTGGTATATATTGGTATATATTTGCATATTGGTATATATATATATATATATATATATACATATACATATACATATACATATATATATAATGATGCGCACTATAAACAAATGTATGCTATATATAGATGCGCACTATGCAAAAGTGTTTACAGTAACTCACCAGTAACTCTGCCTGACTGTGATGCCAGCTCATACTCCAGTTGATCCAGCGTCTCCTCATCCTCAGCATTACATTTCTCTTTCTCTCCTACTGCATCATATATACTCAGGTCTGTACCTTCCATCACTGCAAGAAAATTAATTGAGTCGCAAAGAATAATTACCATTAAAATAAATGAATATAACCAGACACTGCTTTGCCACAGCTAATAACGATACCAAAGAGCATGGACAAATCATGTCTAGACAGACTGGCCAATGAATGTGACTTAAATATTGCCCAAATTATATTTGGGATAGGATTTGCCGGCATTTTTGCCGATACTGTGCAGTGACGTTTCTATCATTATAGAACAGGGGCACTTATGAGGTGCCCAGGGACTGAACCCGGCTGGTCCATAATACTGACACCGATGAGTCAGGCGTAATGCTGTCCCCTTAGACCCAAGCATTAGGAGGGAAGCCACTACTACCAACTTTAAAATCTCTGGTTTGACCCAGCCAGGGTTTGAACTCTCAACCTCTCGATTCACAAGCCGATGCTCTACCACATGAGCTATTGCGGCTGGTATATCTGAGGGTATTAACTTGTTAAATAAGATCTTTATTAATTAAAATCATTTCATAGCAAAGATATATATTTCTAAACAATACCATTGATTAAATAAATTTTAAGGTCATAAAAGCCCCAAACATCCATGTTCAGTTGGAAAAGTGTTCACAGCAATAAAGGAAACCAATATATGGTAAATGGTAAGACATCCTCATTATCCAATCAAAAGATCCCCAAGACGGCCCATCAAAAGTGGCACAAAAGAAAGAAAGCTCGCTTATCATTGTCTTTGGGAGGATATTCAGCAATGCTGTTTTTAGCATGAAATAAATCCAGTTCTTTTAATAAAATCAGTTACAGTGTTTAAATCATTGGGAATAACATGTGTAAGCATTTGTCCTCACTGGAAATAGAGCAGGTGAGCTTCTGTCTAACTCTTTCCAAAATGACATTAGTTTTCATCTCATACTAGGTAATGCGTAATACCTTTATACCTACGGCCTTATTTAGTCACTTGAAGTAAGCTAAGATTCAAATTTTAATACCTTTTCACCAATAAAACACTTACCAATCATTCTAGATACTGGTCTATCCAAGTCTTCATGGGTGGTCTTTGACCTTCGTGGTGTCTGGATGCCCAGTCGGGACCTTGATAATTGGGGCGTCTGCGATCTTGTCAATGCCTGGCCTGATTGTCTGGGTGTCTGGGTGATGCGCTGACTGCGTGGTGGGTGTGGCGATGATGGTGACCCTGTAGAGTGTCTGGTTGACTTAAGGGTCTGACTTGTTGAGACAGAGCCTCGGCTAACATTGCTGGCTTCACGTTGGACACCGTTTCGTGCAGAAGGAATGGGCGTAGGGGAGTTTTGCACACTAGACCCATGACTTGTGCTGAAAGATATTTAAACATTATATTTTAACCTTTAAAGACAAAGAGTGTGTTCCTTAGATTCCCTTTACTGTTTTGCTCTACAAAGAAAAGAAAAACAATCAGTAGTGCCTTTTAAAGAGAAACATCAATGGTTTTATGGATGAAAAAAAGTGTATTTTTTGACAAAAAGTTGAATGTATTTTCTGTTGTATGATTAGATATTATCCAGTTAGTAACTTCAATGTTCCTCTCCCTATCTACATCTACATAATCCAACCTCTTACTGCAGTAAAAAAAAGACCCAGTTATCTTGCTCCTAAAAAAGCCAGCCCCATCACATCTTCTATGTTATTTTCATAACCCACAAAGTGGCTTCTCATTACACTGTCCATTAAGCATTTTGATTGGCTCATAATTGGCCAATCAACTTCCTAAAGACTAAATTGTCAGTGGTAGGTTATGAAATCAAATGACCCTTCTTTAGAGTATCATTTAAAATGCTGGTGATCTGATTTTATGCCATAACAATGCTTCTCAAAGTGATCATACCTATACAATTATGGTCATATTGGCCACATCCAGCTAATCATTGGTAGAGGAAGACTCCAGTCTGGTTAAAACCACTTGTGCACCACAGATTAGCCAGAAAACCTGCCCACATGAAAATTCTCATTCTGTAGCGAGGGTCTGAGGAGTTACAAGTCAGCAAATCTAACCGCTGGGTCATGGGCACCCTCTTGGCGGTATGCACACTTGATAACTGCATGCAAAACTTTAACCTAAACATTATAGGGAGGGACTCAGATGCAGATGCTAGGAAAAGGGAAATAGTCCTCTTTAGTCATAAATAGCCAAGCTAAGAAAAAAACTTCTTATCAACATGACATCAATATTTATGGGTATCTTGCACATTTTATACCTACCATCTTGGTGTGAAGGTCCTAAACTCCTCTCCTAGACTCCTGTATGCACTGCCACTGCTGTGGTCCGACATTGAGTCCTCATCCAGCGGTAGTTCATCAAACCGACTGATTAAACGTTCCGTAATGTCCGACATCACCTGCTCACTACAAAATAGCTTAAGGTAAGGATATGATATATACATCATGCCAAAACACAATTATGGTTCTTATACAATGATTAGCCATTACTGACAGAGGAAACCATCAGAAACGTGTCTTGGTAGAACAACTGTCAGGACCTCCGCACATGAAAAGTCATGCTTGACCAGGATAAGAACCCACATGGTGAAGGGCTTTCAAGTTGGCGCCTCAAGTCTGCTCAGCCGTGGGCTCCCCATTCCAAGTTTGTGAACGGATGAAATAGTTATTGCAATATGCTCTTTGATTAAGGAATTCTGCACGAAAATGTGCCATCCAGAACAAGAGATTAATCTACAGTGTTGTTACATTATACTTGTTCATGTATTTGTATTATGTATTTTGGGTTTTACATCACAGTGACACTTGATAGGTCGCACAATGCAGACTATGATAATGGTTTAATATAAATAAAGTATAATTAGGTTAAAATTTAAATACGAGATAAGAAACAGAAAAAGTATAAGGTTCAAAAATGTGAAGTATTATGCGTGGCCAATTCTTGTCCTATTCAGTTCAATAATGACAGAAAATTTACCAATAAGCCTACTATTGACGAATGAAGTAAAACCGAATAGTCGAGCGTGGGTATCCGATGATGCAGGTCATCTTGGAGACAATTACACAAGGCTCTTGACCCAGTTGGGTCTCTCATAGTGAGGGGCAAAGAGGTTAAAAGATAACACCAATGATCATGAGCTTCCCATATATGTAGCAATAGCGTGTAATTGGTACGAACTATTATCTTGGACTAATGCTCACAGAAATCATGACACATTGCAATGATTTAACAAGTGTATAATTGGGTTTTGAAGAAGAGTATTTTGAGTACATAACAGAATGCAGCATTTAGACAAATGGTATTTTAACAATACTATAACACTTTCTTTTTTGGGGGTGTTAAATGTTTTTGTGTTGATTGTTTCTATGTTGTTTTGCCAAACACAGTGTAGCTAACTATGCCTGGGTTTGCTTTTTACATTGTGTAGCTAAAATAGTTTTTTTTCAGTGTATAGTTTAATACGTCTGGGTTTATATTTTCCATTGTGTAACTAAATACAACTGTGGTTGGTTTTTTTACATTGAGTAGCTAAATATGGCTGATTTTTCAGTCACATTATGAAGTTAAATACCGTTGAGGTTGTTCTGATAATAAAATCTAAGGCATTTCAATTCAATTAATTGTTAAACATCAAAATAGTACCTGTAAGCATGGTAGGCCATTACAGAATTTGCTCTATCATTCTCAGCCTCCTCATCTTCCACCTCATCCACTGGTACAGAGTCTGCGATACTGAAGTCTGGTTTCCAGGATCTGGGGGCCATGTTGTATACTGTAGTGGCAGATATATCATAAATGATTCAGCTTTTATTGTAAAACACGATCTGCGAGTCAAGTTGTATATTGTAGTGGCAGATATATCACAAATAATACAGGTTTTATTGTAAAACAAGATCTGGGTGCCATCTGGGTGCCATCTTGTGTGCCCTACAGGCAGAAAAAACACAAATAATACAGGTTTCATAGAAAAGCAAGACCTGGTGGCCAAGACCCGGGTTTATTCATATGTTTATATTTACTTCTTGTATTTTGTGTTATGTCAATGTTTATATTTTGTATATTTATGCACTGTTGATGTTTGGTTGAACAAGTATTAAATATCTATATTCAAGTTATACGTACATTGATAGCTAACTTTTATCTTCTCCTCCTTGTTACTACTGCCCTTCCTTGACTGTGTGGGTGTTAGAGTTCTCTCCTCCTGCTGTTCTGGTTCTACTCCCACCATGAAGAAACTGTCAATGCCACGATATGTGTCTCCAGTGGGCGTCATCCGTGCCACACTCTGGAGGGAATCACTTGGTGCCTTTGTCAGCAGGCCAGGGCTGTAAAGGTCAATTTAGAATGATAATGAGTGAAAAGGAATTGCTATGATATTTGATTAAATAAAAGATAAACACAACATGTATTAAATTAAAGTTATTCTTTATTCATGCATCTTGAATTGTATCTTAGCTCAAAAATGGTCAGTACTCACAAATTTGTGATCACTAGTGAAGACTTAGGTATCCGTTTTAGAGAATTGGCTCCGGATTTGAATATATATATATATATATATATGTACCACTGCGGTCGGCGAGGTATAACAATGAACAATAATGTTACGAGTTGTTTTTTCCAACAAAAGTTAAGTTTTAAACATGCTTATGTACTAAAATATTTAACCCTAGCATTGTTCTATTACAGATCATTATTTGATGAAGTCCACAGAATATGGAAAAAGCTCTTGGTAAACTTTAATCAGATTACTTAAAACATATCAATGAAGCCTTGCACAGTTTAACTTCATTATATACCAAAAGTATTGAACATTATGTTTAGATAGTTACTAACATACACTTACTTATCTGCCCTTGAGGAGGCACGAGATCCCATCCTGCTATTGGTTCGTGACGAAGGTCGTGACCCTTTGCTGGTACCTGGTCTAGATTGTGACTGGTTCTGGTTCTGACGGCTTTTGGGCCGAGAAGCGGATTGGGGTCGTGAAGCGGCTGACCCCTTGACTGACCCCTTTGTAACTTCAATCGCTGATCCTTTTGCATTTTCAATGACAACATCCTTACTCAAATTCTTAGCTGTCGACACTTGTTGAACCTTTGCATCTTGCTGGGCCTGTTTCGGTTTTGAAGCACTTTTTGGTGGTAATCTGGCTGAATTTGCTGATTTGGAACTTGCTAAATTCTCTTTATTCTTACTTTCCTTGTCTGAGCCTCGACCAGATTTTAGGTCAGTGTGTTTAAATTCATTCTCAATATCATTCAGCTTAGCACCCAGAAGTCGAGAGTTGAGAATTGAGTTGATGTCACTGGTTGTTTCTTCTCTGGCTAGGAGTGACGGTTTGGATAAAATGCTGTCTTCACTGACTAGAGAGTTCTCCACGCTTGATCTGGTACTTTTCTTACCTGACTTCCTTCTAGAATCTTTGCCAGACTTTGGAGGCTGAGGTTTCGATGGTGATGTTTGCCTACATAACAAAAATTATTTACACTAAGATGTTACAAACATATATAATTTTTTCCCTCAAAGAGTTCTTGCACTTCTTTTGTAATAATCATCAGCATATAATGTACATTAACGAGCATAAATGTACATAATCTTCAAAAAAAGACACTTTTTTTACAAATAAAGTAAAAAGAAAAAGTAGATCTTAATTAAAGTTTTAAATGAAATTAATAAAATATTTACAAAAAGCACAATACACGAGAGGACAATTTAAGTTTCAAATGCCATAATGAATAACTAACAAAAGGTGGGAAACTTGAGCACTGAGGGGCTAATTTAAGATTAAGAATGCAATAAATGAATGACCAAGAAAAAGCAAGTAATTTTAATATTAGCATGCCATTAATTAATTGGTCAAAACAGAAGATTATTTAAGAGTGATGGGCTTATCTAAGTTTTAGCGTGTAATAAATAAAGTACTTAAGTGTTTTTTAGGGATAATGGGCTAAGAAATTAATTGGAGACCCAATATCTATTAAGGGATTATAGGAGACAATAACTGAGAGTTAACTTACTGTAGTTCAGTTGCCCATCTCTCCATCCCGCCTTCTTCTGCAACCTTGTATTTTCCCAATCTCTCCAATCCAAAATCAGACTGGAAGTTAACAAGAATATACATTAATAAATATGTATAATTATACAGTATATTTAGATTCAAATACATGTACAGACACTATTATTTGGAATCTAACTCAATGGTCAATTACAAAATCACTCTCAAAGCAAATAATTCACTTGCGTTTGAATGCAATATAACTCAAAATGCATTTTAGAACAATAGTTGTTTTTGTGCACTTCATTTTTATGCATCCTAAGCTACTTTATTTCCTATTAAAAGTAAATTTGCTACATAGTAGAATAGCAGCAATTCTTGTTTATTATGCTCCCACAGTGTGTTTATAAATCATGAATGTTAAAATGTCAACAATATTAAATCCTTATATTTACACATATCGCTTGTTTGAAACATATTTTTTTGCCCACATTTTAGAAGTTACTGTTCCAAATATTCCAAATATACAAACAAGTGGAAAAATTTCACCCTACTTTCCTATGAAATGTCCACTTGCATAATTCACCCAATGCTAACTAAATAGTTCATTGAAAAACAGACTTTTCAACAGAAATCAATACCATTATAGAATACCAATTGCTTTTATAGAAGAAGAAATAATTCTTGATTTGATAAAAAATAAGTTTGTATAGTCTCTCTTCAACAAAATAAGGTAGAATTAAGCATAGTGGTTTGTTAACATGCAATATGTCATAAATTCATTCAGATGTTGACATGCAGCTTATAAAATATTGTTCTTCCTTCAGAAAGTGTTTTGTGTGTGTTTTTTTTAAAAATAATGCCGCAAGGACTTATTAGGGTCATGTTGGCAAACCTCTAGCTAATTACTGGTGGAGGTAGACCACAAGTTGAACCACCAACTAACATAAAGTTAGCTGGAAAACCTCTCCACATAAAACTTCTTACCCCAACAGGACACAAACCCACATGATGCGGGGCTGAATAGTCAGCAACTCTAACCGCTCTGCCACCCCACCCACCTCAGACTGTAATGAGATGTGCTAATATTTTAGTACACTGTATTACCTGTGAGTCTTGGACCTCCACTATGGAGACAACGGACTCTGGTCGAGGTTCTTCCATTGGGTCAGTCTGATCCTCCTTCACAGTACTATACAGACTCTGGAAGTCCACACGCTCTTCATCAGCAGCTAAACAAATAAAGAAACTCACATAATCATCAGCAGCAACTGAACAAGAAAGAAACTGATTTCATAAACCCTTGAAACAATTGCAGATGCCATCTGTAGAACTATATGTAAAATTTTATGGGGACAAAGAGAGAACAAGGGGGCCACAATGACACTATATTCACTCACCTGAGTGCAAAGACAATTAGAAATAGTGAGCAAGGAATAGCAGCAATGTTTAAATAGACCAGAATTATTGTTAAACATGTGCACAAGCAATTTTTGGACAATTAAGTTTCAATATTTTTTTACTAGATAGCCACATATGGAATATGGTGACATTCACTGGTGGCCATGTTTTTTGATAGATGAAAATTCTTTGAACAACTTTTCATCCCAACTGCCTGCTGAAGCTTCTGAGAAAAGAATGTTGACAGATGCCGGATGGTGGTCAATCAAAATAGCTTACCCAGAGCACAAGCTCATGTGAGCTGAAAATGTGCCATCTTGGGCTCTAGGCTTTGTTATCTTGGCCAATACTCTACCAATTGAGCTAACTTGAACCTCTCTATCACATGGATACACCATAAATTTGTACAAGCTTAAGATTTTATAAATTGACATATTTTTTAGTTTTATTTTGTTATTTTGAGGTCTTTTTCATTTAATTTCATAGAAATTTTGTGGCAATTTTGGGGATTTTTAATCTATGGGGAAAAAAAGGTTTAAAATTAACATCCTTGACTTCTCTTTATTATATATTTATTTCTCATTATTGTATATGAGATACATGCAATATGTTTACTCAAGTATATTAACATCAATTTTGTAAGTAATCAATTGTCAGTTGTGTATTATATTCAAAATGTTTTATTCTCTTAATATCTGGATAAAACAGTATTTGTCCAGTATTTGAAAGAGAAGAATAAATTGTATGACTTACAAAATATTAATTAAAGGACCTACCGAAGTCTTGTTCATTAAAGTCCTCAATCTTGATTGATGCAGATGATCCTTCCCTGTAGGGTCCACGTGTGTCATATCTGGGTGTGGCTCGCTGTGACTCTGAACCATCACGGGGTGTGAAAAGTGTCTCCACGTCCGTCCGTCTGTGCTTCTTCAGCAACAGCCGATCAGCGTAAGATATTGTGTTGGTGTTGAAAGTTATCTCAATCTCTTGAGGCTTGTTGACAGTGCCTACACCGGAGTCCACATTCACAGCTGGAAAAAAAACAAAAATCATAAGGATACACAAAATTTGCGGGTCATTTTCCTAAATAGCAGATGTGGTAATGAGGAAGCTTAATTATTATTTATCTTCATTAGACAAAATGCTCATAAAAGTCCATAAAAATAACTAATTATAAAGTATATACAGCTTTGTTAATATCTCGCATTTAAATGTATTATAAAGCTGAAATAATGCTTTTATCAGATTATGCATACATCTTCATATAATATCTATAGTTTTATGTTTACAGGATATTTACTTTAAGAAATGTAAGAAATAAGTACTTTAGAGTATAAAAGGAACTAATGGGGCCAGGTTTAAATGAATGTGGTGAGGTCTGTAAATAGAAACCTTATTTTTTTAGCCTAAAACATGTATGTGTAATAATATAATAATCAAGATAAACTTCATTTTTATCTATTTTTTGTTAATTAAAATATCTTTCTTCAGTGGCTCCAAACTTACACAGTCATTCATCTTAACACAGGTGTTGTTGATTTTGACAGTTAAGTCAAGTTCTTACTAGCACTTCCACAAACAATATACACATTGTTTATTTTATCTAATATTTCATAATAATTCAGAATTTTGAAAATGATGTGGCTGAAAATTCTGGTGGACTGTTGGTCCATTTAACTTTTATAATTTAATGGACCGACAGACATTTTGGTGGACTCGGGCCACCGGGTTTGGTTAAAGAATGTTAAGACATGCCCCTTAGGGTGTGGCTTGAAGATTTCTGTATGGCCCTATTATGTACAAGTTATTTTATCTGTATATTCATATACTTATTGGGTGTCACTACAGGAGACTAAGACATGCCCCTTAGTGTGTGGCTTGAAGATTTCCATCCTACCCAATTATGTATATGTCATTTTACCTGTACATTTCTATACATATTGGGTGTACAGGAGGTTAAAGAAGATCCCTTATGGTGTGGCTTGAATTGTTTCTGTCTTTCCCAATTATATTTTTGTTCTTTAACTTGTTTGTTTCATTTCTCACAGAGCACCTGGATAAGGAGAGTAGGGCAGAGTATAGAATGGAGCAAACACATGGGCTTGAGTGCTTCCTGTACCAACCAACTACATATCTGTTAATTGAACTGTAGTTTTTATACTCACTAGGGGTCTGAACAGGAGAGTAAGGCACACCCCTTGGGGTGTGATTTGAATGGTTCCTGTCCCGCCCACTCTGGTCCCCGGCTGACTCTCCCTTGCCTTTTCGCCACGCATCCAGCGCATCTTGGAACGAGGCTGCTTGCTCCGCTTCATTATATTCCCCATACAGCAGATTGTTCTCTACCTGCCCACTGGCTCCTTCTGGACTATTACGATCCTGTGGTTAAACAAAATCAACATTTAAATTGTGTATTTCTAAATGTTCTGAATTGAGGCCTTATTATATCAGCACTGCATTTTGATTTTGTATTGAAATATAGCTCACAACATTTATTTATGACCAATGTGGAACTGTCAACCTTTTAATGGTGAAAGAAAACTCATTACCAACCAGGATAGAACCATAGACACACAACAAATCAACACGAAGACCATCTTTATTTGAATTTTATGTCCTGAGTGTTACTTAAACTCAAGTGTTGAAGGAAAAAAGCAGTTACAGGTGCAAGGACCACTCTGCCATGAACATTTCTAAAGCCAGGAGTATAAGTGTCAATGCATTTGTATATTGATGAAACAAAGATTTTATCATAAAAGTGAAAAGATAACTCGTACTCCAGACATTGAGACATTTCACAAATAAACAACATTGCTTTTGAATTTTTGTTAAAGACTTCCACATAAATAACATAAAAAAGTTAATATTTTTAAGATATGTCTTTAAATAACATGCTATCTATTGACAGCACACTCCACTTTTCTCAGATCTGGATAGTATAAGGTTAGCTTCTACAAAACTAGACACAAACAGACAAAATTCTAAGGTGAGAAAATTGAATGTTGTTGCTCTATTGAGATGGCTCCAACTTTTACAAGTGAACAAGAAAGAAAAGAATATATAATATTTAACAGTTTTTGTGTAATGGCCCCTAACAAGAGTTTTAACCAACACAGACAATTTTAAGTAAAAATGAGGAATAACCATGGCAAAATAAAGTTAAGTTAACTGGATCTTTTGAAATGAATTTCTCTTTTGATTGTGAACATGTATTCCAAGGCTGACAAAATTTTTTTCTACTGTTTACAACAAGATGAACCTTAACAAATCCTAAACCAACACAGTTAAATTCTAGCCCATAAAATGTGTATTACCGGTACTTTGCAAAAATTATTTGTAGGGTTATCTGCCCTTTTTGCATGTGTTCCTCTTTTGACAGAGAACAACTATTTTAAGTTTGAAGTGAATATCTTTGAAATTTTCATTAAATGGACCTGAACAAAAAAAGGTTAACTAATGTAGACACAAATGCCAAAGCAATGGTAATGACAAAAGCTTCATTTTTATCCCTCAAAAAGTGGAGCTAATAACTAGGTAGACCTTAAAGTTTGTTCAGATTTTTTTAATACAAGTTACGTTTTTGGCTTAAGTCACTAAAATGTTATTTTATCTCATTTGGGTTTTTTTTATGTCTTTTTGTTGTCTGTTAAATCGCACAGGCATAATCATGGTCTTATTGGTGATGTCAATCTAATTATTAGTGGAGGAAGACCCCAGACTTAGGTATGGGTAGTACGGCAAGTACACCGCAGGTTAGCCGGAAAACCTCCCCACATGAAAGTATTGACCCCAACCAGGACTCAATCCCATGCCAGAGGTGATGAAGAATTACAAGCTGGCAACTCTAACAGCTCGGGCATGGGTGCCCTTCAAAAATGCTGTTTCCCATTTGGAAAATAAATAAACACCTGAACTAAAACAATCCATGTCAGATGAAGGTCAAATTCACAAAATATGTTTAACCACCAAGTTTCATCAGTCAGGTAAACTACTTACACCACAAACATCTTTTACTCACCTTGCGAGCACTGTTCAGATTCTGTGATACCATTGCACCATCTCCATGGTCAAAGTCATATGAGCTGTGAATAAACAATTGTCACAATTAATGTAAAAATGCACAATTAAATTAATAATGTAAGTAAGTAATCTTCAATATCTTCCAAATAAATTCTTAAACACTGTGTGATTAATCAACGTGACTATAACTGTGTCAGTGCAATAAAACAAAAACACAACAATCAACAAAACAGAATTATTGTGTTAAAACACTTCTTGTGCATCATAAAAAAATCATGCTACTAAATTCTATGTAGTAACACCTTATATGAAGTATACTGTACTATTGTACCAATTACTTATTTACTGATTACCATTTTAGTAATATATCAGTGTGGAGGTGGTTCTACCTCAGCCAGTGCTAGTATCCATTTCCTATTTTCAATTTAAAAGATTTGTCTCAGTTACCTCACTTGAGGGACGATATTTCTACACAAGAATTTTGTATTATCTTATACCAGAAGATGTATGTGCATGTTACAGTCTAAAGTGCTTTCAACAGTGAAAAAAAGTGTTTTTTTTCGTATTTTGGGTTTTATGGCACATCGTCTCTTGATAGATCATATGGCGCCAAAATGGACATTTCATTATATATATTTCATTTCTATAAACTATATACCTCCCCACAAGGTAGGTAACGCAATGAAACTTGAAGTGAGTAATGTCCCCTTATAAACAAAAGAAGAAGATACATAACAGCTGTAAATTTGTTTTTGCTTTGTCGCAGCAACACAACAATGGTCCTTGTGTTGACATCCAGGCATTTTGAAGGAAGACCTAAGACAAATGTCTGGTTAGAACCACCACCACACTGCAGCTCAGTTGGGAGACTTTCTCGCATTAAAACTGTGAGACTCAAACCCTGCTGGGAGTGGGATCATAACCCTTCAAAATGATAAATAAAATATTTACCAACCTTGTGGTCGAATGAGAAGGCCTGGGAGAGGCAAAACATTGACGAGGGGTGGCCTGAAATGATACACAACATCCAGTTAAGATCATTTAAAATTCAAGGGACTTTGGTGAGATGAACATTTTTACCTTGTTACTTTACTTGTTGGACTCCATTCACCCCATGAAAGTAAAACATACACATCCTAAAGTTGTTTACTGCAAGTTAACATAAAACCTACCACACATTAGAGATGTTTCCAGCAAGTAAAGGGTTAACATAAAACATACCCCACCCTAAAGTTGTTTACAGCAAGTAAAGGGTTAACATAAAACATACCCCAGCCTAAAGGTGTTTACAGCAAGTAAAGGCTTAAAAAAAACATACCCCACCCTAAATGTGTTTCCAGCAAGTAAAGGGTTAACATAAAACATACCCCACCCTAAAGTTGTTTACAGCAAGTAAAGGGTTAACATAAAACATACCCCAGCCTAAAGGTGTTTACAGCAAGTAAAGGCTTAACAAAAACATACCCCACCCTAAATGTGTTTCCAGCAAGTAAAGGGTTAACATAAAACATACCCCACCCTAAAGTTGTTTACAGCAAGTAAAGGCTTAACAAAAACATACCCCACCTTAATGGTGTTTATAGCAAGTAAAGGGTTAACATAAAACATACCCCACCCTAAAGTTGTTTACAGCAAGTAAAGAGTTAACCATGGTATCATTTAAAACAATAATCCCCCCTCTTACAACAACAATAACTGCATACATGGTAATTCTTAAATATGTTCTTCTGACTAACCTTCTGCAATCATGAAAAGATTGCAAAAAAGAAAAATCAAATGCATGCTTAAAGAGAAGTGTGTGTTGTTGTTTTTTAATTTGATAAGATTGTTAAATTTTTTAAGTTTTGTGTTTTTTCTTATATCAGAAAATGATCAATATCCTGTTAAAACCTACCATAAGAGGTACTGATCTGTGTTTCTTTAGGTTACCCTTCAAATGGAAGGCTGCAAAACATCCTGCACAGTAATCTTCAGCACATTGCTGGCAGGTCTAGAAGTGAAGAAATGTAACATAGTAAAGCAAATTATGAGTGAAAAAATGTATCATGTAAAGTCATCATCCCAGTTATTGTCGTCATCATTGTCATATTAATATAAATAAACACACACCATCATTATCAATATTCTTAATTTTATTTCTTATCGTCCTCTTTATTATCATTACCATCATCTTAATCACCAATTTTATCCTCAGCATTATCCTCCTCCTCCTCATCATCAGCAAGTTCCTTAATGCCATCTTCATTATCCTCAACACCATCATTGTTATTCTCATTACTATTATCTTAATCACCAGTCATTGCTGTCCAGGAAAAGTTTGAGTCCCATCCATTTCCAAAGCCTCTCTTCATTTTTCTCATTGCAGTTGATTAAAACAATCAAGTACAAATATAAATGACAAATATATAAGATCTTAGAAGCACTATGAATTGAAAGTTCCATTGGTGAACATACCACAGCTGCCTTTCTATCCTCACACTGTCCACATCGTGGCCCACGAGGTTTGTCACGTGGAGTCAGGTTGCCTTTCTGTGCTATGTAAGCCATGGTGCCAGGTTGATTGCTGCGCTCTGGAAGGTCTGTAAAGTGGTGAACAAAGAGTGAACAAATTTGAATAAAAAGTTCTTAAAACTCTGCCTTTGTTTGTATAATTTGAAAAGAAGACTGCCACAATGTACATACAGCCTGGACACCATTTGTTTTAAGTTGCATTTTGTTTCCATTCTTGTTTGTTAAATAAAATGCAGCAACATAATTTATTGATGGATACAGCCAGTTTACCCTTGCAGCAGACAGGTCAGGGTTTAGCTCCAACTAATATTGAACTGTCACATACACGAAAACTGATTATAATCACAATTTCATGCAGTTTTGGTGACGATATCATGTACTGTTAAGTTCTGTGTATAAAACAATGTAAATATGTTTTGATATGCTTGTTTTTGGAAATACATCACAGCAACCAATTGTAATCATTGAGTGATGTCCTGCTGTTTTGGTGGAGGAAGACCTCAGGCAATGTCACGGTAGACCCACATGCACACTGCGGGTCAGCTGGAAGACCTTCCCACATTAAGTCCTCCTTCCCGAATGGGACTTAAACTGGTGAAATGCTAAGCAATCAGAGGAGTTACAAGATGGCAACTACACCATGTACTCTCCTTGAAATGCTGGTCTCTTCACCAGGTTGGACTTTTATTGAACTATCATTTTGATAAACAGAACAACCAAATTCAGGAATTATACATAGAACTAATAGTCAAATGAATCATAAACTGTTATAAAGACAATTCTAAAAAAGCCCAAATAAATTGCTCTATATGACTGATGGTAAGGTTAATGTGTTACAGCCATTTCTGTGATAATGTTTGAGTGGTATGGTTTCAATGTAACAATTGACCAATCAATAGAGCCAGTTTAACCACTCCGCCTGGGTTATAACTACGTCAAACATTAAACTGTCAAATGCATGAAAGTGGATTTTAAGCTCTTTTTTATTCAGATTTGTTATTGGTACAGTATATGCTAATATATCATGAAATAAAGTTGGAAATGCTTGTTTATTAACCTAATGAACTTTTCAGTGAATCATCATTTTGACTAATATAACAAATTCTGGATCAACACACAGAAAAATTCATAAATTTGCTATAAAACAATTCCAATGGATAAATACTTTCAAATCATATGAAACAGGATCTAAGCACACCATTACAATGTCTTCATTTGTCGCAGTTGTCGAAAGTAAACCAAGTGACCATGTGCCAGTGAATCATGTTCTGAGATTGGTAGAGTCCTGGTGAACTTTTTTTGAATCAATCTTCCCGTTACAGTAAGTCTACCAATGTTCAGCTATTTTTGCTGAAGGAAGGCCATGAAAATAGATCTGGTTGGAACCACCAGCACACTGCAAAGCAGCTGGAAGACCGCCCCACATTAAAGTTTTCGTCCAGACCAGGAATCAAACCTATGTGGTGTGAAGCCAGGGAGTCCAAAGTCAGCGAATCCAACCACTAGCCATCGCTGGATACCCACGCTTGACTATTCCATTTTACTACATTCGTCGACTGTGACTTTATTGGTAAATTTTCTGTCATTCGGAACAGAACAAGAATTGGCCAATCATAATACTCTTTACAAATCCATACTCTTCAGCGTGGAGACCAGAAATATATCAATGACGTCTCCATCTAACAATACTGTTGAAACAATGAAAGAACAAGTTTTATCACTGGACTGAAATCTTCATCAGATTATGAAGTGACCAATGAAATATCATTACCAGAAACTGCATAAAAGTGAAGTAAATATCCCAAGGGCGATGAATGGAGAGTAACGGAATGGATTAGTCTTGGGTGTCCGCAATGTCCTCTAGCCTACAGGCACCTTTTTAATTTTTTATTTATGAACTTAATAGCAAATTTTTTCATCCAAAATGAATAATGGATTAATTTATCGACCCTAAGTTGTTGCTACTTTACCTTTCTTTAACCCCCACCCCCACTAAAACATTCTATCATTTTTTTTTAAAATTTTAAGCTATTACCTTAACTACTTAGGACATGCTCAAGTGAAAGGATAAAAAAAAGAATCATTAAACTTACCTAATGGCTTGTCTTTCAGTATTTTAATCTTTGGTTTTGATGCCTGTGAAAATAAATTAAAAAACATTTTAAACAAGAGGGCCATGATGGCCCTTAATCGCTCACCTGATGACACAGGCATTACGTAGGCTCAAATCTGGCATTAAGTAATTAAGAGTTATTTACTTTAGAAATCTTTGGTGAAGATTGGACCATTAGTGTGGCCACTGGGTTGATAACATTTTCTAGAATTTTACCAAGTAACTTACTGAATCCACATGACTCACTTCAAAACATATGTAAGATTTCATACTGGCAAACATGATGGTCAAGTTTGGTGAAGACTGGGCAATCAATGTAGCCTCTAGTGTGTTCACAAGCTTTTTCTAAGATTTGACCTAGTGACCTACTTTTTGACCCCACGTGACCCAGTTACGAACTCATCCAAGATTTCATGCAGACAAACATTCTGACCAAGTTTGGTGAAGATTGGGCTATAAATGTGGCCTCTAGTGTGTTCACAAGCTTTTTCTAAGATTTGACCTAGTGACCTACTTTTTGACCCCACGTGACCCAGTTACAAACTCATCCAAGATTTCATGCAGACAAACATTCTGACCAAGTTTGGTGAAGATTGGGCTATAAATGTGGCCTCTAGTGTGTTCACAAGCTTTTTCTAAGATTTGACCTAGTGACCTACTTTTTGACCCCACGTGACCCAGTTACGAACTTATCCAAGATTTCAAGCAGACAAACATTCTGACCAAGTTTGGTGAAGATTGGGCTATAAATGTGGCCTCTAGTGTGTTCACAAGCTTTTTCTAAGATTTGACCAAGTGACCGACTTTTTGACCCCACGTGACCCAGTTACGAACTCATTCAAGATTTCAAGCAGACAAACATTCTGACCAAGTTTGGTGAAGATTGGGCTATAAATGTGGCCTCTAGTGTGTTCACAAGCTTTTTCTAAGATTTGACCTAGTGAACTACTTTTTGACCCCACGTGACCCAGTTACGAACTCATCCAAGATTTCATGCAGACAAACATTCTGACCAAGTTTGGTGAAGATTGGGCTATAAATGTGGCCTCTAGAGTGTTCACAAGCTTTTTCTAAGATTTGACCTAGTGACCTACTTTTTGACCCCACGTGACCCAGTTACGAACTCATCCAAGATTTCATGCAGACAAACATTCTGACCAAGTTTGGTGAAGATTGGGCTATAAATGTGGCCTGTAGTGTGTTCACAAGCTTTTTCTAAGATTTGACCTAGTGACCTACTTTTTGACCCCACGTGACCCAGTTACGAACTCATCCAAGATTTCATGCAGACAAACATTCTGACCAAGTTTGGTGAAGATTGGGCTATAAATGTGGCCTGTAGTGTGTTCACAAGCTTTTTCTAAGATTTGACCTAGTGACCTACTTTTTGACCCCACGTGACCCAGTTACGAACTCATCCAAGATTTCAAGCAGACAAACATTCTGACCATGTTTGGTGAAGATTGGGCTATAAATGTGGCCTGTAGTGTGTTCACAAGCTTTTTCTAAGATTTGACCTAGTGACCTACTTTTTGACCCCACGTGACCCAGTTACGAACTCATCCAAGATTTCAAGCAGACGAACATTCTGACCAAGTTTGGTGAAGATTGGGCTATAAATGTGGCCTCTAGTGTGTTCACAAGCTTTTTCTAAGATTTGACCTAGTGACCTACTTTTTGACCCCACGTGACCCAGTTACGAACTCATCCAAGATTTCATGCAGACAAACATTCTGACCAAGTTTGGTGAAGATTGGGCTATAAATGTGGCCTCTAGTGTGTTCACAAGCTTTTTCTAAGATTTGACCTAGTGACCTACTTTTTGACCCCACGTGACCCAGTTACGAACTCATCCAAGATTTCATGCAGACAAACATTCTGACCAAGTTTGGTGAAGATTGGGCTATAAATGTGGCCTCTAGTGTGTTCACAAGCTTTTTCTAAGATTTGACCTAGTGACCTACTTTTTGACCCCACGTGACCCAGTTACGAACTCATCCAAGATTTCATGCAGACAAACATTCTGACCAAGTTTGGTGAAGATTGGGCTATAAATGTGGCCTCTAGTGTGTTCACAAGTTTTTCCTAAAATTTGACCTCGTGACCTACTTTTTGACCCCATGTGACCCAGTTACGAACTCATCCAAGATTTCATGCAGACAAACATTCTGACCAAGTTTGATGAAGATTGGATAAAAATTGTGGCCTCTAGTGTGTTCACAAGTTAAATGTTGACGACGAACGACGAACGACGAACGACGGACGACGGACGACGAACGACGGACGCCGGACGACGGACGAAGCGGTATCACAAAAGCTCCCCTTGAGCACGTTGTGCTCAGGTGAGCTAAAAACAGCATTTAAAATTGTTAATAAAAAAGAAAAAAATGTTAGTTGATAATGGAAATACACACTTGATTCCTATTGAATATTTATTTTGGAAGAGTAGTTTTAAGATATTTGTGACAGATGATATTTGATTGGACTCAAACCTATTTTTAATGAGATTGTATTGCCAAAATCAGAAGAATTCTTTGAATCTGCAGTGTATTATCATGGCTGTTCAATGCCATAGGATAAACTAAAGCTGTCTGTAGACAGCATACTATATTTAGTGCTAGGTGGTATGATGTCAAATGGAGCAAACTCTACCAAAAATAATTTAAGGGTTAACTGCTCTTTTGAAATGGGTTCTTCTTTAGATGATGAACAGGTATTCCAAGTAGATATCTTTAACGTTTTCCTACAAATGGATCTTAACAAGGGGGTTAGCAAATAATTACACCAATGTCAATGACAGCGTCATGACGATAGCACCACTATTCTTCTTGAACAAGTGGAGCTAAGAATACATACACTTTTACTTTTCTTCTTTGCAAGAACTTCTTCAGCATAATTGTTTAGTGTTCCTTGCTGGCCTTTCTTCCAGAAACCTCCTCCATGTTTTCTATAAAAAATCACAAATATGCAATGCCAGATTAACAATTAACTTGCATATATGTTTATAAGTACAAAAAAAATGATTAAAATCTATTTAATTGAAAATATGCAGCATACATATACAAAAAATAGAATTTGAAATATGCACTATTTTGTATAAAAAAAAAAGAATACAGAATAAAGCAAAGCAGATTCATTGAATGCTTGATTGGACTTATCACATTATCTTTCGTAATTAAAATACAGTCAAAATTTATTAATTTGATTTTGAGGGGACCGCCATAAATAAATTGATGTATCTGTGATATGACTTACGAAATGTACAGATGTTTTGGTTTTGTTTTTTCTTTTACTTCTGATCCAAACAATGACATGATTAATCAGTAAATAATTACAAAAAAATCTCTATATATTCATTATTTACTTATTTAAACATTCAGCAACTGACACATCAGTACATATTGGCATATTGTTCATAAAATGTGAATAAAGTAACACTGAAACAGAAGTCTTTAATCTATTTTGGTAGACATGGTGACTACACAACTGATCAGTGGGATTTAACCATACAACTGCTAGGCAACACCTAGCACTCAAGAAAGCAGGTACAAAGTACATCCTTTGTTTGTTGACAGTTACCCTACCTTATGAATACGGCAACATTTGCCTTATAAGGATTTTTTAAACTACTTCCATTGCACATCTGTCTTCAAGCATATTACAACACATGGTTACCTTTACTGATTTTTTACACCTTCATGAGTGTGTGGTCCCATCAAGGCTAATCGACTAATGAATCATAATTTAGTTGAAATATTGATGTCAGAACCAGAGAGCAAGATCGAGTAATGAATGAACATATGAACATCAACACTACATGTAGAAGTAAATATCAAGACTGCGAGCTCACATGGATATATACGAGGAATCCTACTAATCCAAGGCCAAGATAACGGTTTTGCTGTAGCAAAAGAAAAAGAATTCTTTAAGTAAGCATGTAAAATATTTTTAAGCCATGGTCTACATGGTTCATCTGACACAGACCCTGTTTGAAGACTCATTAAATGCAATTATAAAAAACTTTTGATTTCTACAACCCTACTATACACACATGTACGCACGCACACACAATATTAGCATGGTCACTTTCATAGTTCGATACTTACTCTCTCTCCTCTTTTTCTCTGTTCATGGCAAGTTTCAGCTCCATCAGTCGTTCCTCCATCTTTCTGCCCTCTGTTTCCAAACGTTTAGTCTCATTTTTGGCTCGCTTCAAATCACTGAAGGACAAAACAGTATAGCCTATATGTTAATAGCGTGCCAAATTATTTATTTATTTATTTTTATTATTATTCATCCCAATTGTAGGAATTTATTGTTATAAAAAAAAAATTAATATTATTTAAAACTTTATTGTTTAAGATGATTGTGAAATAAACATAGCACTTCACGACATTGAAACTGTCCAATAAGAAAAAGAGCGTTAAACATATTCTATTTGCCAGATAGTACTGAACTTTTTTTAAAAGCTTCCTGTAAACACAAATTGAAAGGTCTATGGAAAGAATTATTCAGTCCACTTCTGAAAAAATTATTAGATTTGTTAAACCTTGTTAGAATAGTCTTCCTCTGACCAATCAAAATATTGTTATCAAAGGAAAAGAAAAGTATTTTTCAGGGCAAGAGATTCTTGTTTGTAAAGCAAGTACCGGTAAATGTAATTATATTATTGTAACAACAAATAATAAGTGTTTTTTAAAAGAACTTTCAAGGACAGTTTCAGGGACAGTTTCCAAGGACAGTTTCTAAGACCAGTTTTCAAGGGCCTAAGAACGTATAAAGATGGAATATAAAAGATTTATAAACACAATTGTAAGTAGTTTTTTTTAAATTGAGATTGTGCTTTATAATCTTAATTTACACATATCAATTAACATAATAAGAACAAAAACATGACCAGGTTTAGGTAATGTTTTCGTGCAATACAATTCACAATAATAAAGAAAATATAATGATAGTAATTTGCAATGTGCCATGCCTTTTGCCCTTTGAAGCAGTACCATGAAAGAACAGTGATTTTGTAAATATATGTGCAGTTGACATTCAAGCATTAAAATAAGTAAAAATCATACTTTTGAACATTGTAACCACAGGGACTTGAAATGCAACATCGACAAGCTTGTGCACTTTTGTCAAAACAAAGGCAATTTGAAATAAGTTGATTGATGATTAAAAAAAAAAGAAAGATTAGAAATCACATAGAATTAACAAAAACATTAAAATAAACAAAACATTCACTTTGCAAAAGACTCTTTGACATGAAAATCTGACACTTGATATTATTTTGAAAAAAGAATGTGTACATGCATTTTTCTTCTTCAATTTTCAGTGTTACTTACGCAACAAATCTCCTGTATGATGCACAATAAAAAATCATATGTAGACAAAATATGAAGATTATGTTATCATGACAATGGCCTGTTTAGTTTAGTCACAGGACTAGTTCATGTCATTATACAGTTCCAGGACAAGTTCTGAGATGTCTATGCACTGTCGCAGGACTAATATGAAGATGCCTACAATATTGGATATAAACACTTATTATTAATAAGTGTTCATATCAGTGTAAAACTGCTTTCTTATATGTTATCTGTGACAGTTACAACAAGTTTTTTCATTCACCCTTGAGTTGAGGGGTGATGGGACCCTCCAAAAGAGCAAAATTGCTTCACTCAAAAGCCATATAAAGAAATTTTAACAGTATATTGTACTTCATGTCATCATTATTGTTGAGTTTTATGACAATAAACTAAATTACACAGTTTTATATATTTTATAATTAGCCTTAGAAAAATACATTGTACAGCTAAACAATATATTTAACAAAAGTGAAAGTGCTTTGCTTTAACAGTTATAATTACCAAAGTAAAGATTCTTATATTAAGCATCTAAGCTTAATATATTAAGCATATAAGATTCTTATATTAAGCATCTAAGATTCATATTTTTAGCATCTTAGTCATATATCTAGCATTTGAAGTTATTTAAGAATATGAGAAATAGTGATAATAATAATTATTATTACTGTCATTATTAACGATAACTTCTTTGTACTTATAAAAACACAGTAAGAACAAAGCTTACACTTTGTGATATATTTAAAAACTTACTGCACTTTCAGCCTAGCTGACACATCTTCCTTCTTAGAAGAATTCAAGTTAAATCCAAGTGACATGGCTACTGCAGCTCACAGCACCTGTACAGAAATGAAGGTACATGTTTAAAATAATAAATAATACTATTTACTTTTTCAATATTTTTTTTATTAATTTTTTTTAAATTTTTATTTTTGCCATCATCAGAAGTAAAAACTAAACTCAAGAATACTTGGAGATAAAACAAAATGCAGATAACAAGTGCTATGCTCTTAGTGAGATTATTAGGGAAATCAGTAGTTTAAAACTATTTAAAATCAAACTTGTCCCATTTATTTTTAACTTTTTTTCCACAATGCAAAAATATTGTCTTTGATTTTACAATAGTTTCACTGGTATCCAACATGACATAGACAATTAGTATTTCCTTAGAATCATAGTTAATTCAGTCAATAAACAAGTGACTGTTGTGTGATTTAAAATTCTATGTATGGCGTGAAGTCACATTTTAGCATATAAGTTATTTATAAACAATTCACACTGTAACAGGAAAGGGTGTGTAAAGTTTGTTGTAATTGTTTTAAAGACCATTTTAATTTTATATCCATGGAAATATTTGTATATTTTAAAACTTCAGGGAGGTGAGTTTGCTATTACAAATTAATTAAATGGGTCAAAATAATATAAAGTAGTCATCCAATATAACTGTTGTTATGAATACACATTTTTTTTAATGACGCTTGAATTAAGATAAAAAGAACCTTTGGGACAATTGCACTTTACCGGTACATAAAAAATGCTCTGTTGGTTAATGTTGAGTTTTACTTTCACTATTGTTTTACATTTTTGTTATATATCTGGAGCTATCACCCCCGAACCCCCGTTTTAAAATTTGAAGCAAGAGATCCATGCCTGCTTCGTCTGGAGATACATGTGCAGAAGCGGTAAACATACACGTACCAGTAATGTGCAATCTAGCTGAAATTTTGGTTTATCATTTTAAGAAGGCATTCTGTAATTAACATGTACCAAGAGTTTAACATCAAAACAGGTCAGAAACCACAGTCTGGGGCTAAAAATAACTACATAGCAAAGCAAAATCCTTGGTTTATGTTTACAACCTCCCCTCACCACACACACTAGAATGCAGGTCAAATTCCGCCTATTTTTGCACCTCTAGCTCAAAATTTCGGGATCGATCCCCTTGATTGTGTGGAGATATATGACTATTTAAGCACATTATATAAGGTCATTATGTAAACTTTAGCTGCATCGACGCCATTCATTGTCCGAAATCTGAATCATCCGAGCATAGTGCTTCTGGGATAAATGTTTCAAGCGATCGCATTTTAAAGGCTTTGTCAGTATATATCATTGAAATTTGGCGCCATATAATGTCTACATATCGTATGAATAATACGAATATACATTGCATAAAATACTTACACAAAGTTGAATGTAAACATAAAAAATAGAAGGTTAGGTTTGATGTTATTTCAGGAATCTAAGGTAAACAACCAACTCTGTCAAATCCCGCGGTTAACGAGATCGAGATTATGGGTTCCAGCTATTTCGTACCCTAGATGTTTCGTACCCACCAATCGACCGGCTGTTTCGTAGCATTGAACAGACATCTCGTACGCTTCGGTCGGTCATCTCGTAACCTCTATAAAGAAAATTTATATGTGTAAAGGTATTATTTACAATCAAATTGACTAAATTTTTGTTGGATTTGTTAGACAATGTAGTCGTAGACGAATGTAAGTTAAATATTTCCAGCATTATTCTAGTGAAAATGGCTGACTACAAAAAGTACACTTATGTCCGTTAATTTGGAGACGTAAATCATTTAAAGATGTAGAAAAAAGGACATGCGTGCACTAAAACACAGGGAACTAGCATCATTCACAAATAACCTGCGTACGTGCCTTACAAAACAACATCACAAAAATGTAGTAATTATATGGGTGACGTCATCGCGTCAAAGTGTCTGTCTATTGCAGCTTTTATCGAAATTGACGCGCAATTGTGTGTGCACATTAAACTTACTCTAGTATTGATTTGGTTTTAACTAGTTTACGAGACTAAATCGTTTACTTTGAAATATTGCTTGTTTTTATTTGCAAGACATGTTGTTTGGTAGTGCTCATAGTCATAGTACTATTAAACCAGTGATTGTAATGATGTGCAAAATAACTGTTTGGTATTTAACTTTTATAATTCGGTCGCATAGTTTGTAATCAGTTTACTTGCAGGTGGCAGAATTGATTAAAGATGCAAATCGCGCTAATTATCATTCAAGTTTGAGAATCTTGATAGTTTGCCTGAACATGCGGTAAAGATTAAAGGCGCCAAATAAGAAACGCGCGAACTAACAAGCACACGTGTACCAATTTTAACAGTTTACCAGATTAGGTCAGTGTTGAATTTGAAGGGGATATACAAATCAACTGAAATATCTAGATCATCACTATCAAAACAGTCAGCTACAGAACATAGCAGAGCAGAACAAAATTAATCTATATTCCTTCCAGGTATACAAAGTATACTTCACGGAGAACTATTTACAATAGAGTGGCAGGAAAAGTGACAAGGGTATCCGGTGGTTGGGATGACGTAGTCTAAAAGAGTGAAATGAGTGATGGGAGAGAGAGAGAGAGAGAGAGAGAGAGAGAGAGAGAGAGAGAGAGAGAGAGAGAGAGAGAGAGAGAGAGACATAGGGAGGAAAATAATGAGGTGGAGGAGGGAGGGAAGAAAGTGAATACATATATACACGATGAACATTATATAGTGCTCGGAGTTAAAATAATTGTCATATTGTTTATCATCCTTATAAGCTTTTCTAAGCTTTTTCCCAAGCCTTTTCCCATCAAATTTACGGTGACACAGCGAGCGAGGCAATCCTCATCCGCATGACGTTTTAACACTGAGCACCGCACAAATCCAGTGGGATAATGCTTTGAGTAAAAGCATAATGAAATTTTTGACACTGCAAGTATAGGCTACGTACGTAAGGTCGAGTCAAAAATATTGTTTCTTATTTGGTGATTTCTAATTACATTTATTTCGTTGTTTTTTGTACAGAGAAATCGCGAACTTAGATACAAGTTACAGTGGAACATAATAGCAGTTCCAGTAATATAGTTATCAAACAAATAAGAACAAAGCTTAATAATGCAAATTTTACAAATATGTCTTAAATAACAAGTTTTAGAAAGTGCTAGAGAAAGAAGTTTATCACATACACTACAGATCATGCATCTTATAGATAAGAGTATTTTTTACATTTTAACAGACACAATGGAGTAAAGCTACGTATAAAAAAAAGAAGAAAGGAGATAGAGAACGAAAAAGAAAGTAGGTAGTGGTACAAAAAATATTTTTATCAATAAAAGCCGTTATAGAGACTAGAAGACGTGAAATAGTGCATGAAAGATCAGTACGTTTCGTCTGAAGAGCTCATGGATTAGTGTTTAAGATGCAGGATGACAGGTGGTGGAGTGTGAAGGAGGGGAGTAACAGGTAGCATGTAAGTAATTACTGTTCGGTTGAAATATTCACAGGGCCAGTTTAGGTTATTATTTAGAAAAGAATAAATTTTGGCAAGTATATGTACACAAATAGAGACAGTATGCTCGTGCAAACTGCATTGATACTCATGAGTAATAACCAGTGCGCTGGTGCAAGGGAGTGTTGAATTTGACGGTCGGTTATCAGCTGTAAACAGGCACGTGGGGCACGAGATTTTACAGACGCATGTAAAGGCCACTGAGCACTGCGAGACAGGTGAGGTAAATTAGTGTTACACGTACCATTGGATAAGGTGGATTGCACGTGCTGTTTTGACAATTACACACCTACTCTTTTGTTTGCATTAGGTCTATTTTTTGCTGATCGACCTGTTTGTACAATAGATTTCTTGTAGACAGGTCTTTCTAGACAGACCTGGTCGATCTATAGATCGACCGGGTCTATCAGGAAAGACCTGGTCACGTGCACAGGCAGTATGTTCCCTGTAATATATAAACATACACATATTTATGTAACTTTCTTTGTATTGAATACGTATAGGATATTGACCGAGTGTTAGGTCTAGTCGCTTTGGAAAGACCCGATCACGGGATTCATGAAATAACCGAGAGCGCGGAGCGCTCGAGGTATTTTAGAATCCCGTGATCGGGTCTTTCCAAAGCGACTAGACCTAACTGGAGGTCAATATCTGACTTACACACCGCCATGGATTCAAACGGTTACGATTCTGATGACATTTTATCCCAAGCAATGTGACCAATTCTCATCACGATAATACCAGTAATCTGATACTTGTGAATGGCATTCCTTTTTTGTGTTAGGCCAACCAAATAATATCACTTGTTTCAGGTGCGATAACTGCTGGTCTGTGGCAATACAACGCCTAATTTCTTGCATTTTTCTGTCATCTACAGGTGTGTTAGTCATGACCATATTGACTTGCAATTCTGCATATTGAGATAGTTCTGGGCAAGTGTCTGATAATGGCTTTCTTGACAACGTGTCTGGGACGGGAATGTCTTTTCCCGGTCTGTATCTAACCTCTATGTCATAGGGTTTCATTTGTAACAGCATTCGTTGCAAACGAGCAGGTGCGCTATGAAGCGGTTTTCTGAACACAGGAATCAGTGACAAATGGTCTGTTTCAACCACGACTTTTCTACCATAAACCCATTGATGGAAGCGTTTTAGTCCAAACAAAATACCAAGACATTCAAGCTCTATCATTGCATAATTCTTCTCGCTAGAAGTAAGTGACTTGCTTGCAAATGCAATTGGTCTACCACTTTGTAACAATGTGGCACTTATGCCTACTCTTGAATTGTCTGTCTGTAATGTGACTGGCTTATCTGGGTTATAGTAACCTAGGACTTGATCATTTGTGATAACGTCCTTGACCTTTTCAAAGGCTTCAATTTGTGGCTTCTGCCATGAAAACACTACGTCTTTGGCCAACAAGTCGCGTAATGGACTTGTGATTTCTGAGAGATTGGGTGCGAATCTCGATAGGTAATTGACCATTCCTAATATGGTTTGCAACTCAGATTTGCTCTTAAATTGTCATCATGTTCCTTTCTAGTCTTGCCGCTTACAAGTAAGTCGTCTACGATACTGACCACCCCATTAAGACCCTCAAAACATTGGTCCATCCTTCGAATGAACTCATCACCACTCATGCACAATCCGAATGGCAACCGAAGGTAACGGTATCTACCAAATATGGTATTGAAACATGTGAGATAGGATGACTCTTCACTTAAACTTATGGCCCAGTAACCTGACCTAGCGTCGAGTTTTGTGAAGTATTTTGCATCTGTCAATGATGGAAGCACATCTTCAAGTGTTCTCATATGATAATGAGGGCGTTGAATATACGTATTCAACTCTGTAGGATCTAGGCATATCCTAAGTTTTCCTTTCCCCTTATCTACTAGGACCATTGAGTTGACCCATTCTGTGGGTTCTGTGACCTTTGTTATGACCCCTAGCTTTTCCATACGGTCAAGTTCCATTTTGCATCTGTCTTGTAATGCAACTGGCACCTTGCGTGGTGCATGAACAACAGCAATTGCATTTGCTTTTAACTGAATATTGCATTCTCCAGACATTGAGCCTATGCCTTTAAACAGCTGTGGAAATTCCCGGATAACTGAATGCTTATTCATGAAAGATTCTGTACTGTGGGATTCCACCGAATATGAGACCTTAATTAGTCCTAAATCTATGGATGTCTGAAGGCTAAACAGGGGTTGTGACCTTGTGTCTACAATATGGAATTCTACCTGTTTTGAATGTCCATTCCCTGCATGGAAACAATTTAACTGAACTGTACCCCTTGACATTAATGGCGTTCCATTGTATGCTGAAAGGCGTACATTGGAACGTTTCAGTGAGCCCTTCACACCAATACCTTGATACTCAGAAAGTGGCAAAATGTTTACCTGTGAGTCCGTGTCCAATTTGAATTTAATTCTTTTGCGATTTGGTCCTACACAAATTTCAGCAAACACCTGTCTATTGACAACTTTAGATTCTACACTGTCAACAATCGCATCATCATCGCAGGGATCCGTTTTGTCCTCGTTCGTTCTAATATTGTGTACTGTTTTACGTCTGCACACAACTGCAAAGTGATTCCATCCTTTCATTCACGACACTGTAGACCCTTCGCTGGACATTTGTTGCGGCGGTCATGTTTCCTCCCGCATTTGCCACATGCGTTGGATTCGTTCGTTCCCGGCGTCCACGATTTGGCAGCACCCGACGTACCCGAACGACCCGGTCCACGGTCCGATCCCCGGTGTTGGACGGCTTCTGATTGGTTAAATGCTCTGTGCGGCTTCCTTGATGACCTATTGCACGGTTTTCCTCTTAAGTTTGATTTGATATTGTCTATCAACTTTTCACTGTTCATATGTTTTAATTGTTCCTGGGCGTACTCGTACGTTTGGCATATCTTTACAGTCTTATCAAGTGTTAATTTATTTCCTTCCGTAACTAATTTTTCTCTAATCTTCTCAGAGTTTATACCAAACACAATTCGGTCACGAATCATATCATCTTTGTAGTCCTCTCCAAATGCACATTCTACTGCAAGAGTTTTTAATTTTGTGATATACGATTCAATAGAACTGTCTCCTTGCCGCTCATTATTGAATTTGTAACGTGCGAACACGGGGTTCGATCTCGGCTGTACATAGCCTTGGAAAGCGTCCGCGACTTTTTCCAGAACTTTCTTGTCATCAGCTGACAAGTCAAGTGTATTGAACACTTCTCGGCCTTTCTCACCGATCCACAATAACAAATATGTGACTTTCACATCATCTGTTTTTTCTTTAAGTGCGCCTTCAAAAATCAATTCGGAATGCTGGCGGAACTTTTTGAAGGTAACTGCCAGATTCTGACTGTCCCAGTCCATTCTGGGAGTAGGGACTCCCGTTAAATCCATGTTGCAGGAATTTAAGTTCAGAATTATTTATCCGTCAAATATTCTAACACTTAACTCCAACTCTTAGTTCTCACAAAACTTATATCTTCTGACACCATCTATTGTTATCGGCTTTTAAACATAGAACGACAAGATCGTGTTCTAACTAATGTTTAATAAGTTCCAATAACAACCACATATATAAGAGAACTAATTATAGATTAACAATGGAAGCTGGTATTAAAGAGGCAATCTAAACGTGAGTACATGTAACTTGTAACTGACTCTACCCAGTGAGGCATCTACCTTATATGTATACTACACATAGCATGCGGTATGAAATAGACTGGCTACAATAACATAGTCATAACATAACAAATTCCACAATACATTTCCACCTATAATAAATTAATTGTGAATATCTCATGATATTTGTGCATATATTCGGTTTAACGGAAATCGGAAAGTACTTTCCGTTATTTGTATTTCGGTGCATTGAAGAGTATGTTGTTTTTCATATGATTTAAATGATATTCGGATAAAATTTTGTCCCAAGCGTTAGACTTATTCGAGGAAAAAAACCTCAAAATGCATACAGGTTAGTACGATTATGTTACCAAAATTCCAATATTTCGAACATTTTTTTTAAAATTTAGAGTTGGAGTAAACATCTGTTTTCAAACTTATTTTAACAATGCATAGATGACCATTTCTCTGGACAGTTTATGTTTACAATAGAAGCTGGGAACCAGACTAGCAAATACGCTGGCATTCTCTCACCAGAGGGCGTGCTACACAAGTTTCGCTTACACCTCTGTCAACGCCCGGAGTACAAGATTCTTGTACAAAATATAAATAATGAATAAAATGCTCGTGAGATTATTTTGATCTCTGTATATTTTACTTAAAATGAAAATGGGTATTTTTTTTTTTTAGAACAATGTTTAAGATATATTTCAACCCACATTTTCGGGGAACTATTTTGCGACGTGTGACGAAAGAATATCACGTGTATGAGAACTACTTTTCCCGGCGTTGACAGAGAGAGAATGATACGCTGGTTCGCATTTCCAGCAAGCAGCAAGCATTTGTAGCAAGCATCTAGGGTAGCAAAACAAATTTCATGCCAGCAAGCAATAAGTTCAGATTCGGGATGAAATTAATAACGCTTTGATGATCGTGCATTTTTTTTTTAATTTACTAATTGAATGGTTAAAGTATAAATATATGTGTTCTATATATTTTTTCCTTGTGATTGTTGTTCTAATGTTGATCATCTAAATTGAATACTAAAAAAAAAAAAATAATTGAGACTTAAAATATTTTGTAATATAGTAGTTGAAATAGACGGGTTATCGTATATTAACCACCAGGTACACAAAATTCACCTACATTAAATGATTGTGACGCATTTTCTGTGCATGTTTTTTGGTATAAAATTTAGCTTTAATTCTAAAGCCGAAAAGCTTTTAGATCTAGCTCTTTCTTATATTTAATTTATTTGCTATCAAAGTTATTAAAAACACTGATTATCTTATTGCAACACTGATTTTAAGGCCGGTCTCTCCTATATATAAGGAATGCGACGAATTCGTTTTGTATCTATTAATTGGTAAAAAAGCGATCTTTAGTTTTGTTTTTAAGATTCCCACGACGTCGAAATATAAGAAAGTTTACGCAACATTTCATATGCATTTGTTAAAATAATAAAAGCTTCCAATTTACTTTTTATGGCAACTATTTTATATACATGATCAAATCCTACCTTATTGCTTTTTATGTGTACCTGGCTGTTCAATAAATCACACAGAAATGATCCTATTAATTGTATTAATATTCTTTGAAAGAATTTCCATGTAGCAGTATCCTGACAGTTAAACATATTGAGCTCTTCGGCCCCAGTTTGCCCTCTCCACACCGTAACCCTCTCACCACCCAACTAATTTATGGCCCTCTTATCAACTGATGAAAGTCCACAGGGAATCTTGTGATTGAGTTCTGAGATAAGGAACTCTGAGATTAGGAATAGATTTTATTTTGGTATCTTGCAATGCGGTCGGACGTGCTCGTTACTCAATATGCTAGTTGTTATTTGGTGATGTATTTGTTTTGCTGCGGTTCCTGCTGCTTCGGCTTTTACTGCTGCTGATGTTTATGCAAGACCAGTCTCTAGAGCATTTTACATTCGAAAAATCAGCTACATTCGATACGCAGAATAAACATCATCTTTTATTTTTTATGAATGCGATTCACATTGGAATTGTATACTTAGCAATCAATATTGTTGGGACATTTTAGTGTCCGTCTATGTAGAATATTTATATTGTTTGCTGGAATATGTTAGCAGCACAAAGTACAAAATCATTTATAATTGTCATCTTTCGTTTATATTTTTGTTACAATCTCTAGTATAAAACTTGATTATAACACTTGTGCTACTGTTTTATAAAATGAATAAACAAATATGGTGTACAGCGTGAAAGAAGCTACAATCATATTACACACAAGCGGTTGTAGATGCTACGGGTGGATAAGGCAGATCTATTATCTAAAGTTATTCAGAGCATAACCACATCAATAATCACTGTAAGGTTTGTTTGAACTATTAACGTCATCAGCTTATCTGTTTATAGGATATAAAAGCACTGCACAATATTTAACAGTAGAAAACTTACAAATATACATTGTACATAACATTGTATGTTCGTCTCATGTTATTTTTCTTTTTCAAATATGTAAACTGCCTATTGTAAAAATGCATAAATAAAAATCCAAACCATTCAAATTTGTGTTTGTTCTTTTTTTTTTTTTATAAAAATTGCAATAATATAAATAAATACAATATAAATACATGCAAGGAATGTAAATGTATGTTTTAAAAGAAAATATATGGACATAATAGGAAAATTCAACAACTATATCATAGCGTGGGAATGACATATAGAAATATGCATTCGAAAACAGAAGTCAGATATAGAAAATCACAAAATAGCAAATACGGGGAAGATTCGATAGGATTCTGTAACTCACAAAAGAAATGCAAAACAACAACAAAAAACAACACCTTTATATTTAAAAAAGCCAGACAGTTTGGCCAAACGAAAAATGCATCGACAAAGAAATAAATTGAGAGTGGCAAAACTAATTCACTTTACGGAAACACATGTTGGGGACAGTAAAACCATAAAAGCTTCACATCAGGTGGATATATTTCGAATAATATAACTACTGTAGCTAGAAGATAACATATGAGTATATGCGGTCGGAAACAGACGTCGTCGCATATTATAAAATCACAGATAATTTCAAGTATCACTGAAAGTCGCTTATTATTAAAAGGAAATATGCGCCTCTTACAGGTAACGTGACGCAGAACAATACAATCAATGAACAAATCATATTACACAATACATTTCGATCAACACGATATGTTGCCGTAATGGAAAAGGGCAACAACAACACTCTAGCTTGGAGATGACATAAGCATATCTCTGATCGAAAAGAGACGTTAGTTTGAATGAAGATACAGTAAGTTACCATTAAAAGTCTGGTATATTTCAATGTTCCCTGTGCCACTCACTCACAAGGAATGTCACGCAATTAACTACTAGTATACATGTATGCAAACAACAATAAAAAAGCTAATGAAAAAACGCAGCAGCAATACCCAAGCTAGGGGTTGACATATAGTAATAGCCGGTCAACAACAGACATCAGTAACAGTAAAGTCACAGAAAATTACATTGAAAATAGAATATAATTGACAGACCCTTGTGCCGTGTACAAGGAATGTGACGCAATTAACTATACATATTTGTTAAAAAGGAAACATAGACTTTATGAAAATATGCAACAAGGATACCCTAGCTTGGGGAGGACATAACGAAATCTGCAATCAAAGCAGACGTCACAGTTAGTAAATTCACAGCCTGGAAGCCGAGTATGTTCATATTGACGGTACTCAGTGCCTCTTACAGGGAATGTGACGCAATGAAGGATACATGTTTATAACAAGACGAATGGAACTAGTAGAAAAACGGAACATAAATAATCTATCAAGGGGGTGACATGAAGAAATACCCGATCGAAAAATTACGTCAGAGACAGCTAAAATAACAGAAAACTAAGCTAACATGTGTAGATTTGACAAATTTCTGTGGGTTAAAACAGGGAATGTGACACAATACACAATGCATGTTCATCGACACGTCATTATGCCGTAACGAAAAAGGGTAACAACAACACTCTAGCTTGGGGATGAAATGAGCATATCTCCAATTGAAAACAGACGTCAATTAATAAATTTTGCAATAAAACAGTATATAATTGACAGAGCATTGTGCCTTGTACAGGAAATGTGACGCAATAAATTATACATATTTGTTAAAAGGAAACATAGACTTTATGAAAATATGCAACAAGGATACCCTAGCTTGGGGAGGACATAACGAAAACTGCAATCAAAAAAGACGTCCAAGTCAGTAAATTCACAGCAAATTAGCCTGGAAGCCGAGTATATGTTTATATTGTCGGGACACAGTGCCTCTTACAGGGAATGTGACACAATGAACGATATAACTTAATACACAAGACGAAGCGAACTAACAGAAAAATACAAAATAAATATTCTAGCTAGGGGATGACATGAAGAAATACTCGATCGAATAATGACGTCATAGACAGCTAAAATAACGGAAAACTAAGCAAACATGTGTAGATTTGACATAAATCTGTGGATTTAAAAAGGGAATGTGACACAACGCACAACACATGTTTATCAACACGACATGTTGCCATAATGTAAAGAGGCAACATCATCACTCTAGCTTGGGGATGACATAAGCATATCTCTGATTGAAAACAGACGTCAATTAAAATGAAGAAAAAGAAAGTTATCATAAAAGTCCGTTATATTTTAATGGTCCCTGTGTCCCATACAAGGAATGTGACGCAATTATCTATACATGTTTGCAAACAACATTAAAACAGCTAATGAAAAAACGCAGCAACAATACCCAAGCTAGGGGTTGACATAGAGTAATAGCCGGTCAACAACAGACGTCAGTAACAGTAAAGTCACAGAAAATTACACTGAAAATAGGATATAATTGACAGACCCTTGTGCCTTGTACAGGGAATGTGACGCAATAAACTGTACATATTTGTTAAAAGGAAACATAGACTTTATGAAAATATGCAACAAGAATACCCTAGCTTGGGGAAGACATAACGAAATCTGCAATCAAAAAAGACGTCCAAGTCAGTAAATTCACAGCAAATTAGCCTGGAAGCCGAGTATATGTTTATATTGTCGGGACACAGTCCCTCTTACAGGGAATGTGACGCAATGAACGATATAACTTAATACACAAGACGAATTAAACTAACAGAAAAATACAAAATAAATATTCTAGCTAGGGGATGACATGAAGAAATACTCGATCGAATAATGACGTCATAGACAGCTAAAATAACGGAAAACTAAGCAAACATGTGTAGATTTGACATAAATCTGTGGATTTAAAAAGGGAATGTGACACAACGCACAACACATGTTTATCAACACGACATGTTGCCATAATGTAAAGAGGCAACATCATCACTCTAGCTTGGGGATGACATAAGCATATCTCTGATTGAAAACAGACGTCAATTAAAATGAAGAAAAAGAAAGTTATCATAAAAGTCCGTTATATTTTAATGGTCCCTGTGTCCCTTACAAGGAATGTGACGCATTTATCTATGTTTGCAAACAACATTAAAACAGCTAATGAAAAAACGCAGCAACAATACCCTAGCTAGGGGTTGACATAGAGTAATAGCCGGTCAACAACAGACGTCAGTAACAGTAAAGTCACAGAATATTACACTGAAAAAATGATATAATTGACAGACCCTTGTGCCTTGTACAGGGAATTTGACGCAATAAACTGTACATATTTGTTAAAAGGAAACATAGACTTTATGAAAATATGCAACAAGGATACCCTAGCTTGGGGAGGACATAACGAAATCATGCAATCAAAAAAGACGTCCAAGTCAGTAAATTCATAGCAAATTAGCCTGGAAGCCTAGTATGTTTATATTGTCGGGACACAGTGCCTCTTACATGGAATGTGACGCAATGAAGTTATATCTTTATATACAAGACGAATAAAACTAGCAGAAAAATACAAAATAAATATTCTAGCTAGGGTAAGACATGAAGAAATACTCGATCGAAGAATGACGTCATAGACAGCTAAAATAATGGAAAACTAAGCAAACATGTGTAGATTTGACATAAATCTGTAGATTAAAAAAAAGGGAATGTGACACAGCACACACTACATGTTTATCAACACGACATGTTGCCAAAATGGAAAGAGGCAACAACAACACTCTAACTTGGGGATGACATAAGCATATCTCCGATCGAAAACAGACGTCAATTAAAATGAAAAGACAGAAAGTTACCGTAAACGTCTGCTATTGTCCCTGTGTCACTCACAAGGAATGTGACGCAACCAACTACATATGCATGTTAACAAATATAAAATAGGTAATCAAAAACACATCAATATTACCGAAGCTTGGGTATGGCATAGGGTAATAGCCGGTCAACAACAGACGTCTGTAACAGTAATATCATACAAAATTACACTAAAAACGATATAACTGGCAGACTATTGTGCATCGTCCAGGGAATGTGACGCAATAAACTATACGTGTTTATTAGAAGAACAAGTAGTCCTCATGAAATTATGCAGCAAGGATACCCTAGCTATGGGATTAGATAACGAAATATGCAATCAACAAAGACGTAAAAGTCAGTAAAATCGCAATGACTTGGCCCGAAGCCGGGTATGTTGATATTATGAGATTCTGTGTCTCTTACAGGGAATGTGACGCAGTGAACGATATACGTTTATACACAAGACGAATGGAACTGATAGAAAAATGCACCATATATATTCTACACAGGAAATGATATGAAGAAATACTCCATTGAACATAGACGTCATTAACAACTAAAATGACGGAAAACTAAGTTCACATGTTTACATCTGACCGGATTATGCGGATTTAAAAAAGGGAATGCATATTTATCAATACGACATGTTGCCGTATTGGAAAAGGGTAACAACAACACACTGGCTTTGGGATGTCATAAGCAAATCTCCGATCGATGATAGACGTCAAGAATTTCTGTAAAAGTCAGGTGCCCTTGGCGTCACTCACAAGAAATGTGACACATTTTACTATATGTTTGCAAATGAAATTAAAATAGCTAATGTACAAATACAGCAACAATACCCAAG
This sequence comes from Sinonovacula constricta, assembly GCA_007844125.1. Taxonomy (NCBI): domain Eukaryota; kingdom Metazoa; phylum Mollusca; class Bivalvia; order Cardiida; family Solecurtidae; genus Sinonovacula; species Sinonovacula constricta. The sequence continues at coordinate 14,101,503 of CM017563.1, forward strand.
CTAACTGTTGGGATAAAGCACAAGACGGTCAGCAACAGACGTCAGCAACAGTAAAATTAAAGAAATTTACAATAAACATAATATAATTGAATACCCTTGTGCCTCCTACAGGGAACTTTGCGCAATAAACGATACCTATTTCTAAGGTAAATATGTCCCTGAAAAATATGCATCAATGATACCCTAGCTTGGGGATGACATGACGAAATATGCAATAACAGAAAGACTTCAATGTCGGTAAAATCAGAGAAATTTAGCCTGGAAACCAGATGTGTTATATTGACGGTACTTAGTATCACTTACAGGGCATGTGACGCAGTGAACGTAATATGTTTATACACAACCCGGTTTGAACTATTAGCAAAATGCAACATCAACAATGTAGCTAGGGGATGTCATGAGGAAATATTTTATCATACATAGATGTCATAGAAACCTAAAATAATAGGAAACTAAACTTAAATGTGCATTCTTGATAATATTATTTGAGTAAGAAAGGGAATATGACACATGAAACAGTATAAGTTTATAAAAACTACATGTTGCCATAATGGAAAAGGCAAACAGCACAACTCTAGCTTGATAATGACTTAAGCAAATTGCCGATCAAAAACAGACGTCAATTACAGTCAATGCACATAAAGATACCGTAAAATATCCGATATATAAATGAATGGTCTCTGTGTCATTCACAAGGAACGTGACGCAACAAACTATACATATTTATTGAGAGGACAACATAACCCTTATGAAAATGTGCAAAAAGGATATGCAATCAAAAATCTCAGTAAAATCACATAAATTAGTCTGGAAGACGGGTAAGGTAATTCTGACGGTACTCAGTGTCACTTACAGGGAATGTTATGGAATGAGCGATGTATGTTTATAAATGAAAAATGCAACATCAATTATATTTTAGGAGTTGATTTGAAGAGAAATTCGGTGGAAAATAGGCGTTATGGACAGATAACGAAAAAAATTAGCTAAAATGTGTATTTCCATTCTGTGAGTTGAAAAGGGAATGTGACACAACAAACAGTATATGTTTATTAAAACTGAAGGTTGCCGTAATGGAAATTGAAACAACACATGGTATGAACTAAGCAAATGTCCGCTCAGAGGACTTCAATTACCACTGCGACTGAGAAAGCTACAGTAAAAAAATCCTATACATTTGAATGGTCTCTGTATTATTCATAAGGAATGTAACGCTATTTACTATATATATATATATATATATATATATATATATATATATATATATATATATATATATATATATATATATATATATATATATATATAGAGAGAGAGAGAGAGAGAGAGAGAGAGAGAGAGAGAGAGAGAGAGAGAGAGAGAGAGAGAGAAAAGTAAAATCACAGAAAATTACACTAAAATATGTTACTATTTACAGACCCTTATGCCTCTTACAGCGAATGTGACACAATAACCTATACATATATGTTGAGAAAAAAAAAATGGTCCTTATGAAAATCTGCAACAAGTAAACCCGAACTTGAGGAAGACATAAAAAATATGCATAGACACCAAACTCAGTAATATCATAGAAAAGCCCGTGGTCACTGCATTTTACTGAAAATTAGTCTGGAAGTCGGGTATATTTGTATTGGCGGAACTCTGTGTCTCACAAGAGTAAATATAAATAGCTTGAGGATGACATGAAGACATATTCGATCGAAGATAGACATAACAGACAAATGATGAAGGATACATGGTCACTGCCATTTACTGAGGTCTTGAGCTGAGAACTATCCGGAGAATTTCGATACTTCATGCCCAAGACTCTCCGCTGGCCTGGATGGCAGATTGGTAGTGATGATCGGACATTACCCCTCAGTAAAAGGCCTCCAGCTCTCTTGATCTCATTTGCTCCATACCCTGGTGGATGTCGTGTTGCCAGGTCCAAGGCTGTAGGCTGAATATTTCCTGTCCTTTCCAACACGGATTGGGCGGGAATCCACGGCATCCTACTTTAAATGGGCAAAGCCAGGTCTTCCATCATTGTTCGCGTGATTTCTGGAGGTCTGTGCACTTCTTTCTCTTGGTCTCATTCTCAATGTCGCATCTTTCAACCCACTTCACGGTGAGTTCATCACGACCATCACAAGCTTTCTTGGTTAATATTATTTAATCATTTTACATCAATATTGAGTCAGACGCTTTTTGTCGCTCCCAATCTGTGTTGTTGTATTTTTCCATTAAACCAACACGTTTATAATATAAACTTTATACACAAATATTGTTTATTGCGTCACATTCCTGGTCAAATAAAGATAATTATGTCAAACATAATTATGTCAAATATACCATGATTTTAATTAACTTTTCTGTGAAGTTTTGTCTTTTACGTTTGATGTGGACCATTTTGTCACTTGTCAACCCCTAGCTAGGGTTTTGGTCCTGCATTTTTTTAAGGTAATTACATTTTGTTTACATATATTTTTTTTGCGTCACGTCCCATGTTTGGGACGCAGAGGCCTTTCAAATAAACTTTTTTATTAAATGTTGCTTCCAGTATTTGTGTTCTATATGACCATTGTATTCGATCGTGGATTTGCCTTTCATCCTCAAGGTAGATATTGCTGTTGCCCTTTTCCATAACATCCCTGTCTCTGATGTCAATACTCGATCGCATATTTACTTAAGTTATACCCAAGCAAGAGTTTAATTGTTAATTTTTTCTTTTAGGTCAATTGTATTGTTAATGACTTTATTTCGCTCAATCATATATGCCCGTCTTTCATACTGTTTTTATTGAAGCACTTACTTTTGTCTTCCGCAAGCTAGGATATTGTTCGGCACATTCATTAGGATTATATTTCTTCTCTATTAACATATATACAATGTAGTTCATTGCTTCATATCTGCTGTGAGAAACACGAGGTACTGTCAGCTGTTTCCGGCTTTTACCATGGATTTTTAACTGTCACCAACGTCTATAGTTGAGCACTTGATCCAATAATGTCATTCTTAGCTACGGTAATGTTGCTGCATTTTTTAAAATTAAAGTTTGGTAAACAACGTGCATAATTTATAGCCTAGCAATCCCTGAATGGGACAATGAAGCCGGTTACTTTATGTACCTTCATTGTAATTGACGTCTGTCATCCCCAATGTAGAGTGTTGTTGTAGCCTTTTTCCATTATGGCAACATGCCGTGTCGATAAACATGAATTGTGTGATGTGTCACATTCTCTTTTTCCATCCACATAATTATGTCAGATCTACACGTTAGCTTAGTTATCCATAATTTACGCTATCTATGACGCCACTCTTCGTATTTCGAGTATTTCTTCATGTCATTCCCTAGCTAGAATAATTATGCTTCTTTTTCTATTAATTCAATTCGTCTTGTGTATAAAATATATATCGTTCATTGCCTCACATTCCCTGTAAGAGGCACTGTGTCCCGACAATATAAACATTTACTCGGCTTCCAGGCTAATTTGCTGTGAATTTACTGACTTGGGCGTCTTTTTTGATTGCAGATTTCGTTATGTCCGTCCCAAACTAGGGTATCCTTGTTGCATATTTTCATAAAGTATATGTTTCCTTTTAACAAATATGTATAGTTTATTGCGTCACATTCCCTGTACAAGGCACAAGGGTCTTTCAATTATATCTTACGTTCAGTGTAATTTTCTGTGACTTTACTGTTACTGACGTCTGTTGTTGACCGGCTATTACTCTATGTCAACCCCTAGCTTGAGTATTGTTGCTGCGTTTTTTCATTAGCTATTTTAATGTTGTTTGCAAACATGTATAGATAATTGCGTCACATTCCTTGTATGGGACACAGGGACCATTAAAATATAACGGAATTTTATGATAACTTTCTTTTTCTTCATTTTAGTTGACGTCTGTTTTCAATCAGAGATATGCTTATATCATCCCCAAGCTAGAGTGTTGTTGTTGCCCTTTTCCATTATGGCAACATGTCTTGTTGATAAACATGTATTGTGTGTTGTGTCACATTCCCTTTTTTTATCCACAGATTGATGTCAAATCTACACGTGTTAGCTTAGTTTTCCGTTATTTTAGCTATCTATGACGTCATTCTTCGATCGAGTATTTCTTCATGTCATTCCCTAGCTAGAATATTTATTTTGTATTTTTCTGTTAGTTCGCTTCGTCTTGTGTATAAACATATATCGTTCATTGCCTCACATTCCCTGTAAGAGGCACTGTGTCCCGACAATATAAACATTTACTCGGCTTCCAGGCTAATTTGCTGTGAATTTACTGACTTGGGCGTCTTTTTTGATTGCAGATTTCGTTATGTCCGTCCCAAACTAGGGTATCCTTGTTGCATATTTTCATAAAGTCTATGTTTCCTTTTAACAAATATGTATAGTTTATTGCGTCACATTCCCTATACAAGGCACAAGGGTCTGTCAATTATATCCTATTTTCAGTGTATTTTTCTGTGACTTTACTGTTACTGACGTCTGTTGTTGACCGGCTATTACTCTATGTCAACCCCTAGCTTGGGTATTGTTGCTGCGTTTTTTCATTAGCTATATTAATGTTGTTTGCAAACATGTATAGATAATTGCGTCACATTCCTTGTATGGGAACCAGGGATCATTAAAATATAACGGACTTTTATGATAACTTTCTTTTTCTTCATTTTAATTGACGTCTGTTTTCAATCAGAGATATGCTTATGTCATCCCCAAGCTAGAGTGTTGTTGTTGCCCTTTTCCATTATGGCAACATGTCTTGTTTATAAACATGTATTGTGTGTTGTGTCACATTCCCTTTTTTAATCCACAGATTGATGTCAAATCTACACGTGTTAGCTTAGTTTTCCGTTATTTTAGCTGTCTATGACGTCATTCTTCGATCGAGTATTTCTTCATGTCATCCCCTAGCTAAAATATTTATTTTGTATTTTTCTGTTAGTTCAATTCGTCTTGTGTATAAACATATATCGTTCATTGTGTCACATTCCCTGTAAGAGGCACTGTGTCCCGACAATATAAACATACTCGGCTTCCAGGCTAATTTGCTGTGAATTTACTGACTTGGACGTCTTTTTTTATTGCAGATTTCGTTATGTCCTCCCCAAGCTAGGGTATCCTTGTTGCATATTTTCATAAAGTATATGTTGCCTTTTAACAAATATGTATAGTTTATTGCGTCACATTCCCTGTACAAGGCACAAGGGTCTCTCAATTATATCCTATTTTCAGTGTAATTTTCTGTGACTTTACTGTTACTGACGTCTGTTGTTGACCGGCTATTACTCTATGTAAACCCCTAGCTTGGGTATTGTTGCTGCGTTTTTTCATTAGCTATATTAATGTTGTTTGCAAACATGTATAGATAATTGCGTCACATTCCTTGTATGGGAGCCAGGGATCATTAAAATATAACGGACTTTTATGATAACTTTCTTTTTCTTCATTTTAATTGACGTCTGTTTTCAATCAGAGATATGATTATGTCATCCCCAAACTAGAGTGTTGTTGTTGCCCTTTTCCATTATGGCAACACGTCGTGTTGATAAACATGTATAGGGTGTTGTGTCACATTCCCTTTTTTAATCCACAGATTGATGTCAAATCTACACATGTTAGCTTAGTTTTCCGTTATTTGAGCTGTCTATGACGTCATTCTTCGATCGAGTATTTCTTCATGTCATCACCTAGCTAGAATATTTATTTTGTATTTTTTTGTTAGTTCAATTCGTCTTGTGTATAAACATATATCGTTCATTGCGTCACATTCCCTTTAAGAGGCACTGTGTCCCGACAATATAAACATATACTCGGCTTCCAGGCTAATTTGCTGTGAATTTACTGACTTGGACGTCTTTTTTGATTACAGATTTCGTTATGTACTCCCCAAGCTAGGGTATCCTTGGTGCATATTTTTATAAAGTCTATGTTTCCTTTTAACACATATGTATAGTTTATTGCGTCACATTCCCTGTACAAGGCACAAGGGTCTGTCAATTATATCCTATTTTCAGTGTAATTTTCTGTGACTTTACTGTTACTGACGTCTGTTGTTGACCGGCTATTACTCTATGTCAACCCCTAGCTTGGGTATTGTTGCTGCGTTTTTTCATAAGCTTTGTTAATGTTGTTTTCAAACGTGTATAGATTATTGCGTCACATTCCTTGTATGGGACACAGGGACCATTAAAATATACCGGACTTTTATGATAACTTTCTTTTTCTTCATTTTAATTGACGTCTGTTTTCAATCAGAGATATGCTTATGTCATCCCCAAGCTAGAGTGTTGTTGTTGCCCTTTTCCATTATGGCAACATGTCGTGTTGATAAACATGTATTGTGTGTTGTGTCACATTCCCTTTTTTAATCCACAGATTGATGTCAAATCTACACGTGTTAGCTTAGTTTTCCGTTATTTTAGCTGTCTATGACGTCATTCTTCGATCGAGTATTTCTTCATGTCATCCCCTAGCTAGAATATTTATTTTGTATTTTTCTGTTAGTTCAATTCGTCTTGTGTAAAAATATATCGTTCATTGCGTCACATTCCCTGTAAGAGGCACTGTGTCCCGACA